>JBBPDB010000039.1:3589971-3606383 GCA_037974465.1 Brachypetersius altus | reverse complement strand
CACACACACACACACACACACACACACACACACACACACACACACACACACACACACACACACACACAAATATGCATACATACATGCATATACACATTATAGGAAACATGGATGATCCAATTGCATAACAAGTATGTATGCGCTTGAAAGTAAGTACCTGAAAAGTGTATTTGATGCTGTAGCCTGATTGTCGGATGCGGACGGTCTCCAGCATGCCCGTGTAGCGAAGCTGCCTAAGCACCAGAGTGTCACTGAACCGCAAGGGCAGCTAATGTGAAGAAGAGACAGAAAGAAAAGACATGAACCCATTCCTGTATCTCTAAGATCATCCTGATATTCCTGCTTTGTGTTCTTGGCTGCATAAGAGAAAATACCTTGTCCGCATTTGATCGGATGCATTTCACAAAGTAGGGCACGGACTGACCAAGAGTCTCCATTAGCTTATTAAGAGAGGCCTTTTAAAGAGAAAAGAACACACATTACACAAATAAGGCATTACATCATGTGGCAAACATCATCCACACTCAACCACGAGACAGACGCCTTTCCAGTTATTTCAAGTGTGAGATCATTTCATGTGCGCATATTTACAGCGTGTTTATAAGGCAGCATCTGTTGGAAATTTTAGAACGTTTACACATTTCACATATTTTCCCTTTTTGTTTTGTTTTTATACACCGTTTTTAAACCATTGGCTGTCCTCAACGTGGTGTGAAAGTGTCATAAGGAATACACCAGCCGGCCCAAAAATAACCTAGAATAATTTTGCGACCTTAACATACTTTAAAGTAATTTTCCTTCTTCTCTAAAGTTTGAATTGCAAAATATTTTGAACGTTTTCTTACAGACGACACAAGAAAAATGTTACTTCATTTTGTAACAAACCTAATTAGTGTTTACCAAGCTATCCTCCATTACTAGATTTACAGTCTGCGAGTTGGGACAAATTTAAAGTGGAGAACAAAGGAATGGGGCCGCATTGCTCAATGTCAGGCCCAACCTTAGGTCAACATGTGTGTGTCTGCGTGTGTGTGTGTGTGTGTGTGTGTGTGTCTGAGGGAGGAAGGAAAAGCATCTATTTCGGTGGTCAGGAATTCACTTTCTCCACTCCCAAAAAGAGGGCAATCAGCCCCACAACAGGATGTGGGAAGTGAAGTCATCCACACATTTGTGCAGGCCTGCTGCCAGAGGCTGCGCGGCTGCAGACGGTCGGGGGTGTTTATGGCTCCCCGCCGCTCCCTCCCTCCCTCTCTCGCCGCTCCGGAGGGGGAAACATGAGCCGGAACCATCAGAACCAGGAATCAGAGAGAATTACGCATTCTCTCCGCCGAATCAGACTGAGCTCGATAACAGATCACGTACTTTGGTGTGGGGTAATGACCGGCTTTGATCCGTCTCTGATTATCCATTAAATGAGTTCATGCTCTCGCCGAGTATATTGGACATGGCAAACGACGGCCCTGGTACTGATTAACAATCAATCTAAACATTGTCTTTCAGGAATAAAATTAATGAAGTTGCAGCTGAACATCCCTCAATTATAATTAACCTTTCAATATTCACAGATCTGCCAGGCTTCCTGTACTCACCCCTTAACTCTGATGCTTTGGATATTTGATTTATTAGGGTTCTAGATGATTAGTGGTAACATGTTTTATCTTTTTTAGACAGATATGAAGATATGAAGTCTGGAAAAAAGCTCAAGCATGGAACAGACATACTAACCTGGAACTGGGCACTAATACTAGGAGGTTTCTTCTTCTTGTGGAGGTGCAGCAGCGACTTGGTGATGCGATCATGCAGGGTCAGGTTACTCAGGTATTTCAGAGACTTCACATCCAAGAGGTGCTGCAGCAGATAATGAATATTATAAATGCCATGCTATGCTCCAAAATACAGATTAACGAGATAATAAGTTCACAAGATATTCACCTTTGGAAGACTGGGTCTCATCTTGTAGTTTTTGTTCCTCCTTGAGGGATGAAGAACACACACAAGTGGTTGTGAGAGACCCTAAACTAGACTGTAGGCAAACTAAAGCAGAAAGATGCTAAAGGTGATTGGATAACAACACAGGTCAACAAAAGAAACACACTTTTCTAAACCATTTTTTGTGCTGATTTCAGTCACATCAACTTTTTGAGTAATATTAGATCTGCAATAGACTTGATTGGTGCCTGCGGTTTAATAAAAACTGCATTCAAGTAACTGTTTCAATATTTTCAGTGCGAAGTCAGACAGGCCACACTGTAGCATAGCTATAATGATCAGTGTCAGTCAGCTCCCATTGTTTCTTCAAAAACACTCAGCATATGATTATTATATGATCATTATACCAACTATTATACAGTACAGAACTAGCTTCATCACAAAAACTGTATGTGCAGGAAAAATTGAATTGAAGTCAGCATGAAAAACACTACAAAACCCAAATAAACTTATCTCTGAGGATTTTAACCTGTAGACCTGTGTAATCAAATTAATCCAATATAAAAACATATTGATCAACCAAGACGTGTTTGGTTTCAGACGGTTCTTTAGTTTTGTACTGGAGCTACAAGCCAAATGTAGCTACCAAGAAACAGAAGCTTCTACCTACTGGTTACCTCTAAATCCTCCCCCACCTCTCAGAAAGGCTTGCTTGTGTGGTTTCTGACACTTGAGGGCAGTGTTATAAGATAAGCAAGAACTTTATTCATCCTGAGGGAAATTCTTTTGTTATAAACATCCTCAGTGCAAGTCAATAAAGGGTTTTTAAAAAAGTATTAATAGTGCAAACCGAACAAGATAATTAACCAAAAAAAACCTAACCAGTAATTAAAACAGATCTAATAAAATAGATTATTAGTGCATATATATTATGAATGCAATAAAATGAGATCGCAGCAGGTGAAGAGACAACATTCAGTAACAAACAGATAAAAAACTGATGAGAGAATGAGTTAAAGGCTGAAAAGGATCATCTGCAGAACGAGGAAGAGTTATACAGTCTTATAGCCACAGGTAGAAAGGATTTCCTGTGGTGTTCGGTCCTGCATTTATAGGCAATGAGTCTTTTGCTGTTTGTGTTCTGACAATATCCATGAAAATAGAAAGCGTAGACAAAATTTTTGCTTTCAAACTGATTTTTTTTCCATCTGTGAAGCACCAAACATGTCTTAACTGATCAACTGCATGTCAGGTCAGAGGGAAACTGTGTTTGACTTTTGGCTGAACCACCACTTGAAGAGCTCGGTCACGAGGAGAAAGAACAATTCTTACATCAGGATGCCGTGGGCTCTCTCCAGGAGCTTGCTGCTGGCCGAGTTGATGAAGATCCCATCCTCCTCGTTGACGGAGCCAGCAGAGGACAGCCTGCTCTGTCTTCCAACGCGGCCATTCCGGCCCTCTCTGACGAACAAAAGACACACATGATCAGGAACCAACACACACACGCGCGCACGAAACACACGCACGCACGCACAGTCAGATTCTCAACCACATACGATGCCAGAGTTTATCCAGACAACAGCAGCGGGGTTCCTTGAGCAAGTATGATTAATGGAACGGCACAGCTGGGGAACGCACAGTGACTACAGTTATTTGTTTTGAGCGTCATCCTTTTAATATGTGGTTCTAGTGAAGTCAGACCTCGTAAATAAAACTAGAGAACACAGACAAACCGTTCAAGCATGGCCCTCAATAGATCTTACGAAACAAAAAGAAATCTAATGTTAACACATTCAGGCAGAAAGTCTGCATCCTTCATCTTTGTAATGTGAACTGGGTAAGCATGGTCCTTAGTAGATCTGAAATCTAATGTGATTTACCTTCAAAAACCTGCATTCTCATCTGTTCAGAGAGCATCTCCTCTCTTAATGAACTTGCATTACTCTTACATAGAGTTATAGCACTTAATAACTCTACTCTGGTTCTCACATTGTCCTGAAACTGGAGTGTTTCCACATATTGTTAGTCATTTAAAAAAAAAAAGACATCTAATGTGAACAGAAAAGAGGGAAAAATGATCTTAAGACCACCTATTTAATTAGGCCTGGCTTGAGTACACTGCATTAGCTTTAGGAGAGTGAAGTCTCAGCACTGGACTAACAGAGAGCCAATCAGACTCGGTCTCGGTTGTAAACGTCCTTCTAGCTGCAAGGTAAAGCCTGCTTACCCTGTTGGCTGGACAAACAGAAGCTCTTGTGTCTGTTCAGTGGTGGGGATGGTTAACCCTAATCCCAGAATAAACCATTTAACACAAACCACTCAGGCACGGGCAAAACATAGAGAGGAAACGGCGGAAAAAAGTACAATCCACTTTGTGGTGTCCTGGGAAGAGTCCATCCATCTCCACAGGCAAGCAGGAGGGCTGCGGGTGCAGAGGGGTTTACTTTGCAGCTGTGGTTGTGATTTAAACCTGCTCCACTGGTCTTACCACACACAGAGACAGCACAAGGCTGGGACTGATGGCATCCCCACCAGATCTGATGCCCATGTGACTGGAAATGGCTCGCCAGAACAATTTAACACACAGTTAGATCGAGTCATAAATGGGTGAATGGGTACTCAAACCTATGGCAGTTGGGGACATTTCTGTGGTTTATGGTGTGGGTGTTTGAAAAATCAAGCTTGGTGCATTCCTAAGATTATTAGGATGACCAAATATTTAGCTCACATGGTAATAGGAGAACGGCGTTTGATGTCTCTTTTCTAACAGAACCTCTTGCTGGTTTGGTTTGTAGGGACAGTAAAACAAAACGGCATCTTACTGCATTGCATTTAAAAAGGACATACATCTGTACTTTGTGGTTTTATACTCCAAACTCTTTCTATCCTTTGGATTTAATGAGGTCGCTTTTTAAGGATTGTATCTTTAGGACCGGTATCTTTAGCTCTTCTCTGACTGGCTGCCCTGTATTTTGCCTTATTTTTAAAAAAGCAAACTGGAATCTTTGGAACAAACGCCTACGTTCAGACTGCAATCCGCTGGGACACCGGAAAAACAATACATTTCAAACTGTGATGTCCGGGTGTGACATCACAACCATGATGGAGCTTAGTTTCCATGTGGACTGCAGAGTGATTTCTTTTTTTTTTTAAGATTAACTGCAAATGTAAAACACACTCATTACATTTACAGTTTAAATTCATGTTGCCCCTTAACCAAGCCCATGTTGTTAAACTAACAAAATACAGGGTCAATGATAGAAAGGAGCTTGGGAGTGCGTCTTCCAAAACACTAAATTAACTTAAATTGGGTTCCAAAAGGTTGCAGTATATTTTCCTCGCCTTGCAGCAAAGCTGTGATATGGGCTCTGGAGGTCTCTGCATGTTTAGCCCATCACCTGTACCATTATGTGAAACATGTTTAAGAAAAAGGCCAGGCAGGAAAGCTTGGGTCCAGAGGCATTCTGACAACAATAACAGCCAGTCCAGTACCTCCGGCTGATTTAAACCTCTGGCATGCACGGACATGCTGAGCACAGGGACTGTAAATAATAGTACTTCCATAAAGCAATATGAGCCAGAGGCCCTTGTGCAAATAAATTAGCTTTGCTCAGAGGCAACAGTGCAGTCTGGATCTATAAATACACCAGGCAGAGAATACCACCCCTGCTCACGGCTACAGGAAGCCTGCAGTATTGCTCCAAACTATTGCTGAAAGTAAGGGAAATATCTGTAGGTTCCACAGGTGGAGCCTCTGCTGGAGGATTCTACCAAAGGGGAGGTGTATCGACACACCTGACTAATTTAACTAACCTTAGTGCAACTTCGAAAAAATTGCATTTTTCACAAAGGCGTCTAACAAAAGTATTTAGTTGTGTAATATTGAATGAATATTGTAAATTGAATTCTCGCTACAGTATAGAAAAAACACTGGACATTAAAAGCTGCATCAGTGGCCACTCCACTGCCCCCTCACCCCATAAGGGCACTTCAGCAGGTATTTAAAAACATCCTGTGGAGTGTACAGAATATCAAAATACTGAAAAAAAAAACGGAATTTCTTTCCCAGAATTAAAAACTGTATCAAATCAATTGTTGCCTTTCATTCTAGTAACATTAAATGCTTAGAACGAAAGCATCAGCTAGCCAGTAATAGAATGCACTTTTGAAGTATGTGAAGAACTCTTCAAAATCTTAGCAACTGTCCTTCAGTGCTTTACAGGATACAGTGTAAAGTTTAGACGATTCTTCATCCAATTTCTGCACAGAACAAAAAGAAACAGCTTTATTTTGTGTGTAAAAAGCTTATCAAATGTCTGGAGTCCCCCTATAGTTCCAGCACAAAAAGCAAGCTACATGATCCTGGACTCCTTCGCCGATCTATTTATCAGAAGCAGATGCGGTGAGGCCCGTTTCGGAGCGGATCCTGCTCACTTCAGCACGGAAAGACTGTAAAGTCTACGTGAGGCTGGGAGTAATTTAGAGGCTCTGCTGAGCACTGTAGGCGTGCTGAAGTAGAACCTGCAGAGAGCGAGTAACCATCAGCCCCCAGGCCTGTCCTCTGAGTCTCTGGGTGAACGCATTGCTGCTCCCTGACATCACACAGGAAGCAGCTGCGTGGGGTTTTAGCGGTCACTTAGTAACCTAGCCGAGTGTGTGCGGTTGCAAATCACATTAGGAGGACTTTACGGGCAAACAAAAGAGCTGTTGTGGAGTCGGGCCCCGCGGCCACTTGCTGAGGACATGCAGGCTAATCTCAGTGCCATGCACTCATGGAGGAGGAATGAGGCGGAGGAGGCCGGGGGCCATCCTTGGGGTCACTGCACACTCATCACTGCCCCTTAAAGACCCACACCAAGGACTTAACAAGTGTTGCGACTAGATAGTCATCTTCAACGGATTGTTTCTCGCCAAATAACACAGTCATGTGTTCCCATTATACAGAGGAGATCTTACACACACTGCTTCCTAGCCAATGCCAAAACAAAGAGGAAGCTGGCTGATAAAGGTTTTAAACGTTTAGGAATGGGGATGTTACTGAAAACTAAAACAATAGTGAATACAATAGTGAAGGGACAGGATGGTGAAGATTTTAAAGTCCCCTTACTCCTATAAAAGTCAATCTGCAAAGACTTGCTGGGTGTCTGACCTTTGCTGCTTTAGCTTCACAGTGGAGCTATGAGGCGAATACAGTCAAAAATTTTCAATTTCAAGAATTTCTTTAGTATGTTGGTAATTATTTCTGGTATTCAGGTTGTTTACATGACCACTTTCTGAGCAAATGGCTTATCACTGTTTTAAATACATTCATCATAAAACTAGGAGAAAATAGCATTTACTCAAAGCACATGATATCAGGGTCCTATTCAGGTCATTTTAGCTAAAGACTGAGCCAGTCTCCAATTTCAAAACTCACTCCTTTTCTCTCAAAGACTGAAGCAAGAGAAAATGTAAAGAAACTATGTGTAAGCAAACAAAATTATGAAGTGGAGTTTGACTTCTTATTGCACACTCCTGTCTTTAATAGCACTTCCAATTCGCCTTCAGCTGTAAACGTTACGTTCTCGCTGCTGCATAATTCAACAGAAATTGTCATAAAGATGATATCAACAAGTTAGCAATGGAACAGAAACTTGGCTCACCACTGAGTAAACTAAACTGATAACGAAAATATGTCACTAAACAAAGATCTAAAGATAATCATGTCTTGAACGTACTTCTTTATCATTGCTGTTGTATTGGTAAGGAGAAATCAAGCCTGACTCATCTGTCAGAACATTAACTTACTGCATAACCCAATATTCCTCTTGGCATCTTTGTACAAACTGATACATATATAAAAAGAAAAGAAAAGAAAAGAAAAGAAATAGATTTTTATTCAGGTGTAGAAATGAGTGGAAGTGTTTGGACACTGGTTTGGAAAAGTTTAAAGAATGAATAGTAGTGTAATATAAAGTAATATAAAATTACACGATTGGTTAGGTATTGTAGTTTCCTGGATAAATAACCACATACTTACTCAAAAACAAAAAGTTGCTGAGTTCCCTCAAATGTTTGTTGCCTATTTAGCTTTTATTACTATTGTGCTACATAATAGTAATAAAAATACCTCAGTACTAAAATCTGGAAACCAAGCACAGCTTGGTAAATCCATTACATTTGGGATAAAGTGAAAAGCCGTGTAAATCTGACTCATCGTAAAGTCACAACGAATGAGTAAAGTGATGCCCGGCGAGTCCTTACCGAGGAGATCGCTCGTTGTTGGTGCCCTGTAGGTCCGAGAGCGGCGTGCGAGGGCTCCTTCTGCTCATACCTGAGACAAAGCACACAGCACAGCCCTTAGATACGGAAACAGGGAGGATAGTCCAGGCAGTGAACTGACTTAATACAAACATAAAAGACAGATGAGGGTGAGCATGGGGTTATGGTAAACACGGTAGATGACATGAATTTAAAATTCATATACATGATTATGGAATAACCAACGTTGGGTGGATTGGAAATGACAGCCCTTTGTGGAGATGATTCAATTTCACAAAACATGCTTTTTAAGGTCAGCGTAAGAGGGATGCACATTCATAGCTTTGTGATTGGTTAAATAGAGCTGCCCTAGGTTTGCTGTACTTAATGCTTTATAATTGAGACAATCAATACGCGTATTCACGCCTACACCCATTTAAACAAGTGCTTAACTGAGAAATACAAGGGGGGGGGGGGCAGTTCTAAAAAGGTAAGACTTAGCCTTGAAAACTGCTACAGTTAATTGTTCAGTTTTGCTACTCAAAGCATCTGTCGTTTTTCAAACTGAAACACATTTAGCAGTAATAATTAAAATAGTATCAAAATAGTACATTTACATTGTGTTGCCAGTTTATTAGGCACATCTATCTTGTACATACACTAACCAGAGATTTTCAGGCAGGTTTAGCTTCACGTTTTAAATATGAAAACAATCCCAGCCACGTAGCTAAGCCTTATTCACTCGTGTCAGGATGACACACGCTAGCATGACACAACTATGTTGGTGTCATTGCTATTCCGAGAATGTATAATCTTTGGTTAGTTGTACTTCTAAGGTGGTCCCTTTCTACTGATGTAACGAACTTGAGTTTTTATGGTTTTCTTCAGCTGATTTTAATTAGAACTTTTGTAATAAAGCTCATACTGTCTTTTACTCTGTAATGGTCCAAAC
Organism: Brachypetersius altus; assembly: GCA_037974465.1. Classification (NCBI taxonomy): domain Eukaryota; kingdom Metazoa; phylum Chordata; class Actinopteri; order Characiformes; family Alestidae; genus Brachypetersius; species Brachypetersius altus. Next base: position 3,597,262 of record JBBPDB010000039.1, on the reverse strand, counting down.
TAGCACTAAACTCCTTCAAGATAAAAAAAATGAGGTCTACTTAAATAGAATTTTAAGTGCTACATTGAAAGACAATTGGCTGTTTAGCACAATAAGTCATGCAGGTGTGGCAAAAGCATTCCAATGCACCAGAAGTGCACTTACCTGGCTCAAGCTATTTACGTCATAAGATAGCAACAAAATAATAAATCGGTCAGTTCCGACTGTGCATCCCTGATTTAATGGGGTAGTGAAGGGCTGATAAATTGTGCAGTAGCAGATGGGTTACAGTCAGTAATCGTAAAATCCACAAACCAAGTTAGGCGTTTCTGATACACTCCGATGACCGAAGGTACAAGGGGTACTTAATAAACTGGCAAGAAAACAAAACCCACAGAGTAACATTCCAACAATAACGCTAAATAGGAAGTGGCTGTGTCATGCATTAACAGAAGAGCCTGACTGTTTGTGAGGAACAGAGCAGCAGTCCCTGCCCTCATCCCCCAGGCCTGAGAGCAGAGGAGAGTGGTCAGCATTACCCTGCACTGGAGCTGGACTGCTGGGCTGAGAGTGGACAGAGTGCAGGCTCCAGGTGGGGGTTAGCGGCGGACTGCTGGGCGAACATGCAGGCTGTGCTGAACCCACACACACGGCAGTTAGTGAGAGACAGAGACTGGCACAGATGCCCAAATCTGACATCATGCAAGAATGCGTAATGACACAAAGACAGGTGCAAGAATCAACAGGCTTAGATAAGAGGAGGAGAGCTGCCAAATAAAAAGCTGAACTAAAGCCCATTCACTTTTTGTGGAAATATGATTGGTTGATCACATTAATGTGTTGAGAGAATGATTAAAAGAATACAATTTTTGGTTTTCATGGGTGGGCGATATGGGAAAGAAAATCTATCATGATATCTGATTTATTATACGCGTTTCACAAGACTTAATTTTTGCTTTTGCAAAAAAGGGGGAAACAGACAAAGTGCACCAGACAAAATAGTAGTGTCACGCTTAGAAAAGTCTGAAAATATCATTCTTTTATTTGCAAATATATTTGTATTACTTTCTTGATGCACTATATTGTACACAAACCCATCTTGGTTAGGTCCAACAGCTGATAGTGAGCTTGGGGTGTCCCCAGCCTTGGTACTTTAAATATTAAATAAGCATTAGGAAAAAATACACTACTAAAAATCGACTGATAAATTTGAATAATGGTCCACTGGTAGCTCTAGAATTCCTGGCGCACTCATGATACAGAGTGTTTTATGCAGTATTTATCACAATAATATAACACTGTCATATTGCCCACCCCTATATAGTAAGTTTGTGTCTGTGGCTGCTGCTCCTCGACCACCTCGGCCCTGGGTGCACGGAGTGAGGAGAAAGGAGAGTGGGAAGGCAGCCTTACTGTACTTCTCCTCTTTGCACCTCTGCAGGATCTCTAAGCTTCTCTGATGCACAGGGTGATGCAGAAAGCTAAAACTATCCACACTTTTCAAAACTGCACATGGAGCAGCATCATCATGCCCTTGGGAAGCAAAAAAAAGGGAACAAAACAAAAAGAGAGGAGAGATGGAGAGAGAGAGAGAAGACAGATTAAACAGAGAGAAATAAGATGCGCAAATACTAGAGAATCACCTGCAAAGCTTCAGCTGTAGAGAGAAACAGAGAGAAACACACACACACATACACACACACTGCAGGCACTGAGACTACCTCGTCTACCTGAGCACAACACTGGCTGCGTCCTGTTCGCACATTCGCTACTTCAGAGAGGATGATGTCACCTGTAATTATCTCCCTCGTTCGCCCGCCCTCTTTGGTTAGATGAAATATGACTTTGAGAGCAATTTTATTCAATTAAATGAAGCCTTCCTGGGGAGCACTTTTGAGATGAGTCATTGAGACTTGCCTTCAGCAACACACAGCTCATTCATAAAACAGGAGTGACAGGGGAGTTGTGTATAAACACTTGAGTGAAAAGGTCAGGCTTGATGGGGGAATCTAGGGGACGTCCCTGAAGTGAGGGTCTTTACTTGGTTTAAATGAAAAGCTGGTAACCTCAAGGTCCTCCCCGGCCTCTAGCGCCTGGATATGTGAAAGTGAGGTCACTAAAGTCACAGTAAAGAAGCCTCGCTTAAATTTGTCACGGTCAATGCAGTAGATCATGGGTTCCCAACTTTTTAAACCATAAGGACTTAACTGCTGCCTACAGAGAGGGCTTGTTTTGTTAAGATAATGAATGGAGGTCAATTCTGTTGACTTGGATGGTTGGAGGGGCATTATAATACATATCCTATTTCTATTCATAATAGTAGTATTCCTAGTTAGTGGTTGAAACTGGACATATAAAAAAATAATGGATACAAAAACAAACAAACAGTGAAACTTATTCCATTGTTGTAGCCTAGTACCAAACAACACAGAGTCCGGTCCTCAGCCAGGTGGTTGGAAGGCTTCTGCTATAGTTTTATAGTTTGTTCTACATGTTATATTTTTAATCCATTGACAGGAGAAAGCAACGAGGTGCTAATGGTCTAAAGAATGACGAGGAAAAATAAGTAGTTGAAGCGATAGGAGCTATGCATTACCACTGAGCAAGTTCAGAAGCTGAGATAATACAGGCTGGCTTGGCTGCAAACACACACACATATATATAAACAAACACAGAATACAATCAATCACAACTGACCCCACCTGTGACCATATGGCAGCAATTGTACTGAGGACTGTTGTGAGCAATTACTGACATTACAGCACTGTGCTGGAAGTGCCCTGCAAATGAGTGATAATGAGGCCCAGAGATAACACACAATTATGACATCTGGTCATCAAAAATGTAAAACATAGCTGTCCCAGGGTATCAGGGTAGGCTTCTACTCTGCACAAATGCAAACAATTGGATCAAAACAAAAAGAAAGAAGACGTGTTGCAACCAACTTTTAATGTGTGGCCAAAAATCCAAAAAGCCTTATAGACTCAGTGCATCATATAACATGTAAGGCCTCCAGTACGGAAAACACAGTGGGCTAAAACACAATCTTTAACAAGCTATAAAATAGGCAGTAAAACATAATATAATCCCTAACAGGCCAAATGCAAACTACTGTAACATTTTAACTATGTCATGCTAAAATGAGGCATGAGTATACTCCCCCATAGTGACACACTCGCTTTAAATAAGTGTCTAAGTGTCTGAAGTAACGGAGACTCACCACTCTTCTTCTCCAGGTGTCTCTTCCCCGCCTCCCTGAAGGCCACCACAGCTCTGAAATACGCCCGCAGGACGGCCCAGCGGAAAGTGGCCACTGGGTCGATTCCGATCAGGCCACAGATGAAGGCGTTCTTGCTGCTCTTCAGGAGAGCCACGATGTCCGGCCGCATGTGGTCCGTGTTCTTTTCCCTGAAGTCCTGACAGATGAGGAAACAAAAGCAGTGAATTTAGGGCCATACTGAACCCATCTCTAACTCCAACCTGGTCCTCACAGTGAAACAGCAACAACGAGCAGCTGCTGTCAGGTTTACATTACACAAGGCCTCAAGAGAACTTTTACGCCCCATTAACAGGATCATAACTACTGAATGCTGTGATGAAAAGAGGCAGGAACGAGCAGCTGCTAAAACTCATTAAAAAGGCCAGACAACTCAGACCATGGAGTCTAATGGCAGGATTTGATTATTACGGAATATCAAAGCTTCAAATTAAATGGCTCAAACAGTAATTTTTTTCTTGAAATGTATATTTTTTCTGTGGTAACTTTTGCAAGAAACAGTAACAATGAATTCAAAGCTATTACAAATTGGGTTAAATACACAAGTATATGTAAATCTGTTCATTGTTATGGCATCCACACAGACACAGACAGACACAGACAGACACAGACAGACACAGACAGACACAGACAGACACACACAGACACACACAGACACACACAGACACACACAGACACACACAGACACACACAGACACACACAGACACACAATATTGAATGGCTCCTTCTTTTTCTGCCCAAACAGCTCTGATCTTGATCGTATGGCTGATAAGTGTATATATACCTTATTAATATTGATCATTTTATGTACTAAACACACACACACACACACACACACACACACACACAAACATACGTCTTAAATGATTTAAAAGGTACCAGACACCTACATGGAAAAGTCAGTTTTCAATTACGAGACCCCTTTAGGACAAATAAAGGCAACACACTGTTCAACATGTGACTACAGGCTACGCTAAAAGCCTAACATTCAATTCTTTTTTTTATTCTGACCTTGCAACGACAACAGGGTGGATAGTTTTATCACTCTGATGAGACGCCCCTCTCACTACTAGATGTGTTCCTTTCTAGCAGTGCAGCAGACTAAACAAAAAACATGGAAGAATGCTACAAATATTTGAAGCTAAATAGCAGATCATCGGTATGGCCTGCAACCACATGTAGGAGGAGAGAGCCTTCACAGGGCCAACCTTGATTTTAGTAATATGAGTAGCCATCAGGGAGCTCGTCCAGCACTCAGAGCAGAGACAGAGCATCATCTAATGACGCTCTGAGCAGAGACAGAGCACTCATTACTGTAAAGTAACAAGTGTGGTGCACGACAGAGTGAGAGAGGAAGCAAGAGGCCATCCACTGCACTTGTGAAAGCAGTTCCTGCTGGTGTACTTTAGGCAGCTCTCACCTTCACACCATACTTGACCTTCCCGGCGTAGTGTCTGATGATGAAAGCTGGCTCCATGACCGCAGGAAACTCAATGTAACTGTTGCCCTCATGTTGCCGCTTGAACTTGTCCAGTAAGGTCTGATTGGTGGCCTGTGGGAAGCTGCAATCAAACAGACCAGAGTTATTTGCCTTTGCTCTTGAAAAAAGACGACAAACAAACTACTTGCTCTGTTCACTGTCTACATTAATCTCTTGCATGTTTGCACAGAAAGCTCACATATAATAGACAAAAGAGTCTTTCCTTGAATGTTGTTGTGCTCATTATGTGTACAAAATGCTCCATTTACATTACTAATGTTCTCCTGGAGCAATCACACTGGGCTTCATTCCGACGATGAACAGGTCCAAAAGACGCATGTTCAAAACACAGCAGCGATGATTAGCACACATTCAGAAAGCTATGAAAGGTACTGATTAAACCAGCCCTCCAGATAGCGCACTTAGTATTAAAAAAAAAAAAAAACAACCCTGAAACTGAAATGAAGTGTGCAATGTAATAAAGTATAGAGCATGCTATTTAAAGCGCCTGTTTAATTCATTCATTACTCTTCTATTACAAATGATATAAGTAAATGATGTGCATTCTAACTGGCTGATGTACTGTGTCCCTCTAAAAAAGCAGTCTGGATTTTACTATCATATTTCTTATAAGTTTGATATATAAATGAGTGTGGTTAAATTGCTGGAGGGCTGGATTTATAGAAATGTGTTTGTCTTAAGACATCACAAAAGGACTTTAAGTTGAATTTTTTACAGGTTAAACGTTGTGATTTAAAAATTAAACGACTTCATTTCAAAAGGAAAAAGTCATTTTGTTCTGATATGGGTCCTTTAAGACTTTGTCAGTTTATTCTGTTTATATTGAGTACATTCATTGGTGACAGGTGACAATTACAACAGATAATTTAGCCGTGTTTAACGATAACTCAAGTGAGACAGAGAGCGAGAGCGCGATGCAGAAGTAAAGCTGCAGGGACATGTGCATTCTCTATGTCCTTGAGAGGAATGAGAGCTTCTGCCAATAGTTCAACAGAAAAGCAACAGCTACAGGAAAAGGAAAAATGTGCCATGAGAGAGTTAAACTATGAGAGCCACTGATCCAGCCCGTCTCCTTTCCAGCTATTTTAAGCAGAGGCAGCTTTGCTTCACTACCTTAATAAAAAAAAAACAAACAAGAAAACTATTGAGCTTTTGAAAATAGACCCAGTTTCTGTGTTGTAAAAATGTCCGTTTCTGTTCAGGTCACAAGGCTGAATCAATCGGATTGCTTTAGGAAAACTGCAGGCAAGACTCAGAATATGGTATCTCTTTAATATAATACCTCTACCTGTCACCTGCTCAGAGAAAGGTCACTCTTTTAAATACGGCAATAACTCACTTGCACTCTTCGTCCAGAAGGTGGAGCAGTGCCGTGGGCTTCTTGCTGATGAGGTTGATGCAGCCCGTGTTGTCGATGTAATCTATGTTATGCCAGGTGATGCCCTCTACCCTGTACTCTTCCTGATGGGAGACAAAGAATGAACATTAACATGCCTTCTAAATAAACAGCCACACATTTGACACCTGAAATGTGGAGATGCTCTTTGAAACGCACAGAATAAGGTTTTAATGGAAGTTGGAATGAATGGATTTATATGCACTGCATAATGTATAACAACTGCTAAACCAAATGAGTGAATCTGTGCTACAATTACAAACTATTCGGTTGATTTTAACACCTGTGGACTGTACTACCACCATAACCGAGGCATTTCTTTCATCTCTGGATTGCAGCCAGAGCAACAAAACAACAGGCCAGCACAGTGTTTTCATGTCCACGACTGAAGAAACGTTCCCCTTTGCCTGACCGTGGCCTTTGTGGTTTAATAATATGAAAGGCATTCTTAACATTTCGCTGGCTCTTTTTTTTTTTTTGCCGTTTCCAAGGATTTCGGGGAAAGTAAATTAAACAGTAAAGGATGTAATCCAAGCAGGGTTTCAGAAAATCAATGGCATTTCCCCCTCGTTCATTTCCTAGTTAAAAGGCAAAAATGTAAAATCAGCTAAACAAACCAGTTTAAGCTGTGCGCCTTAACTGGAAGTTGAACTTCTCGTTCATTGCCAGACACAGTGCGGCTTTACTGAGGTAAAAAAAAAAAAAAAAAAAAAAGGAAAGAAAACAAAAAGGTACTAAATAAAAATCTTGCTTTGTCAGATGTACGCAGTGAGAAGATGAGACACAAACAACATTAACTATTATATCCCAGAGGCAGAAATATTTAGTCAAATTGACTATTTGACCAGCAGCCCAGGTCAAATAATATGTCTTGTGAATTTGATGTACTGCTTTTTGGTAAAATAATAACACAGATTCTCAACTTATGGAGAATTATACACGCAAATCATACATCAATAAGTTTCTGGAAGAGAATATTTTAATTAGTGGTGGGCCGTTATTGACGTTAACGTGCTGCACTAACAAAGGACTATAATTTTAATCTAATCTTAATCTATTAACAAAGTTGGGTTGGGAGCTGGGTCTATACTACACAAGCTATGATGACTTTCACCTTGATATTTTAGTGCGGATGTA
>JBBPDB010000039.1:3539454-3573895 GCA_037974465.1 Brachypetersius altus | reverse complement strand
GTATTGTTCTGTCGTGTCTGTGCAGTCGTGAGGTGAACAATTTCCTCCGGGATAAATAAAGTTTTCTGATTCTGATTACAATAAACAAACAAGAAAGTAGCAAAAAAAATCTCCTTGGTTTCTCCAGCCGTTCCATCAGCAGATCCTGATTCAGTTTAATGAAGGAGTCAAACCAGGTTTCAGACGGAAACTTCAAGTAACTCTAGGCTTCCACAACATACTGTCCTTAAAATCACTAGATACTAAATAATGTCATTTGTTTTTGATTTTTTAGTTTTAAGTATGTAATAGTAATGTAAGAACTACCAACTGCTCATCTATACAGTTTTAAATATTGATTATGTACTGTAGGTGTCTGAGACTTTTGCACAGTAAGTCTAAGGGAACTTTATTGTCATCTCAACCGGATCAGTATACAGAGCGACGAAATGGCGAAGCTCAGGTTCCACAGTACATATAGTGTAACAGACGTTGTGAAATGAAACAAAACAGTGCAAATAAGAAGTAAAAAATGAGGTAAGAGTTCACTATGCATTGTATATAAATATAAGTAAGACAAAATGTGCAACAGTTGAAAAAAGTTTGACCGGTATAGCCAGTATAAATCAGGTAACAGTATAAAACAGTATGAGACGAGTGGAAATAGCAGCCTGAGTATACATTCTTAAAGATGTACGCTCTTAAAGAGTATGGACAATATGACCAATATATAGACAATATAACTAGTGTACACAACATAACAGTATGACCATGCATCAATAAGAGCGTAGGAACAGATTCTTTTTTTTGTATTCTAAGAATTGTGTGAACAGTATGAGCAATATAACCAATATAACAGCATTACAGTATAACAGTATAACAGTATAACAGTATTACAGTAGTACAGTATAACAGTATTATAGTATTACAGTAGTACAGTATAACAGTATTACAGCATAACATTGTTACAGTATAACAGTATAACAGTATTACAGTATAACAGTATTACAATATAACAGTATTACAGTATTACAGTAGTACAGTATAACAGTATTACAGTATAACAGTGTTACAGTTTAACAGTATTACAGTGTTACAGTATTACAGTACAACAGTCGTACAGTGTTATAGTATAACAGTATAACAGCATACAGTATTACAGTATTACAGTATTACAGTATAACAGTATAACAGCATTACAGTATTACAGTATAACAGTATTACAGCATTGCAGTATAACAGTATTACAGTATTAAAGTATAACAGTATTACAGTATAACAGTATTACTGTATTACTGTATTACAGTATAACAGTATTACAGTATAACAGTATTACAGTATAGCAGTATTATAGTATTACAGTATAACAGTATTACAGTATAACAGTATTACAGTATTACAGTATAACAGTATTACAGTATAACAGTATTACAGTATTACAGTATAAGTATAACAGTATAACCGTATTACAGTATAACAGTATTACAGTATAACAGTATTACAGTATTACAGTATAAGTATAACAGTATAACAGTATTACAGTATAACAGTATTACAGTATAACAGTATAGCAGTATTACTGAATTACAGTATTACAGTATAACAGTATTACAGTATTAGAGTATAACAGTATTACAGTATAACAGTATTACAGTATTACAGTATTACAATATAACAGTATTACAGTATAACAGTATTACAGTATTACAATATAATAGTATAACAGTATTACAGTATTACAGTATTACAATATAACAGTATTACAGTATAACAGTATTACAGTATAACAGTATTACTGTATAACAGTATAACAGTATTACAGTATTACAGTATAACAGTATTACAGTATTACAGTATAACAGTATAACAGTATTACAGTATAACAGTATAACAGTATAACAGTATTACAGTATTACAGTATAACAGTATTACAGTATTACAGTATAACAGTATTACAGTATTACAGTATTACAGTATAACAGTATTACAGTATAACAGTATTACAGTATAACAGTATTACAGTATTACTGTATAACAGTATAACAGTATAACAGTATTACAGTATAACAGTATAACAGTATTACAGTATTACAGTATTACAATATAACAGTATTACAGTATTACAGTATTACAGTATAACAGTATTACAGTATTACAGTATAACAGTATTACAGTATAACAGTATAACAGTATTACAGTATTACAGTATAACAGTATAACAGTATTACAGTATTACAGTATAACAGTATAACAGTATAACAGTATTACCTAGTCTAAATAGCAGGTTTTGGTTGTAAGGCTTACGTGTGACTGGTAAAGTGTCTGTGCAGGAGTGTATGGTCAGTGTAAACAGTGTGTAGGTGGGCAGTATATGGTCCAGTGTATGATTATGACTCCTGTGCTGAAGGTATGGGTGTCATGCTCAGCGGTCCCCTGTACATTAGAGTGAAACATAGCGGTCAGGTCACATCGCTGCTTCATTAGAAACCTCTATTGTCTCTTCTGTGGTTGAATCTACAGCCTAAATGGACGGGGCTTTTTCAGGCCGTGGTGTCTGCCTGTCTTATCTCTGTGAATAGAACACTGCATGATTATACTCAGACACAGGCAAACGCTTCTAGAGAAAATAAATTGTTTCCATCGATGCTGCTGGCTGGTGGAGGGGTTGTGTAGACGCAGCTGTGTTTGCTCGGAGATTTACTTCAGTTATTAGGCCGATTGTAGGATGACTGTAACAGCCACAACCAGGTGCATAATCAGTTTCTGACAATGTGAGATAAAATAAACGCCGCATTATTCACTGAAATGCTAGTCTGCCCCACGACCGGATGACGGTCATTCTCTTTTGTTTCCATTCTGTGTATGGACAATGCATTTTTTATCTTTTCCTTTTAAATACTTTCATTACAGCAACCGCCGCACAATGGATTACATGAAATAGAATAGACGGGACAGGTGTGTTTATATCTCACCTATTTGCATAACTGCAGTCACGTGCAAAGGTTTTTATTCAATTGTTTTTTGAAAACAAGCAAAAATAAATATATATTCTCTACAGGAAACACACCTCAAATAAATATTTAGTCTGTGTGCTTTTCCTCGTATAATGGGCCGCTGTGGTGAATTAGGGAGCATTTTAAAACTGAGGCTCTGGTTTAACTCTGGCTAGGTCGTGTTTTAAGGCATTTGGTTTTAGAAATAAAGCCCTCCTTTGCACACACGCTGTATGTGTGTGTGTGTGTGTGTGTGTGTGTGTGTGTGTGTAGTTTGTGTTTGGCTTCCTAGCTGGAGTACGTTGGCCCCTCCCCATGCAATCATCACAGTGGTGGAGAATGCGGGCAGTCCCTCAGGTGGTGGCTCCTGCCTGCCTGGTACCACAGTGCTGGTGTGGGTGAAACCGTATCATCCAGTTTTATACATAAAGAGTGGACCAGAGACCAAAGAAAAAGGACATATCTTTGCATGGAAGGAAAGACCCAAGCAGTGGAGAAATGTTGCAGCCTCATTTTTACTTCTTTCCCGATCCAATCTGGCAGGAAAATCTGGATCTGGGTGAATGGTGTCCCAGCATAAGGCACTACACAGGGACCTGCTCATACGCAGCCAGCTCCTGGCTTTTGTTGCTGCTGTGTCTTCACAGAGGACTCAGAGAAGGAAGGTGAGAGAGAGAACGTGGTTTTGGTTTTACCATCACTCTCTAATTGTGCTTTGGTGGATGAGGCTGGTCTGCAGGAGTCCTTTCCTCCTCCCTCCTAATTTCTTGCCTGCACACAGACCCCCTTGGGACCCTGCGCCCTTGGTGGAGGATAAAGATTTCCCTAGAGACAGAACAGCATTACCCAGAGCTCCAAAAGCAGGAAATGGTGACCAGCATCAACAGTTCTGCCCCCAAAACTTCCCTGTTGATAGCACTGGCTTTGCAGCCCAGTGCTGTGGAATGCCCAAGATTCTGTCCCACAGCAGCAGGCCAGCACTCTTAAAGAGAAAGGATGCTCTATGCACCCAGTGCAGCCCTGGTTGTCTTACCACACCTCTCTTCCTGCTTTGGTCCTCGCGCTTGTCCTCACATCACTGCTGAACCAGGTGGGTGTGCTCTAAGGGGATGGAACAGCTGTCACAGCCCCATACTGTGTGCGAAGTAACAAGGGACAGCTGCAGTGGAATAGGGGAGGAGCCAGAACACTTTAAAACCTGAGGTTCTCCAGACACTTTAGGATTTTGCAGAGAGAGAGAGGACACTCTAATTAAAGTGACACCGTTGTGGGCTGGTTGCTGTTTACTTCGGTTTTTAATAAACCTTTGCTTTGCTCCTTTGCTGCTCTGGGTTAGTTTTGGCTTTCCAACTAGTGTGTTTCGACCCTTTCTCAGGCTTTATTACCCGTGCAGACGTTTGAATTTTCTGTTTTAGTTTTTCCAGTTTACTTATTTTTGCAAAACATGACATGGGAAAAAAAATTAGGACTATGCGTCACGGTCGCCACGCCTCCCGTTCCCACGCCTCCCGCTCCCAGACACCGTTCTGTCTCCCCCGAGTATTGAGCCTGTCCTTCTGTCCCTGCCTGTGTCCCTTTCCTTTCCTTGCTCCCCTGTGTCCCGAGTAAGTCCTCCTGCTCCGTTTGTGCCACAGCCCTCCTCGTCAGCCTCACCTGCGTCTCGTAGTCCCTGATTCCCCCACACACCTGTCGGCCCTCCCTGGTCCTCATTTAAACCCAGTCCGTCTCCGAGTCTAGTCATGCCTGTATTTGCTCTCCCTGTGTGTGTGTATGCCTGTTCTTACTGTTTCATGTGTCCCCTCAGTCATGTTGTGTTTCTCTTGTTTTGCAGACCCGTGCTCCCCAACCATAGCAAGCTCTTGCCCTCGAGCTCCTCGCCTGCCTGTGTGCAGCCTTGACCTGGTTCCCAGTCTGCCTGCGAGCAGCCTCTGTCTGATTTCTCCTGTTTGCCTGCATGCTGCTCTTTTTTGTTTCCTTTTAACCGGAGCACGGGTCTTGCCTTAGTTCAGTTGTCCTCATTTGCTTTTCTGTTATTGTTTGGTTTTTGTGTACATTAAATCTCCTTTGTTCCCGTTTAACCTGTGTCCTCTCCCCTCCTCCCCACACCACACGCTGACACTACCCTTAATGAAAATGTAAAGATAAACCGTATCTGTACTGTACAGTTTACACTGAACTCCTGCAGTGCTTGAATATAAACATCAATATTACCGTTGTGCAGACTGCACTGTAATTCATGCACGGCTGTTTTCTTTGGTATATATTTTTAATAATAAAAATACAGTAAAATATACGAGTAATCACCAATCATTTTTACAGCTCAATAATGTACTGTTTATCCAGTTGTATTATTTTAATAATTGGCACTAAAATTCATTGAAGAATTATATATTGATATGAAATAAAATATTGTGGAGGATATTTGCTGTTTCCCAAATTTGCTGGGGTTTTTCCCAAAATTATTGGTTCGGTTCTAATAAAAAATGACTGAATTTGAAACACTTTACTATTTATTTTTTATTTATTGTAGTGTTCTATCGTCCCTGGTACTCTGTTAATGCTGCTAACTGTGCAGTAATCAGACCTACAGTGCAATACTCATCACTGTCTGCTGTAACTTGCACTCTGTTGAATGTTGTATGTTGCTATATGTTGCACTGTGGTCCATGGAGAAACATCTCATCTCACTTAGTATACACAATTCCTGATGCCAATAAAGTAACCATGAACCTTGAAGCCTTTTTAGTGGTATAACAGTCAACAATGCTAGTTTTGTCTTTGATGTCCTTGAACTTGACTGCAATTATATCAGCATTATTATATACATTACTTATCACTGTCACCGGTCCCTAAAATAATTTGTCAGTCAGTGTCTACACACTACTCTACTGCAATAACAGTTGGCAAAACTAAGTGCTTTGTCCTTGGTTGCCTTGGATACCCTCATAGTGGTATTGATTAGTGACCGGCATTCAGTGATTGACATAAAGATCGTTCCTTCTCTCTCCGCAGGGACAGGCCTCTGCGCTCTTAGTTCAGACTTGTCCACCTGTGGACTGATTTCTTTTGACAAGGTCACCTTCCTTTGGCATGCCAAACCATTGTATTCTTCTAGGAAAGAACGGTGTAAATGAGAGGATAGAGAAGAAAAAAGGTACAGGATGAATACTAACTGACTGTTAGCCTTTTTGTACAAGCCTTTTCCAGATAAACCTCTTTTTATATATCCATAGGTCCATAGCTTTGAGAAAAAGCTACCTCAGACATACATAAGTATTTAATTGGAGAAGTCTCACTCAGAAGTATTTGAGAATGCTAATTTACTCCGAACGCACTTTCACTCACACTATTATGTCAGCTTGGGAAAATAACAGCAGTTTAGTGCAAATACAGCAATGTTGTTACGGTATATACAATGGATGAATAGTTTTAGTTAAAAGTGTTAGAGTTAAAATGTTTTTTTTATAGTATATACTGTCAGTAGTGCTGTCTTAACTGTTTAGAGGGGGAAATTGACTCAAATAGTACAGAGTTTGTGAAATGCCTGTAAATGAGTTAGACCAATCAGAATTCAAACACCTGTGCAGGTCTGAACAATGAACCATTTCTATATGAAAATTTGGCCATTTTAATGGAAAACATTCATTCTTTTTAGCTAAAATGTGGATTTTCAAAGAGAGAAAATAATCCCAATCTGCAATCCTTTCTTACCTCACAGCAACATCATGGCACTCGAGCCAAAAAAGCAGATGCTCTCGTGTTCATGGCCAATAAAAACATGCATAGAGTATAATAACAATTTAAACTGGAGTTGCAATATTGGTTAGAAATATCATAATTTGAGGTTTAGCCCAAATCATTCATCCATAGTTACAAATACAATATGAGTATGTCATGGTCAGTGGCCACTAGGGCCAATGCTTTCTGTTTCCTTCTTGTGCTTGTTTCGTTCTGTTTGTTTTCTGGGTCTTTGTTGGGTTTTGGGGCTTTTATTTTGATATGTTCTAGGTTTGTGTTGTGTCACGTGTCCACCTGCCCTGAGTTCTGTCCTGTGATTTGTTCCTGTATTTATAGTCTGTGTGTTTCAGTTATCCCTCATGTCTCCATCACCTCAACTACCCTGCCTGTGTCTGTTTTTCATGATTCTGATTCCTGGTGGCCATCGCGCCCTTTTTTGTTTCTTTTGTTTATTCTTTAAATAAAATCCCACAAGTCTGCATGGATCCACTGTCTGTGTCTCGTTCCGTGCTCAGAGGGAGCTTAGAGGGCTGGCCTCGCGGCGAGCCTTCTGACAATATGACACGTTCCATGACACGTCTATCGCATAGTTATGTCAATGTCATGTCATAGAATCTTTTTTAAGTAACTGAAGCAATGCAAATTAATTCTGCTTCAGCACAAGTGTTAGACCCATTGAAATTCAATTGATTTTTATGCATATATGAACAATTACAGTGTAAACACTAGAGAAACTAAACAAGCCCGAATTTTTACAGACTCGGTAATCAGCAATAGGTACCCAGAGTTTTTAACTGCCCCCCCCTCCCCCCCCGCCTTTGCATCAACAGCGACCTAACCTTGAAACCCTGCACTAACAGTAACCTCATTAGTCATTTCCAGAATAAGTGCTTTCAGATAATATGATCAAAAATAACTGCTTGCCACTGTTCATGGTTTCATTCAGTTTCTATATATGTAAAATGTTTTATGTTGTTTTTTTAAATGTCAGCTTTACAATATTGAAACAAACACACAGACCTACTACCAGTTGTAACCAGAGGGAGAAAAAAAGCTTAAAATGACCTTGGACATTTAACATTTAAAGATTGTAATAAAAAGGTTTTCATAAGATTTTATTTTGTATCCGGAGTGTTCTGGCTCACCTTTCTCCTGCAGGTACTAAGTTATATTTATTTACTATATGATTACATATAAAATATTAATAATTGATACTCAAAATATGCATGAATAAATTAACTTGATTCATTCATGCCACACATTTATGTTTAGTCATGACAGCATGTACAAACTCTCTTACCGCACCATAACACTGATGGAGCAAAATTTAAATATTTAATAACAATTGATTTATCTTTTATTTGAATAGAATATTCTTTGAGCCAAAATAAACAGATACTTAAAACAACACAATTCATGCCCTTAATGTCAACATAGTTTCTGTTTCTAAATTAAACAACCCAGAGCTTCATTTTCTTAATTGTTAAACATTTGCTATGTTGCCAAATTACTATTTACAGCTGAATTTGTGTGTGTTTAATGATGTGGGTTACACACACTCTGTGGCCAAAAGTTTGTAGCCTAGTGTGTTAGGGCCTTCGCCCTGTGATCAGATAGTCCGGGTTCGATTCCCAAGACCACTAGGCACCTCTGAGGTACCCTGAGCAAGGTACCGTCCACACACTGCTCCCCAGGCGCTGTGTTCCTGGCTGCCCCCTGCTTCACTTGGTGAATGGGTTAAATGCAGAGGAAGAATTTCGTGCTGTGGTGTGTTCACGTATGACGAATGGTCACTTTCACTTTATCCAGAGCAACAATCAATAGTTACAGGGACAGTCCCCCTGGAGACACTGAGGGTTAAGTGTCTAGCTCTAGGACACAGAGGTAGAAAGTTTGAACAGGCAAGCGCTTTACCCAGTAGGCTAGTACCAGCCCACAAGAAGTCCTTTGTCAACTCTCAAGGCACTCATGTGGTTTGAACCCGTGATCGCAGGGTTTACAAGGCCGACACCTTACCACTTGGCCACTATATTTCATCACATTTTTTGTTGCACTACAATAGCAAAATAAAAATGTGTTAAATTTTCAGCCAAAACTTCATCATCACGACCCGTCAATTACTTCAGGAATTACTTCTGCACAGTCCTGCATGTTTGCATGTGTATACGCATTTCAACTGTAGGCCGTTTCCTGCTCGTAAAACAAGGCCAGTCACACCAGAACGCCAGCTGTATTCTCCAGCAGAACCATTCATTCACTGAAAGCTCGCATCCATCAACAGCGGCCTCCACAAACCCACCACATCCAGAGCTGAATCCGGACGGGACTCCTCCGCCCCTCCCAACATCCTGCGCCACATCTCTGCCGCAGGAAAGCTCAAACTGATAACATTTAGCCCAGATCTGGTTCTCCCTCACAGATATGCTTCCTGGCTTCACTCTCCCATGTCTGGGGGACACTGCCAAGTTCAAAACACTGTTTTGATCCCAAAAATCAAGCCAAGTCTGGATTCACATCATAATGTGCATGTTCACATGGAAACAGCAGCACTAAAACTCTTTATTTTAATTAAAGCCAAATACTGTTGAACAGGAAGAGATCTAAGCAAACAGAATAAACAATAACTTTAATATAACATATTTCTGCCTTCAGCAATAACTCATACACTGAAATTGAGAGAGTAAAAACATTTAAATTGTCCTATTCTAATTTACATAAAAAAATGTATTGGACATTTAAAGCAATGACCTTGGTCCACAGGGTAATTGTGATCCAGTCTATGGGCCCAGCTGACTGTGTACACAGTATCTAGAGACGATGTAATATTTTAAATGCTGAAAAATTAAATTTGTGGGGAAAAATGTAGAAAGGTTTAATACAGAAGAGAAAATATTTACTCCATCCTAGATTCCAGAGCTTATCCTCTGTACATTTTATGGGGCTGCAGAGCTTCTGTTATGCCATTAGCTTTGAAAGACCATATGAAAAATGCACATATTTGTAACACACATATGCCTGCTGTAGGACAGGGCTCTCTGGTGTTCCTTGTCTCCTAACAAATGGTATGCTCTGACCACAATTCGGAGCCTGAACTGGGAGCTGTGTATTCTGAATAGCCTGTAGGACTGTCAGCAAATTCAATTTTAAGGTCACTCTGAAATAAACCTGAATGTAAAGAAGCCAGTGGAGCCTCAGGTCCTGTGTGTGTGTGTGTGTGTGTGTGTGTGCGTGTGTGTGGCTGTGTGTGTGTGAGAGAGAGAGAGAGAGAGAGAGAGAGAGAGAGAGAGAGAATGTGTCTGCCCTCATCAGCACCAGCTCTCTCCTGACAGCTCTCCATTACCATGTCAGCTTTAAGTGAGCCATCAGTGCCAGCGCAGTGCTGACAGCGGCCTTGTTCCTTACTCAGCCAAGCTGCGAGCGAGCCATACCTGACAGAATATGCTGCTGTGTGTGGGCTACTCTACTGCACAAATCAACCCATCAGTAGTACCTTTCCAGGTTATTTAAGAAAATCCCTACAGAAACTCACAAAACAAATACAATCCTAGTGTGTATCTGTATGTACGGCTGGCAGATCATGTGTGTAAGACTTCTGGTGTCTCAGAATAAAATGTAGATCTGAAATGAACGCACCTCCAGCAGCTCTGAGACAATGGGCAGAACATCAAGATTGCAGATGTCGATGGAGTCGTCCCGGTACGTCTTCTTTTTATATCGGATATTTCCTAAATGTAGGATGGCTGACAACAGGGAGAAGATCCTATGAGGGGGAAAGAAAACAAACGAGGTAAAAAATTCAGATTTGCTGCATAAAACATAAAAAGGAATCTCTAAATGTTACAGTGTGATTCAATACAACTGATTCTGTAAAATGAAACAGCAGTAATTATGAAGCTTGCAGTTGTGTGGCAAAAATGATGTAGAAGAAACTGAATTGCATGCCAGAAAATACTTGAACACACAAAATGCACAAAATACTCTAAACATAATAGATATCCACACTGACCATTACATACAATGAATCATAACTACGGTGGTGGTTCCTGATCATGAATCATGCATTACTAATAAGATGTTATAATGTCAATGTGCCGAACATCTGTGTCATAAAATAATTAATTAGTTGCTCTAACTTATAAAACCACTAGGATGCAGAGAGAGAGAGAGAGAGAGAGAGGAGAGAGAGAGAGAGAGACAAACAGAGAGAGAGGAGACAGTAAGAGACAAACAGAGAGAGAGGAGACAGAGAGAGAGACAGAGTGAGAGAGACAGATAGGAGAGAGAGAGAGAGAGAGAGAGAGAGAGAGAGAGAGAGAGAGAGAGAGAGAGAGAGAGAGAGAGAGAGAGAAAAAGGAGACAGAGAGGAGACAGGGAGAGAAAAGCAGAGTTATTTGGAAACATTTGGGGAGCAGATTGTGGGTGGACTCACTGTTTGCGCGTGGTGGGCAGGAACCCCACCATCTCCATGGCCAGCTGCAGCCTCTCAAAGTCATGCTTCAGATCCTCCCCTTCTACTGTGAAGCAATCCTACTGGTTTCAACAGCAAAAGAGCAAGGAGTTACCAGCAGTTACACATTTACCATAACGTGAGGTCTATCTACAGACAGATTTATATGCCACTGTTCTATTTTACTACACAGTATCGCATCTAGGGCTGTCACTATTACTAATCTAGAACTGATCGCTTTGATGATTAAGGACTGTGGATTAATTGGAAGAATAACAAAAATAGACCATAAATTGACTTAAGAAAGTTTTCAAATGGCTGTGTCCATTGGGATGCATTCCATAAGAGTGACAGCTCTAGATGCATTACTTGTGCAATCGCACAATGTGAGTACAAGATTGATGCCAGCTTGCCAATCCAGGACTCCGACATGAACCTAGAGATAATAAAACAGGATAACGGGAAAGTGAACGCTCATCATGATAGCGCAGTGGTGCTCAAAGACAGAGCGGCAGCGGGACAGAGCCAGGCCGAGTGACTCAGAGCACCGTGTCATTATGAAGTCTGGTCAAACGAGCTGGAGCAGCAACATTTTTTCTGGTTACAAATAAGGGGCCTGGTGAACGGTAGCATATGCATGTTCTGCCCATGCAGTGGAAAATTTCCGAACGCTTTGCTTTTTTTTTTTACATTCCCCATGGAAATTTGGCACACGTGCAAAGGCAATAAGTAAGTAGCAATTCATGACTTAATTCATCGCATCAAACGGCAGTTGAGCAGAAGACAGAGACGTGATGCGTGCCGGGCCTGCGGCACCACGCAACCTGTCCAGAAAAAAGACGGTGACCAGATTTCCCTTCTGATTTTACATATATATTAAAAGAACATTTAAACAGGCTATTACTATTACTGTATGACTGACATGTATAAATGGCTGACTTGTATTGTGCCTCATTCAGAAAGTGGATATCTAATCATGCACAGAAACACTGTTATGGAACTCACAGAGCCTATTATGGGCTCATTTATACACACTGCGATTTCAGGACTAAAAGACCAGAGAGAGAGAGAGAGAGAGAGAGAGAAAGGGAGAAAGAGAGAGACAGAGAGAGAGCGAGCGAGAGAGAGAGAGAGCGAGAGAAAGAGAGAGCAAGAGAGAGAGAGACAGAGAGAGAGCGAGAGAGAGAGAGAGAGCGAGAGAAAGAGAGAGCGAGAGAGAGAGAGAGAAAGACAGAGAGAGAGAGAGAGAAACACGGAGAGAGAGAGAGAGAGAGAGAGAGAGAGAGAAAGACAGAGAGAGAGGAAAACTATCATTTACAGCAGAATGCTGGAGCTGGCAGGGAAACTGCTCAGAAAAACATGGGCGAATTTACACACGTCCTCTCTTTAATGAGACAGCGTCTCCGTCATCGCCTAGTCCTGCCGTTGATGCCATAATTATGGCATACCAGAGCAGTGGAAAGGCAAACAGCGCTGAAACTCGACCAGGTCCTCGGTTAGACCCGATTCCAGCCCGTTTGCGTTCCTCCTTTTACGTTTCCACTGGAGGAAATGTAAAAAGCACAATTTCTCATGTTAAATGTTGTAAGCCTTCCCAAGCAAAACAAACTCAAGGACATATAGGAAGGCGTTTTACAGTTTAGGCTTGAAGTGAAGCGACGGTTACTGCAGAACTGGTGTTTGAGGCTTAATCTCTTTGCAGGAGCTGAAAGTCACCAGGCTCCTTATTCCCACTGATATGCCAGGAACATTCCATGCTCACTCAACGACACACAGTGAATTTCTGCAAGCCTTAAAATGGTGAAAACTACAGACGCGCATGACATTCACTTACCTTTAGATTTTTATTTATTTTGCATTCATAAGCACAGACCTAGTGCATGGTGATACATTGAGTTATCATAGCAACGGCACACATAACTGAAAGGGTCCTCAGGTGCCTAAGGACTTGAAACCCACCACCAAGCAGGCAAACTCACACCAAGAAACCAGTGTCTTTTTGGTCATTGGCTGCGTGTGTAATGAGATGAGATGAGAACTTCAGATCGAATTAAGGTACTGCACACACACAGGTGGCTTGATTCAATCAACATGGAAAACTAGCATGTACTGATATTTTATTAAACTGAAAGCATTTTCCCAAAATTTGTTGATTATGGGTGCCCAAAGGTTAATTTCCACTTAAGCTATAAGGTTGATAAAGCTAACACAGCTACCAAATAATACTAGATTACATGCAATCAAAAAGGCTTAAGTAGCTTCTTATACACTGGTGCCTACAGAAACAGACCAGACATTTGTCATATAGTTAAAACTGCAGTAAAACTGCCATCTCATTTGATAACGTTTAGAGATATAAGCTTCCTTGTTAGCTGCACAACTGGAACTTTTAAATAGTCATAAAAGTTAAAAATTAAAACAGTAATGGAAAATTCGTAACTTTTAAAGATTTTTCCAAACAGCAGCGGAGACCTTGTGTCTTATGACTGGCCAATTTACTCTAATTAAAGAGATACAAAAAGACAACCTCAACCATATAAGGCTGCTGCTCATTTTACATAGCGTAAAAAAATAAGCTTGAGTTTTATATTTATCCATTCTTGTCTGAGGTAAAGTGCAGCTATACACTAATGGAAATGATTTAATGCAATAATTTTAAACAACACTTTCCAGTAAACACGTATTTTTAAAATCTGTTTATCCTAAAACCCCGTCCACCTTCCTCTGTATAAGTTTTAAACTACTTGTCACCTACTCTGGATTAATGGCCTGAATTTAATATAGTGCAGTAATGGTGTGCTTCATGTATTAATCTATACATAAAGCTTCTGGGGTGGTGTTTTTCAAATGCCTTACACATTTAAATCTATAAAATTGGACTGAAATGCCCACCCCAACACCAGGGAAAATGCCGAACATCTCGCCAACTTTTTTTGGGATTAAGGGAAAGTGAGTATATTATTTTGTTTTGAGAATCTATTGCTGTAAGCAAGGCTTGAGCACATAGTCCAGCTTGCCGCTCTACAAAAGCAGGGTGAGAAGGGAAAGGGAGGGGTGGCAGGGTGGCTGCTGCGAGGCTATGTCAACATGTGTACATTCGCAGCTAGCACAACTCTCCCAATGCAAATAAGAGCATGTTTGTACTGTTGCTTAGCTCTTTCATTCGATCTTGTTGAGTGTCTGCTGGCATGAGGACCTGACTGAGATGCTCTGAGCGCGCACACACTATAAATGGGCGCTTGGGTGTGCGCCTCGGAGGGCGTCCAGTCTGAGGAGCCTGCGTCGGCATCAGCTAAACACACTTTAATACACAAAGCAGCACAATGACCAAATAAGACAAATGGCCTTAGCAGACGGCCCAGCGGACAGACAGACAGACAGCCGGCCGCTGAGATAACACACAAATCACACACAGAGCATGGGAGCGGCGTCTCGTGTGAAGTGAGTGCTGTGGAAAGGGGGCTGCGAGGAAGCCAGTGGTCCGTGTCTCTACAGCACCACACAACATATACATACACACACACACACACACACGGTTTAAAATACTGACCGGATCGCTCTCATAGTAATTTTCCCAGTGCAGTCTCTGAGGTTTCTTTGTCATCTGGAAGTAAGGTAAGGTAGATGGGGTTAGGCAACATTCCACAGACGGCACGCAGACTCTACACACAGAGTGTGTAAGACATGCTGTTATTAGTAGATGGACAAAAGCACATGCATTGAAACATGTATTAAATCCACTAAAACACAAACTTGTTTGAACGGACAACAATGACATTAGGGAATGGCTTGACAGACAAATAAGGCACAGCTTGAGTTAAAGGAATAGATGGATGAAATTTCTAATTAGCACAGTTTTCCACTTTAGATATGGCCAAGCAGTCATGGCAATGGCTCGAGTCCAAATGTTGCATTTTAGTTGAGTGCCAGAGCGAGGAGTTTGAGGAACACTAGAAGACAATAGTCTTCCAAACCTTTACTGTTTATCCATCCCCAAAGCTTCTCTTCAATAGGGGGCAGAGGGGAGGTGGCTTAGGATACAGTGTGACTTGCTGTGGCCAAACAACAGGGTGTGTTTCACAAAAATCACTTTTGTCACACTTTTTCTGTCTATTATCTTCATAAATACATCAGATGACAGTTGCTTTGTGAATACCAGGCCAGTCTGAAAAGGCTACCCATGTTGTTTTTTTTTTTTAAAGACTCACAGTAAGTCACACTATATCCTGACTCATGCACACAGGTCTTTGCCACCCTTTGCCACATAAAGCTACCAAAGTTCTTCCTTCATTTCAGAGAGTGAGGAGAAATGTCCCGTCGTCTGTACAATGCTGAGCCGGTTTAACCCCTGCATTGCTTTCAAACTGACTGTTTACATTTCAATGAGTAATTAAGCAATTATATTTTAATTAACAAAAATATACTGAGAACCATAATAATGAAACGACTTCTATGGGTCGAAACCTACACTTTAATTAAAACAGTATCCTTGCATTCACTGGACATCAGATGTGGGAAACTTACTACAGACACAAACATGGCTCAGAATGGCAATATGGGTGAGTGTATATGCAATTCTGAGCATAACGTGAAATTCTCCACATTTCTCCAGGGCCCAGGGGGGTTCATTTGATATGGAAGACTGTCGCAGTGTAGTACTTGGAATTCACGTCTAAACACCTCTAAACACGTCGCCTGTTTCCAGCTTTGGCAAAAATCTCCTTAAGATTATTTTTCCACCCCCCCGCACTCTCTTAAAAACAAAACAAAAAAACTCTTTGAACATACTTAGACATTAGAAAGCTAGTTCTTCCTGACTGAATATGGGTCTGTATTTGAGAGAGTCTAAGTAATATTCTATGCTGCCAGGAGGCAGACGAGCAGGGCCGTGAAAAGAGGGCCTGTTGGCTCTGCTGGGGCCGGGACACACTGATCTCTGTGCGCCGAGCCCGAGGGGCCAGGCCAGTGACTGTCACATGGCCTCGGCGTGCAAGAGTGTGTGTGTGAAAAGCGTATAAACTAAAGGTTGCCAGCCAGTGCACCACTGGGACAGGCAGAGTACTGTCTGCCAGATGGCCAGGAAAATCAAGGGGCATGAAATGTCACAAATAGAGACACAAACTCACACATAAGGGCACATGCAGTTACATTACAACAACAGCACAGTCATGAACAGGAGCACACAGTAAGTTACATGGTAAACACACAAAAGTGATGGGTGATATACTATCAAACCTGACAAAAAGTAAAAAATAAAGAAAATCTGCAACATGTCACTGTGCAAGACTCTTTCTTGTTCCAGTTATTGTATAAAAATCAAAACAAGCTACCGTTGAGCCAGAAATTACTTAATACTTAATTTTTCTGCACTATTTCTTTTTTGGGGGGGTTTAATATCTTTTTGGTGTGTCTTAAAACAAGAATACACACACACACATTATACATATATTGAGTATAATAATGTGTATATATGTATGTATATATGAACATATATGCATGTATATTATATACATACACATATATATGTGTGTGTGTGTGTTTGTGTGTGTGTATAAAGTGTATGTATATATATATATATATATGTGTGTGTGTGTGTGTGTGTGTGTGTGTGTGTGTGTGTATTTATATGTGTACCCCTATATATAACATATTGTCTATATCTACACTACAATTCTGTTTACAGTAGGTGCATTATTATTGTCTCCCTAAGTGCCCCCCTATAGTATTTTATAGGATATTATTTCTATGTGAAGTATTTGTAAACTTAAGATATATTTATAAATGTATAGGTTAACTTGCAATCCCCTCTTTTTACCCTCACTGTTGATCTGTCCGAGTGCTGCTGTTCTGTTGTATTTTATGTTGCACCTATGGTCCAGGAGGACTATATTTTGTCTCACTGTGTACTACGTATATAACTGAGATGACAATCAAAGCTTTACTCACTTGCTCATTTAGAGTCATCACACTAACTATCGTTGCATTATTTGGTATTACCTAACTTGGAAAAAATTGTAATATTGATTATCACCCAGCACTACTACACAAACATGCATGCTAACACACCAGACAACACAGATGCACACGCAGCCACAGTACACAGCAAAACAAAGCGCTGAGAGTAACAGAAGCAGGTCTGTGTTAGGGAAATGAGAGAGTAGGACAGGTTAAGAGCACGGAGCTGCTTTTCTGTCAGAGGGGATTAGCCTGTAGAGCGGCTGTGTGTGAGGCTATAGGAACAGCTGAAAGGAATGAACAATGGAATCCGTTTCCTCGGCACACCGCTTTCCCCTCCATCCTGTTTGCCAGTGAAAGCGAGTATGGATGCATCGTTTGGACATTCGGAGCACAGCTGCCTGATGCACGCATGAACTCTCTCACAAACACACACACACACACACACACACACACACACACACAGAAACGCACACAAAGAATGCTCCACATGTGCAAAGTCACAGTGCTGCTGCTGGCCAACTGTTGTAAACAAAACTATTTTGTTTCTACTGCCGAGAGATAATGCTCAGCAAGAAAAGACAAATGGAACAGAATGCACTTTTGTTCAGGCCTGACGAAGGCTGCATGATATGAATGAGCCCTCAGACCAGCACAAAATCTTATGTCTGTGCCCCGTTCGCATCCTGACCAAATATTGGCCATTTAAGATAAGCTTCTCTGATTGTTGTGATGAAAGGAGGCATTCAAATGATCCAACACAAGGCTAATACTTGTCATCAAGGACCAAGGGTTCAACACTGTTCCACGCAGTTGTGCAAGATACCAAACAAAAAATCCCCCAAAAAATTAAACCAAAAAAATACACAAAAACATATTCAGGCCGGGCCCGTTAATGCATCATTACTGTGTTATTGCATTATTTACTTAATGGCAACGACAATTATTTTATCAAGCATGAACTCTTTTTGATCCTTTTGTTTTGAAAGTTCACTGCTTTTTTTTACGTTTTTGTGCTTATGGGTGTGTGCAGCGTGCAGCACGTAGCTCTAAGTCTTATGGTTAAGATGATAGTTTATGCTTATGGTAGAGAATGTGTTTTTTTACGTACAAAATCAGTGCCAGGGTATGCAAACTGCATGGAACTGTGTTAAACACTTAGTTGTGAATCCGTCATGTGAAATGTTTAAGTAACTGAAATCACAGTGTATAGCCCCTGGCCTGCTGTCCTCTCCTCTTGCTGGAGCAGCTGTGAGGCAGGCTGAGCAGCGAGCAGCGGGCCGTACCTGACTGAGGTAATGGTATTCTTCAGGTTTTCGGAGATGGAACGCCGTCCTCTCCTCCTCGCTCGCGCCCGCCAGCAGGTAGTAAAACACATGGTAGTTTCTGTGAGGAAAAAAACAGCTGGAGTCAGGGCCACACAAACACACGCAGACACACATTTTCCACTGGTGTGTATATACAGCGATGAGAGTGTATAATGTCTCCCAGCGGAGGGCAGTGCACAGGGTGTGTGGCTGGAGGTTAAAGTTCATAAAGGGGCTGCAGCTGTAGGGAGCCCCTCACACGGCAGCGGGAGCCTGGAGTCAGCAATCCGTCTCAATAAAAGGTCACAACAGCACCACAGCTCAGTCACGCGTGCGCCTTCTCTCTCTCACACACACACACACACATACCCAGGATTGAGCTTAACCTTCTCAGCACTCTAATACTGTAACCTTGGGGTGGGCAACATGGCAGAAATACTCGGCAGAATACTCATATTCCTTAAACACTGCAGACTGCATCATATTTTTAAAGTTTGCTAGTAAGCTGAAACAAATCAGAGACTTTAAAAAGCAGGTTACGCTCACTGTTTTATGGGGAAAGACCCGCCCTGCAGTAAAAAGAGCCAACCAGCTTTCTAGTTAAGCATGTTGTTGTTTTGGAGAGTCAAAACAACCACCAGGGAAAAACAAACAGGAAAAGTCATGTGTCATTTGTGCCCAACATTAAAAACAATACATCTTTGTCACATTTTATTAGTAATTATACATTTCTTTCTGAATCCTTAATGTGGCCTTTAACTTTGGGTTTAGAGGTCTCTTCCCATTCAAAGAGATCTTCCTTGTACTCGAAATGACCGTCATGATGACCACAGCGTGGATATACAGTTCCAATGGACAGCATGGTTTTTTTTATGTAATAAGAAAAGACAGAAAATATAAATAAATGAATACCATCACATCCCACTCACTGCCTTATGTTGAATATAACATGGCTTATTTGCTTGTTTATATAAATAATATTACAAAGCAATGAAAGATTTACCAAAATAGCCTTTTTTAACTCCTATGTTGACACTAAATGCATACAAGACTGTAAAGAGGTTGCATTTCCAATTAAACACTCTGAGTGAGTTTGCTAAAAGTTTGCTAAAAATTCCCATTTACAAGGAAACAAGTTCGGCTCTGCATAGAACATGAACCGAGTAGCTTCAGTGTTTGCTTTAGTTCATCTGAAGTTGTATTAACTGTGGCTAAAACCTCATAATATAGGACAAAATTGTGTTCATCCACTCATTCAGCTCGGCTTACTGCCTACTGTTCTGCTTAGGTGTCCCTGATTATGATCTTACATGCATGATGGTGTTTGATATGAGTGGCATGAATACTAAATCAGTACTGTAAGTACACCAGGGGAGTGAAGATTGGAGTTTACACAACAAACTTCACTGGATAATTTGGAAAGACTATGACGTAAGATCTTCCTGAAACTGGCACACCTTATGCATTTGTTAGGAGAGGCCCATAGGGCTCAAAATGGGCCTGAATATTGTATGAGACATCAGTAACAGTACATGCATACCTACAAACACACACTGCCTCATAAAGTGTACAAAAAGAGAAAAGAGCATAAGTGCGTGGAAAGAACTATGCATTTGGACAAAAGTATTGGGACATCAGGTGACCCCTTACTGCCAGAGAAGCGCAATCTTAATGCTTCACCGGACCAAGACACTTTGGACAACGCCATGCTCCCAACTTTGTGGACACAGTTTGGGGAAGAACCTTTTCTATTCCAATGTGGTGGAAAGTCTTCCAAGAAGAGTGGAAGCTGTTATAGCTGCAACATGGGGATCAACTCCATAATAAAGTGTATTGTTGAGTGTGTCCAAATACTTTTGTTCAGATAGTGTATGATGAAAAGACCAGCAGCCAGATAAGCTCTGGTTTTATGATGCCACAAAGCACAAGTCATGTGAAGACGTGAGGAGAAAAATGCGGAACTCGGCGGCTCTCATCAGACTGAAGATCAGTGCCGGCTTGGCGATGCTCTCTAGCTGGAATTTAAACAAGGTCCCAGAAACGAAACCTAGTACGGGAGGTCCCTCCAAGTGTCGGCCTGAATTTGATATGAACCAATGACCGTTGTCCCTTGCTGTCATCAGACTGAAACCCCACACCACCAGGAAATTATGGTCTGGCAGGCAAGAAGCACCGATTCTTTCACTAGCTCTCAGTGTCCCGACCTGTTAAACCAGGGAGATTAGTGGTTCCAATAATTGTGGCCTGCTGCGAGAGGGATCTTCTTTGTGTGTGAGACTGAGAGACTGTTATATGTCTAAATTTGGTGAAAACGTTGACAATCATCCTGTGTGGTGCAATCATTCCCACATGTTGACCTTTCATACACAAAAGTGGATTTATTTTGCTTGCTGCCACTACATCACAGCTAAACTGAAGTGAGGTGTCAGGCCTAGTTTATGCAATACAAGCTAATAGACTGCTTCTTCTCGTATTTAACAATTTGGTACTAAGGTAGAGTGAATACAAATGCATTATTTAGTTTTTTAAGGCTCACAAACAAGCTGGAATGATCAGAATGTAGCATCACGGCCACAAATAAACATTTAAAAGATACAAAGATTACCACTATACACTGATTACTAGGAGTGTGACGAGATCTCGCGAGATCAGATTTGTTTCGCGAAATGCGTCTGGTCTCGCGAGAACATCCTTGCGTAACTAAAAGCTGTGCCTGTGAAGAAAACGGAAAGAAATTCAGTTCGCATGAAAGGGCAAACAACCCTCTCTCGCTGTATCTCTCTCTCGCACGCGCTCTCTCTTATTCAGGACTTTTCTAGAGCGCTCTCGCTCTCGCTCTCTCGCTCTCTCTCTCGTGATTTAAACCTCGGGTTTATCTTTACATTTTCTTTAAGGGTGATGTATAAAACTGTTTGAAATGAAATTGTTCTGGGAGCACATCTAGGGGCATATTTAGAGCTTACACTATTAAAATTAAAAAAAAAAGTCAAAGTCTCGTCTCGTTCTCGTGAACCCAGTCTCGTGTTTAATCTCGTCTCGTGGGAAAAGCGTCTCGTCACATCCCTACTGATTACTCAGTGTATAGAGCAGTCGTTTGTTTACTGCTCTAGCGAATACAGAAAGTAAATCAGATAAAGTGCTATCGTTTTCATTTTCTGTGACGTGCGGATTTTTTTTAAATCCAAACTTCCAACAAGAATGCAGACAGACACCATTCTCAGCAGAGAAACAAACTGACAACAGAGAAAGAGACCCTGAAAAGTGAAACTTACCACATGAAAAACAGCTCAGTTCTGTTCCATTAGATATACCCTATACAGACAAAAGTATTGGGACACCTGGCCATTACACCAACAGGGATTCAAATGAGACTGCAATCAAAAACATTTTAATATGGAGTCGGTCCCCCTGTGCAGCTATAACAGGCTCCACTGTTCTTGCAAGACTTTCCACAAGATTTTGGAGTTTCTGTGGAAATTTGTGCACATTCATTCTGTAGAGCATTTACAAGGTCAGACACTGATGTTGGAAGAGAAGGTCTGGATCACAATCTCCGTTTCAATTCATCCCAAAGTTGGTGGATGGGGTTGAGGTCAGGATTCTTCCACACTGAACACATCCAGCATGAGTTTATGGAGCTCGCTTTGTGCACTGGGACACAGTCATGCTGGAACAGAAAAGATTCTTCCCCAAACTGGGTCCACATAGTTGGAAGCATGGCGTTTTCCAAAATGTCTTGGTTTACTGAAGCTTTAAGATTACCCTTCGCTGAAAGTAAGGGGCCTAGATCAACCTTAAGGGTGTCCCCATACTTTTGTTCATATAGTGTACAAGTACAAATACTCAGTGAACCAAACCAATACACACGTTTAAGAACGCCTAAACGTTTGGTCTCCCTTTATTAGCCACCAGTTTGCGATAACATTGTTCTTGTAATGCATCTGCAACTTTAGATGTAAGATGTATTACTACCAACTTCCCTGAGAAGATTCAAAAAGGGACTCCCACCTTTCATTGTGTTCCTGATAAACAAGCCGTGACTTCTCCAGCAGGTACTTCTCCACATACGCACTGGAACAGAAAAGTTGAAGATCAGTAAAAGCTCCAGACCTCTCTACACTTTTAAACACCCAGAACTTTGATAAAAGGCCAAACGGGCAGCAGCACTCTCACCCTCTAACAGTTCCACTCTCCTGGTAGTTCACTTGGATGAACTTTCCGAAGCGGCTCGAGTTGTTATTATGAGCGGTCTTCGCGTTTCCAAAGGCCTGGAAAGGGGAAAAAGAACAGGAGACTGTTTTTGAGATCTGAGGGAGAAGGAGTCAAGTAAGGGAGCAAGGGTTAAACATATTCTGAATGCAGTTTAAAATTCCCCACAGCAACTTTGGTGTGCAAGCATAACCACGCAATACAGAAGCCAAAGAAAAGAGCTAACAATTCTGGCCTAGACCAGATGAGAACATTTCGGCTATAATAATACATTCAGTATTATATCAGCGAGACAAAGTGGGCTGAAATGTCAGGAGTTCCAGTCAAAACTATTCATCTCTATGGGATAATGACCAGCATTTTCCTTACTGTCATAAATCAGTTACGTGGAGATGTTCAGCTGTACAGCTTAGACAGAGCCAGAAAACAAGCCTTGCTGCTTTTCCAAATGAGTACTAGTAAACTGTGCATAAAAAACTGCAGGGCAATTTGTCAACAGATGACACTGTTGTCCACACGGTACAGTAGATTATCCATGCATTTACTTGACCACCCCTTTGGAAAGGAGTCTGTAGCTGCACACCCAAACCTTGTGCACTCGCAAGGGCCAGCAATTTACACCTGAGGGCCATTTTTCAACTGCTTGCAAACAGGCCTGGTGGTTAAAAGATTGATACTTCTTCAGAAACAGCATACAATGTGGACAAAGACACAGATCCTGAAGTCAAACATAAATTGAAGAGTTTGAGCTGAGCAGCTGAACGGCGATAGAAGCCAAAGCGTAATGCGAGCCATGTGGACTGAAGGAACACGTGTAAAAGCTGCTTTAATAAGCGTCCACTCTTTCCCCTTTGGCCTGTTTGTGTTGTACGACTGCCTGGAGGGGAAGCAGGGGAAGCAGGGGAAGGTGTGTATAAAAACCCTGGAGATATTTGTAACCCCTCCACAAGCAAACAAATTCCATGGTGAATCTCTCGATTTGTTCCTATCTGCTCTGATGCAGATAAAGGTCTCTGAACGGTCCTTGGAAAGCAATCATTTGCTTCAAATCATCATTCTCTTCTCACTCATACTTCTCACTCACTCTTATGTGCAGCAAAAGTTTTTTTCTAATCAAGAGAATATCACACAGCTCACTGCTTGGCAAATGACTGGAAGTACTACAGAGCAACACCTCCTGCCCACCACAGGCCTGTCCTCCCAAATAGCTCCTGACTAGAATACATGGGTTAATTAGTGTAGTGCAGTGATGCACAACTTCAGTTCTGGATGTGGTGGGGTGTGTGTGTGTGTGTGGGGGGGGGGGGCGGAATTAGGCGTATTTGACCACAGAAACCACCAAAATGCGCTGGACATTTTCTTTAAACCTGAAAAAGACTCTTTACACACAAACACTTGAGATGACCTGGTACATGGTTGTCAATCAATACACCAACATTCCAAACTGATTATATCCAGAGATTCAACCTGGAGCTCTGTTGCTCTAAAGAATCCTTTTTGGTACCGGGATAGTGAGCCTGGAAAAAGCCTGAACCACTCCCTGGCCTCTTAGCAACCAAGCACTTACATATTTACATACAGATCCAATGCTGTGGATTAATCACACAACCCAGCAGACACACACAGTCGCAAGGGATATCTACCAAATACACACCGCCCTGTTATGAATCACACTTCCAGAACGGGAATTGTGGCTCACGCCGAAAGCCGGACCGTGTAGCTCCACCACAGACGCAGGGAAACGGAGTAGTAGCTGTGACCTCACACTCTCTCTCTTCGCTCACAGCCGTGACACGTCTGACAAGCGATGTTGAGTAATCTCCTCAGGCAGAGACTTCCAGAAAAAAAAGGTTACGTCAAACACAGAGATAATGTTACAGATGGCCACCGGATTTAGCCTGACAAACAAAATATATAATTCCCCTCTTCTCAGCCAAAGAAATCAAGTGGATATTGCACAGTTCTCCGCTTGACATATTAATGGACAATGCTTCAGGACGTCTGCGTATCTCAATAGAGTTTGGCCGGCCCTGTCCAAGGACACAGGTCAGACAAGGATGGCCAAATTAGCCATCAAGATGTCACCTCAGCACGTTGAGGACCAGATGGAGGAAAGACCACCATTTCCTGTTAATAAAAAGCCTGCATGACGGAGCAAAAAACGCAGAGGGTTCAGAGCTCAAACGGAAGAAAAGTAATGGCAATGATGGCACTAGATTATTGCTCAACAGTCAGCATCCCTCGTAGCTGCAGTGGAAAGGAAGAGTGGCAGCTTTAAAACAGCAGTGAGTTGTGCAGGGTTACTATGCAGAGATCCACCTGGAATATGTAAAAATCATCCAAGGCTGAAACTGACATTTTAACTGCGAAATACATATGCAGACAGCTTGGCTGGTTTCATATCTGCAGCAGTAAATTTGAATCGGGTCAGAACAGCAGAGCAGCGGTTACGTCTGTGCAAAGTGAAAGGTGTGCCCTGCTCCCAAAGGAGTAAACCGAGCAGAGAGCCCATCAGATACTGAAATAGAACGTGGCAGGATGGGCTGTGGCAGGGGCTGGAGCGCACATGAACCAAACACCATGATCAAACGCAGAAATGTGACATTCATAACTCTTCCCAGCGCTGAACATGAGGGAATGTTTAGCAAACATTTCTGGAGGAGAACCAGAGAGACCAGAACTGGCGATCACTCTCGGGGTATTCACACTGTAGCAGTTAAACTGTTACAGCATTGTGTGTTTGTCTCGCTCACACTGAAGTTTGCGGCAAGCGCATGCCACGTGGCCTAATGAACTGCAACGGCTGTATTACATCCAGAGAGCAGAGGATGAAAGAGGTAAAACAGTACCAGTATTTCAACACGATAATCATCTCTGTCTAACATGTGTGTCTAAAGAAAACTTTCTTTTTACCCAGCAACTGGCTTGTTGGAGTTGTTTCCCTCAAACCATTTTCACTCTCCATAATTTCATCACTGGAAATAGCTGGGCAGTTAATTGTCCTGCTGGATTATGCTATTATGAGCCTTTCTCTTCTCTTTTCTGAAGATGTCTTCTTTATACATTTCGTAACTATCCAACAGTTAACTTGTGATGCTGTGGGTGAGAGACTAGACTTCTTCCTTGAGAAGAGACCAAAGGGACCACATGGTCACATAACGTACAGAAGTAGCAGTCCTTCAAAGTCCAAACCTTTTTTTATTAATACAAGGCCGAGAAACAGAAAAGGATAACCACTGGCCCAAAACACCTTTTTGGTCCATTTTGATCATTTGTGATGTTTTATTCCCCAGTGTGTGTGTGTCAGAACAGTGTGGCACACCGTGCGGCCCGGCCTGGTCCAGCTCCAGCTCCAGCTCCGCCATAGAAGCAAGTGTCAGCCAAGACAGCCAGACAGCCCTGGAGCACAGAGTGCCAACAGAATCACGTCACTGAGAACGGAGAGCACTGACCTCCTGTTAGAAAAGGCAATTCAGATACTCCTGAGACTTAACCTCCAAAACAAAGTTATAAATTTTATATAAAAGTGAAAATGAAATCAGAAGTTGCTATTAGCTGCCGACAGAATCTAACTGTCACTAAAACATCAGCAGATCTGGGCAGAAAGTGAGCCGCAGCTGTATGTGCCACAAGTGAGTGGTGCTTTGTCAGAGTACCATTATTCTGAGTGCACCAAATAAACCGCCTTTGATTTTAAGAAAGTGCTTTTCTTGGATCCATGTCAACATACCTACAAAGAACAAAGTGAGCCAAGTTAAAGAGGTGCTAGAAACTGAACCTGGCTTAATATCAACAAGGGATTATGCCAATTGCTTTAATGGGCAAATGTCCCACGGAATTTACACAGCGAGAAAGCTACTGAGGCCCAGGAGACCAGATGCAAATCGGTAGGTTTATGAACAAGAATAAGACAGAACCTGATAAACTGAAGCAGTTTGTTATGCTGTCCTCCACAAAGCAGTATCTATATTTGTAGCAAACTCCCAAAACTGTAAATGCTGGAAAATGACCGCAGCAGACAGTGTAAGGCTATTTTCCCATTTCCTTCTTCTATTTTCAGACTTGTTCCATATTTTCTGCATTGCCCTTTGTGGTCCATACCTCAAGTTTAACTGCAGAGTAGAAGAAAAAAGGCGCCAAAGTGAAGTGACCTTTATACCAATGCGATCAGAATTCTACACATGCTACTAGGGGTGTGCAATAAGGCAAAAATATTAAATCGCAATACTCAATACGATATACAATGTTTTGCAAAAATTAATTATTGAATATTGGTAAAATGTAAAAAATAAATAAATAAATCACCTTTAGCACCATATAGAAAACATTTAAGCAAAAACAATAAGTACAACGAAAAAGTCAATTTTATCTCACATTCAACATACATCTAGTTAACCGGGAAAAAATGCTCTCTTTGTAACGTAACAAAATATCACAATATATTTAGAAAGGCATATTATTATGTAGTTTATCAGGATAATGATAAATACATCACCCAGCCCAAAAGGTTACTGTATCTACCCAGATTTAGTTAGTCACTGGATAGGTCAAATGTGATGTGCTGTCATTTGTTTAAATGCACACAGCGGCTAAAGCTCATCCGCACATGCTCAGTC
The DNA here is from genome assembly GCA_037974465.1 of Brachypetersius altus. NCBI lineage: Eukaryota > Metazoa > Chordata > Actinopteri > Characiformes > Alestidae > Brachypetersius > Brachypetersius altus. Next base: position 3,546,651 of record JBBPDB010000039.1, on the reverse strand, counting down.
GTGTTTCATCAATAATAATTCTCTCGCATCTGTAGGTATCCAGGCCAGTACGAGGTCACGCTAAGCTGAACCGTGCCTGTGGCTCTCTGACTCACTTGTTCCTGACCACGCCTGGGCCCACGTAGCAGCACGCAAGAAAGCGTTCTGCCTTCAACTGCTCTGCAGAAACCATCAGGCATGTAACAAGAGCAATTATACCCGGACAGGCAAATAAGGTCAGATTCTATCCAGTGGAAAATAAGTCATACGTTACCCATTAAAATAAAGCATAAAGCAAGGCTGCATAATATAAACGGAATACAAGCACTTTTGATTATGATTATACTGGTACATGTTGCAATTGCCCACTGATTGAATCTATTTTTACTATATTGATAAGGTCTGGCCAATTATTGTAGATGAATAACATGAACATATTGATCCTCTTAAAATGGCCACTTGCTATGATTGGTCAGGATGGAGGTAAACAATAAGAGGTGTCATTTGCATTTTGAAGCAAAGGCCAATATCAAGAGAATGATTTAAGAACCACCATATTGTGCAGGTGTCCAAAATTCTCTTTAAACAAACCATTTGTGACCCAAAAAAATATGACTTATCTAATAACTTGAGGGACAAATGCCAGACACATCACAAGCTCCAGTATCATTCTCACATCCCATAAGAGAACATACCACCTGACAATACCCAGCAAGTTACGCAGCGCTGGGAAAGTGGACGCCCCGGCCCGGATCTGGCCGCAACATGGGTGAGGTGTTCTTCAGTGACGAGAGCACAGAGCAGGGCTCCAGCTGCAATGGCCTCATGAGCACAGCATCCGCGGCTGCCACGTAATTAAACAAATAAGGCGACGGGAAGAAAGCTCCCAGCTTAGCTCCAGCCTCTGGATGTAATTAAAACCTCCACCCAGAGTAAAATGCTACATCTGACATTGGCCAGCACTAAGCGTTTATGTGAAACTCTTTGCACGCAAGCACATGCATGACCAACGCGGTCTGACCAGCCCAGGATGCTGGAGTTTAATTAGGATTCACATGGTCTTCAACAAAACGGTAATACACTCAGTAATAACATCATGGGGCAAATCAAATGCCCAATTGCAACAATCGAGCGCTTCAGTGGATGAACACAGGACTCCACTGATTAATTATCTCTACTCAATGTGGCATGGCCAAAGCTCCACATTCTTTTATGAAGAAGAATGGCAGGACATAACAAATAAACAGAACAAAGACATGATCAGAGGGTCAGAAAACAATACTAAGAAAAGAGCAAAGAAAGAACTGGGACACAGAGATTACACTCAAGAGCAGAGTGCAGTGGCTTAGAACGATTAGAAATACATCCAAAGAGAAAGTCAGCCTTCAGGACAATAATTGTGGGCCTTGTAAAGCCGCTAGATGAGCCAGATATAAGACGCATGTTTCATTTTATCCTAACCTTCAGGTATTAGAGCCGACAGGGCGTTAAATAGGCCTTTGGCATTTCGTCAGGCTGGAACAGAGAATCCCAGATGCCAGTAACATATCAGAAAAAAAAAGAAAGAAAAACTGTAAATGGCGCAAGTGCACAATTCAGAATAAACAGGAAAAGTCTCCAATTTGCGAGTCTTTAAACCAATGCAAACATTGAGAAGTGGTCAGGTAATAGGCAGTGTTTCTGTCAAACGCTCCAGTTAAAATAAACATGCTGTGAAAACCAGCTTCTCTTTTCATTAAATAGAGCTGGAATGCTGTTAGGAAGACGGTGTTAAGGTTATCGGTATAAACAGAGATGACGGCGATAAAACACGCATATATTTGTCTTGTAATAGACATTTAAAAGTAGAAATCTGAATTTTTTCCCCCTTGAAAGACAGTATCAACTGATCATTTTTCTATCTTTATCCCTTAATAGACACATTCAACACACCTTTCTAGCTTCTAACATGCAGAGATAAAACGGGCACCACAACAGCGCACTGGCATCTCGGACCGACAACAAGGGCACAGGACTCTAGAGAAGCAGATAGGAAGTTTCCTTTTCCTCTATAGTAGATGACTTGCCTCTGTTTTATGTACTTATCTGCTTTGGAGTCATTCTGCGTGGAGGGGTGGGATAATAGCATGGTAACTTTCAGTTGTGAGTCAGCTCTCCAGCCCAACCCTTTTCTTTGGCATGTCCTTCCTCTCCAGCATTTCATACATTCTTTTCTTCTGAATTGGGTCTTACTCATTCTTAACTTCCACATTGCCTACTTACTCATCTTACTCATGCAGGAAAGTTGCACTTTCTATTGGACATTACTCCCTATTTTTCTCTCCCTCTTTACAGTAATTGCATCACACGAGTGTTCAGCATGCGGTGTTTCCCCCATCATTAAACATGTCACCAAACGTATGCGTTAAATGGCCTGGATAAGATACAGGCAGTACACTGTGACTGACAGTATTTGCTTTTTTGGTGTGAATGTGAAATTATATTTGGCCAAAATATAATTTATTTTAATGTAAGTACAAACTAGATTGAGATGTTGATATAGTGTGATAGCGGCGCATGACAGAGCTTGTCTTGTTAATTCTTGGTACTAGAAAACACCAGGTTCCTGGACTGAGCATAACAGACATTTAACTCTGGAATCTTTGATTCTTGACAGCTCCTCACTCTGAGACATAGACACTACATTTTTACTGACATTCACCAATGCCTAATAATCAAACACAGATCTGCTTGATATTTGAAAGACCAAACAGCAGTGTTGATATAACGACTTTTCCACAGTGGCCATAAATCAGCTATTTTCATTTGAAAAGCTTGCTTGTTTTGGAGATCCCGTGATACATACTTTTAATTGTATAAAAAATATTCTTTTGTGAATTTTTGTAAACTATTTTGAATCATTTTTCTGATCATATTGAAATAAAACAGCCGACTAGATTCAAGATTTTCAAGATTCTATAGAAATATACAGAAATAATTTTGTGGCATGAACAGTGTCACATGACGTCTTCTTTAAATGAACTAATTAATCAGAGTTACTTCTTTTAACCAACATAACAGAGCATAATCTTAGCGATTCCAGTATACAGTGTGATCACTGTGTTTTTAGTAGATCTTCTTTTACTGTGTCATTAAAAATTACATATGTATCATTATTTGTATGTATGACATTTTCAGCATCTTTACTTTGCATTACTACATGGCAGATTGAATTTGAGAGCCTAACTAATTCTACTCGACTACCTTTAAAGGGTAGACCATTATATGCAGTATGTGTTCTACTGCAGAATCCAAAACATTGTTTGGCACCACTAATCCAATATAAAAGAAAAAATAATGGCATTAAAAGGGACTTTGCCATCGCAACAGTGAAAATATCATGTCTATTGCTTGATGAGCTCCTCCAGAATGGTGAGATGAGTCTTTTAGAGCAGGCCCACAGCCTGAGGGTGAAAAATTACACTTTAATTAAGGGTTTGCTGTCTTGGTTGTGATGTTCTTATAAGACGTCCCGTCCCCCCGCAGGGCTTTTAAGTTGAAAGGAGTTGCTGTTTCCCCATTCTTCCATCACAGTATCTAAAGAGTGTAACATTAGCTGTACAGGTGCTCGCCTCGGGCTGCGTGTTGTCATGAACAGAGAGCGCAGAGGCACAGCGTCAACACAGCAGTCGGCCAGGATCGAGAAGTGACTGTAGGACAGAACCACATAAAGCTGCTGACTGATTTGAAGCCACACTTAAACTGAGTGTAAAGCCCCTTGCAGCTGTATTGTATCGTCAATACTCGAGTGCAGCTGGCACGTCTACAAGCCCAGTGGTTTCGCTTATACAGAAACCTCCCCAGTCACAGGTCAAGCTGTCACGGTGGCCAAATTTCACTACAGTTTGAACCAGATCCAATTTTCTTACTACACAGCGACTATTTCCTGTCTCTGGTTACTTCTGAATACTTTCGACTAAGTTTCCACATTCCTGCTCTCACCGAACCATGTGATACGAAGAAGGAAAAAAAAAAACAAAAAAAAACGAAACAAACAGACAGTCTTAGACTGAAGACTGAACTTTTGACTTGTTATGTAAGAGAATTTGGAGACTTGGGCAAGCGAGAGGCACCATTCGCGTGAGCTACTCATACGGCAGCTCAGCTAAAGCCCAGAAAGCTCACATGTGGAGTATGACAAAACTCAACCGAGCAAGTACAGTATGGGTGCGAACAACAAACAGCAATAAACTCAAGTCAGGCTGAGGCTCCTTTTCTTTGGGCCCGATGTTGCCGGTGCATTCCGCAGCACACAATAGCGTAGTGTTTTCTCCAAGTGCTGTAACAGGAGCGAGCTTTATGGCTGCTTTTTCCTCAGGAGAGCTTCAGAGAGTGGAGGAAAACCTGTTTATCCAAACACACTGCGACGGACATGCTGGAGCAGTCCATAGCAGATCTCTGCAGGAAGGCACCCGCCCTAATTGGCTGTCCAAAGAAAGAATCACTTTGTTTAGAGCAAGATTTTTAAGGGCCAAGCAATGCTCAGGGGGGCATTCATACATACACAATATAGTTAGATATTAGATATAATATTTTCATGGTATTTTGTATTTTTAATGAAGAACATTCAAAATACAAAACATTTCCATGTTTTTTTTTCCGCATAATCTACTAATGAGACAAGTGAGGTGGGAGGCTGAGGGAGTGCGTTGGGTGGTAATGGCCTAGTGGGTAAAACACTTGCCTGTGAACCTGTTGACCCCACGGTTGCAGGTTTAAACCCCCACTTTCCACCACTGTGTCCTTGAGAAAGACACTTAACCCTCATTGTCTCCAGGGGACTGTCCCTGCAACTAATGAGAGTAAGTCACTCTGGATAAGGATGTCTGCCAAGTGCCATAAATGTAATGTAATGCATTGTATAGCATGAACATGCTGGAGTGAGTTTGTGAACACTTTGGTGTTAAAGCAACGCAGCTGGGTTACGCGTTAGGTTTGTTGTTGACAAATGAAAACTTAATCATATCTGTCTGTTTAACCAAAACACTTGGTTTCGTGGTTTCTAAATGAGTTAACCCCAATTGTTTAAATGTACTCTGTACTTCCGCTACTACATTTCTGCACTCCACTATAAACCCTTCTGATAAAACCATATTTAAACATGTTCTACTATTTGAACCACCAATTAATCCACAACTAAACAGTCAGTTTACACTAGAGCTCATTTGAGCGACTCCATCAACTTCTATTGTTTTACTCAAGTTGGTGTTATTTAATTTTGCACAGTATGACCGCACACTCAAGAGACAGAAAGCTATTATCCATAACATCGCTCATAAAAGCCAAATATACGTCAGGCCTGTCCTCTAATACACTGATAGACCAAATAAAACCTGTCCTCACAGCAACACTGTACCCAATGTCACATCACAGGCCCAGACGGACTCAATATTAATACCTATTGATTTATGAGTACTTTCCTCAATGTGACACTGTAGGGAAACAGGCTGCTACCCCAACTATACTTTATTATTCAGGACTGATGTTTCAGCTACCAGCAAAAGTGCCACCATTTGGATTGCTAATGCATCCATAAACTGAAGCTTTATTGACCGCTTTGTTCAAACAGAGGGCATAACTTTTAACCAGACATATCAATAGAACAATGTTTTAAAAATACACACCAAAGGTCACTGTTTCACTTACACAACAACTGACCTGATGGGCAGAAAACAGCCCATTAACCCCCAGCGTACCTTCAGTATACACAGCAGCCACGTTTGGGACAGCAGAGCTATGCAGCTGTCGTTTCACATTCAGATATCTTGAGATTGCGAATGCAGAGATGCAGGAAGATTATTTTAGGCCGACACGTACAGTGCAGTGGCAGGAAGTGGGAGTATAGGGCACAGTTGAATAGCGATCTTCTTGTGGTCTCCCCGCACTGCATAGTCATAAAGAGCCACGAAGAATGAGGCCTATTCAGATGACTCATGGATCTAAAGCCTCTCCTAACTAATGAGACCCTCCACACTCACATGCTCCTATACACCATCCTGACCAACCCACAGAGAACAAAAGCGCATTGTCCCATGCACCGACGCCATCTAATCACCGCGGCTCTTCTTCAAACTTCAACACATCAGATAAAAGTACAGCGGAACTCCAAACTGACACCATGTTTAATCTAATGTCTATGAGACACCACTGAGTAATTGCTGCCTGGCACAAATGGGAAATAAACAAGCCAAAACACAGGAATTACCCCCCCGCCCCTCAAATTCTAATGCCTTGGGAGGGATCTACTAGTGATGTACTTTCTTAGCACTTAAGCATGGGAAGGCTATGGCACACAATGATGGCCAGTAAACATCAATTGTGTTGGCAATTGACTAATAGAGCAGAAAGGAGTGAGTAGAGAATACAGTAGAACAGTTTTTCCCCAACCTGGTTCTAGAGTCCCTCTACACATTTTAGTATTCTCTGCGCTCTACTCAACTGACCTCAATGTCAATGAGATTTTTTTTTTCTTTTTCAGCCAATCATACGTTAACACCAATGCTGGTAATGTGCTTTCTTCAGGTTACACGAAGCCTGTCACGGCACCTTTTCATACTAACAGAGCATTACTGGACCGCTCAATGCACTGGGAGGAGAACACTCACTGTTCATGCTGAGTGTTGAAGGAGAAGGAAGGCCATCCTACCCAGCCAGAGACCACTGTACACCCAGCAACGACATCAAGGTAACAGAAACCTGTACCTCACATCCATTTAGATACAACACAAACCAACACAGTTACCTTCAAATACAGTATATTCTAGTGAAATGTCAGGTGGGCATAAAACGTATTAAAAAATAGATCCTGGCCAAGCCTAGATAGGACCTACTTGGGAGCCCCCAGTAATGGAGCCCTCAGTAATGGAGCGCCCAGTAATGGATTAAGCTGATTCAGATGTGCTGTCAAAAAGAAAAACATGACAACATGCAGAGTAGGGAGATCCAGGAGCAAGATTGGGCAACAGTGGAGTAGAACTTTGTAGAAGAGTGTCAGTGAGAGAGAGATCATTTGCTCATTCTGGAGGAAAACATTTTAGACTCCTCTCAATGTTTGAGACCATTCTAGCACAATGCAGAAAATTCTACAAAATTTCACACAAATATGGCACATCAGCCAAAGTTTCAGTGTGTTCGGGTTTGCTGGAGTATGTTGGGTCAGTGTGCTTTTTAACTCTTGGA
>JBBPDB010000039.1:3489446-3530517 GCA_037974465.1 Brachypetersius altus | reverse complement strand
TCTCATAGTTGAGGTATACCTATGGTGAAAATTACAGGCCTCTCTCATCTTTTTAAGTGGGAGAACTTGCACAATTGATGGCTGACTAAATACTTTTTTGCCCCACTGTATCCAATACAATTCTACCGAAAACCAAAAGGGTCTATAAACCAGTTTTCCCCTTGAACTCCACTTCTGACATTTAGGTGGTTTCATTGACAATCACAGTGTTTTTTTTCCATTTTACACCACTGTTTTCCCAATGACATACATACATGGCCTCCGTTCTGATTGGCTGCCCTGTAATGTGTCTAGATCAAAAAGCTGTTCAAGCTGAAATCAAGCTGATGAGTGGGTCTAAACTGCTGTAGGACAAAAAAGATATATGTAGTCGATACTCTGCTGTGATTTTTTTTTTTAAACAGGCTGATTAAATTTGCATATACGGATTGTAAGGACTCAGGAATAAATGTAACATTTGCCTGGTTTAAAAAAACAAAACAAATTATTATTACATGGATTTGGATCTTTTAATTACTAAACCCAGGCCATTATATCAACAGCCCCAGGGAGGTGAAGGGGATGCAGGAAAAAGGCACAACACACGCTCAAGAAGAACAGAATGTTCGTACAGTACCAGCCTTCATTACCATCGCCAATTTCTATGGCTCTGATTGTGCTTGTGCCACAGCATGGGAGATAAGGCATTCCAAGAAAAGGGAAGAGGATTTACATAGAGACTTTGTAACACTAGTGTGAGCTGAACGGTGCCATTCATGAGTATCTTTTGGGAAGAATGAGTCAACGCAGCAACACAAAAGCATTCATACCCCACCATGGAAAATCGTGTGAACCGTTATATAGTGGAGCCTATCATTAGCACAATTATGAAAAGCAACAGCAACAAAGAGGCTTGTGAACCCAGTAATTCCGTGCACTAAAGCATGTGAGGGTCACAATGCCCTGTAAAATTTACCAACTTGTTTTCCCATTCAGTGGAGAGGGGTTTTACAGGAACAAGACAAGTGTGGTTCAGTTTTACATGGAAGCCACTTTGCTGCTCTATACAAAAAAAGGTGAATGTTGTGTGGTCCTAAAGTAGTCCGGGCAGATGGAGAAATCTCCAGAATGAAAAAGTGCTCGTGCCTGGAGTTTGAGTGAAGCCACACAGTGACCAGAGGTCTGTGTGGAGGCATGAAAGCACCCTGGGAATGCAGTCTGACTTGGCCAGGGAGGACACCAGCAGCCGGCCAGGCCAGATAAGGTCAGCCTGCCACAGTCATGCTAATGAGCCTGCAGTACATGCAGCACAGCAGAGAGAAACAAATATCATGCAAAAAAAACAATTACCAAGGCTACACTGCGTATACAGTCACTATGGATGACCCATTCCCAACTATTTTTCCATCCCTCAAACCTTAAAATGTCCGTATGTGAATCCACACTTCCGTTCCTCACTCATATAACAACATTTATTTGTGTAAAGTGGCCCCTTACAGTCACACATGAACACACCACAGCACACACTGTGAACAATGTGAAATTCTGTCTCTGCATTTGACCAGTTCACCAAGTGAAACAGTGAACTGCCAGCAATACGCCGCAGTGTGTGGGACGGTCTCTTGCTTGAGGGTACCGTAATGGTGCCACATGCAGACCTGGGATTCGAACTAATAGCCTTCTGATGGCAGGGACAACTCCTCTGACCACTAGGCCACCAGCTGCCCCAACTACAACTCAAAGTATTTAATGAATAATAATCTGATATTTGTTTAATAACTGAATAATAAGCCTAGGGTCAAAATAAGCTTAATTGTTGGCCCACATGCTGGAGAAACCTTTTAAAGAGCTTCCAAGGCAAAAGACCGAGTGACGGTGGTAAAGCAAGTCAAATATCCCCAGTTTGCTTTTATTTCCAAATACAGTCACGCCTTGCGATGAGGTTTGCAGCTCCAATGATTCTTCGCGCAGAAAGCCGATCCCAAGATCAGATGATGCACGAGAAGCCTTTTGGCATCAATCAATTCCAATTCCTCTCTGCCAAGAGAATGAAAACAACACTTTCCATGTACAGCAAATCCCCCAATCTCTGCTGACCCACCCAGCGCTGGCAGTAATTCACAATAATCCTGCTAGCGCATTAAGCCTAATGACAGGCGGCATTAAAGCTTCATTACAGGCTGCAGGCAGGAGTAGGCCATGATGTGACCCCGCCTGACACCCAGATGGGTCCGACTGGAATGTTTCAGTTGGCCAGGCATACACCAAAGAGTCGGGAGTGGAAGCCCACCACAGGAGCCTGCCAAAGCCCTGAGATCTTCCCTTTACACACACACAGCAAAGTTTCACCCTTATCCCAGTGTCTGACTGATATAGGGTTTTCAAGTACCACTGCTCTTGGCGATACTTAGAGAAAAGGACGGGAACATGCCTGATGACAAAATGTGGGTGTTCTGACAAACGAAAGTATTTATATAATCCAACAAAAGTAAATTATTTTGGTCAGAATCATTCATATAATGCAATCTTTAATCCTGTGACATTGCTAGACCGGTGCATTAAACATATAGCTATTGCAATTAGCAATATAACGGCAAAACCAATAAACCTGTGTTGTAGTAAACTGTTAAACCAGGATTTTCTGGTGTATTTTTTTCTTTTTATTTCATTTTTTTCCCCTAGAGTCAATGAAACATCAATTATTACACTAGAGTAGATGAAACACTGAGGCTTTGTCAAATAAAAGGACATGATAATGCAGTCTGGCCAGTAGGTGCTTGGAGTAAACAATCTTTAATCCAGTAATAAACAACAGCAAATGTCACATAAACTTGACAGTCTCAGGCTGTAGTAGCCACTTAGTCCGGCTATTTTGTCCCAGGCCATTTAACCTGATGTCGGATGAAACCCGAGACCTAAAGCAGTGTTGTCTGATGTCTGAAACCTGACGCTGCAGTCTGAGAATGTTCTAAAGAGAACATCATTACATAGGCAGCTTTATGTACAGGCATTACACACGCCGGTCCCAGCGGTTTAATGTCAAATACCACATTACCCAACATATGTTCACATATGGGAATACTTGTGTCTTGCTATGATTTGCATGAAAAACACAGCAGTAAATACACAAATGTTGTTTTTTTCTTTTAACTCAAATGAGTTTACTATTACTGAAGCCTGTGCCCAAGTTGTGAAACACAGGCCTAAACAGCCTTTTGTGCCAATTTCATGCAGAACTAATAAGCATTAAAAGCACTTACAATCAAACAATTTGCATGAGGACCTTAGTTTATCTGTAATGATCAGCTCTCAGATCTCACAGTGTGAAGAGAGCTCCCAGTAAAAAACAACAACAACTTTGTTGCTACATTAAAGAATATTGAGATCAGAGACCTGTCAAACACAGGAACATCTAAGAGCAAGACTCACTTCAAAGTTCATGCCGTCATACTGAACGGCAACACCTTTTTTCACGGAGTCTTGACTTTCTACTCACTGCTTATCGGGGAGAAGGTGTGTGGAGATGATGAATGCCACCCGCCAACGCACAAACACAAGCCCGTGGGCTGAGGACTCTCCAAAATACTGTATCATGGCGAAAGGTTTTCTGGCTGATTAAGACTCAGTGAACGTTACTCCTAGCTGTGATTCATTGGAACATAAAAGGCAGGGCTATCAAAGCTACCGAAATGGCAACGGCCCAGAAGAGAGAGGCATTATTCTCCAGCAAGCATTAACATAAATAGCCTCGGAGCACCTTTACAGCTCAGAACAAAAACGATGTGGAAGGAGCCGACAGCGATTCAGTTTGATGCAGTTTTCAGCGCGTGTGAGGGAGATTTCTGCTATGGCCCGTTTCCGCCATGCTTCCCTAATAGCAGGGTAGCCAGGTTACGGCAAAGGGCTTGAACATATGCGGCATTTCACACGTGCAAACTAACCAACGCGATGCAGCTGCCATTCTCACGTTCAGACGTAAGAATGCAGCATTACTTAACAGGGTCATGATCCCAGCCCCAGTATTAAAAAGAGAGAAATAAAGAAAGTAGATAAACAAACTAATCAGTGATTGTTGAAATCCACCAAAAACTACAGCACATTAAAAACGATGCACTCAGGCCAGAGCAGCTCACTTGATTAAAAGCTCTAGACACATATTTCTCAGTAACGTCACTCCTTCACTATGAGGACAGCTGAGTGTGCTGTAGACTTTGGCAGGGCAGTGGCAGGGAGGAGCGACAAATGTGTCACCTTCTCAATGAGTGAAGAGAGCAAGAGCAACCTGCAAAGCTGCTGCTGAGGCCGGCCTGGGTGCTGCACCCATCCACAGGCCGCATTAATCAGTAAAAGACAAATACGTAATCGCACTGTGCAAACAATTAAGGCTGGTCCTCTCCACTTGAAAACCACTCAATAGTGCCAGTGAGTTGGTCATTAACCTCAGCGCTTAAACATTACCTTTCTTTCACCACAGCACTGAAGAGAATCCTATCAGACGAGCTTAGCGATGCGCTACTCCAGAACTTCATAACATATAATATTACAACAATGTCGTAATAAGGGGTTTACAGTTCAAGTAACAGCTCAGAATCATTGCAACATTTCTCACCAGATCCAAATTATACATACAGCTACACTAGAGCTGGGCAATATGACAATATGTAACATTATAATGACAAATTACAACACATGCATCAATATGATGTCCTGAGCATACTATGATGGTTAGTCTTCGGATTTAGCGCAATGCAGTGTGTGAAATCTAGTGTTTTAAATGTGGAACCACTGTCTCTTTTGTTTCTAAGCTTCCGTCATACTGTTTTTATGGAATGTTTTCATTGCGAAACTGCACAGCCATAGAAACCCCACATGTGATCTTAATGATGAAGTGAGGAGATATTAAGGAAATCAAAGACTGTAATGCCCAAGCACACACAATTGAGCGGTGTTTGAACTCTCAAACACTCCATGAGAATGGCCTGTCGAGAGTTTCCCCTGAAACTACGAGTTTAATGCCTCAGTACACAGTGGAGCTTACGTAAGGAAACTGTTGCCACCTTTAATCTCTGGGCAGCTGCATTAAGCTGCTGTAAGGCGTTGCATAGCGTGGGTGTAATCTGTGCCACTGTAACAGCTGTATCGCAGCCCTGTTTAGAAATAATAACTCCTGTGTCATCAGGACTCAGCGCTTGCAAGATTTCTGCTGTTGTGGGGGACTAAAACCTCAGTGATGGGGAGGCCCCAAGGCCAAGCTCCTTAAAGATTATTGACACTTAATATATAGCTTTTCACAGATATGATCCTACCATGCATCTGTCACTTAATCTCAGTAGCTAGGACAAGACATTCAATTCAGATTTATGTACTCAGTTACTTTTAGTATAGACAATAGAAGGCGTTTAGAGCCATTCAATAAATACTTTGCTATTCGTTATTGCTATTGTTTCCAAAACGGGTCTGTCACAAATATATAATTGTCTGATCACAATTAAGTACACCGACTTCTAGTGATGTGGACAAACCTGCAGGACCTGTGGGGAGGTCAGTTTATTAGAAAGATTTGCAGGTGAGGGCAGGACAAAGCAAAAGAACGTTCATGCTAAGCTATAAATAACATTGGCTGGGCGAGGCAGGTCACAAAAACGTGATCTACGAACCACTATAGATCGCAATTATTACTTCAGAGGGCAGCAATAAAAGAATTATTTTTTTTGCTGTCTTCAGCAACACTAATGTCAAAGAATGCTGCAGTTATATGCAAATGAGACCCTGACTGTGAGGATCTGGAGAAATCACAGTTCCAGATGCTTCTGTAGGCGTTCGATGAAGCGAGCGCTCATATAATTCAACTAAAAGTTAATTATATTGATCAAAGTAGAACAGGCTCATTGTAATAACGTCATAATGCTGATTCACCATTGCATTCAGAATATACTGAAAGGTGTACCATGATCGCAATATGCAGAAGCGTAATTGCAACACTAGCGTTTTGTCCACGCAGCACAAGCAACATCTGAAGTTAATTTGTTTCAAATCAGAAAACGGTACCACCTTGAAATAAGACAATCCTTTTAGCAGGATTATGAATGGTCTAAAAACAGAAAAACAAGTTAACAAAAAGAAAGGAGGTTTAACTGTATGGATGACCTAATTAACAACCTTTACTAATATAATTATAGACCCTTTTAAAGATTAGATTCATTGCAAGGTGGTATTTGATGATATAGGATAAATAAACTGGCAAGAGATGAATCATGCAGCCTGGTGTCCAAGCCAGTTCCAAGTTAATTCTAAACATCTCTAATCTTACCTCTAACACTGGTCCAGCTCCAAGAATGATCTGCTCCACTCCAGAAGCAAAGCCCTTCTGGCTGAGCGCTGTAAGGTGATGGATCAAGAAGTTCGTGCTCTGGGTCTTGCCCGAGCCGCTCTCCCCAGAGATCACAATGCACTGGTTCTGCTTTCGCTGCAGCATAGCATGATAGGCCACATCCGCAACCGCATAGATGTGTGGCTCCAGCTTCCCCAGCTGGTGATTATCATACATCTTGACATATTTGGGGTTGTAGATGGGCAGGAATTTGAAGGGGTTGATGACTATGAGGATGCTCCCCACGTAGGTGTAGATCCTCTCCTGCTTGAATCGGCTCCGGAGGTTGTCCAGCAGGGTCTTCTCGTTGAGGTCAGGCAGGTTGCACATGTCGTCGTGGTCCTTCTGCAGCGGCTGCGGCAGGAGGCCCCGCTCCACCATGCGCCGCCGCTCCTCCGTCACGCGCAGCCACATCTGCAGGTTGCCGTAGTGGATGGAGCCATCGAGGTTCTTCTCGCGGAGCAGGAAGCGGTAGTCCTCGCTGCTGAAGCGGTTCTCCAGGGCCATGCGCGGCCACAGCATCATGCGCTGCACGGGGCAGTCGGTGGGGTTGAGGATCCATTCCTCGCCTCCAAATTCTTTCACCTCCGCCAAGACGTAACATTTCGTCCGGTCCAGCTGCAGCCGGTCGATGACCTGCTCGATGACCTCAGCGGCCGAGGTGTTCTTGCGAGCGGCGACGGGGCAGTAGATGGTGCCCTCCGCGATGACCCCAGGGTAGATGCGCAGGGTGAACTCGGAGTCCTCGAAGCGTCGTCTTCCTCCAACATCATGAACACTCATATTGGAATCGCAGGTCCCATCAGCAATCACCGCACATCCTTCAAAAACCACGGAGACTGCATCAAGACATCACACCTGCCTGGCAAAAGAGGGGTGGGGGAATAAAGGCAATGAATACGAGATGAGAAACAGGCACGCGAGCTTAATGACTACATGCTTTGATGAACTACAAGGGCTTTCCAAAAAGGGGGGAGGTAGGCAAGTCAAAATCTATCCACAGTGATTCATATGTTAATCATTTGCCGATTTCCGACTCCATGTTTGCTCCATAATAGGACAAATACACTAGTGAAGATAAACCGCTATTCTTTGTAAGAGATTAAAAATGACTTGTAAAACAGCTTCTATCAACAAACACAAATGGGCAGATTCAGCCTTTAAGCACACACTGGGTTACTATCTGCTCTCGACAGAGCACAGCAAATCAGTCGGCTGCCAAGATAAGCAGCTGTCTGTTTCTCCAACAGACACACAATAACCTGATTCAAGGCCATCCTCTCAAGAAGGCAGAACCAGCTCTACTGGTTCCTTCTCATTGCAAAAACAGCACAATATACATCAACACCCATTTGAAATCCCTTAATGATTATCCCACTTCATTGAATGCAAAATTAATGTTTATGAGAAAGTAAACCTGGCATTTTATTTGAAATTATAACACTTTTCCTCATCTTTGTCTAATTTGCACCTGCAAAACGCAGAGATAAGCCCTCTTTCAGACCACTACTACTAAAAAAAGAAAAAGACTGAGTAACATAAATGGGTCTAGGTGCTCTAATAGAGCAGCTCATTCATGCCTCTGGAGAGCAGCGCTCTATTTATTTGCTCTTGTGAGGTCGACGTGTCCTGCCTGCTGTTGTCCGTCTCTCATCGCGGGAATGCTGCCGCCGCAGCTGAGCCTGGAGCCGTGCCAGTGGGCTCAGGTGTGTACACTGATCAGCTATAACATTAAAACCTCTGACAGGTGAAGTGAATAACATTGATTATCTCGTTACGATGACAGCTGTCAAGGGGTGGGAGATATTAGGCAGCAAATGAACAGGAGATGTGTTAGAAGCAGGTCTTGATTGGCGTTCCCAATACGCAGCAGTTATTACCTACCAAATGTGTAACCAGTGCCAGCATCATGATTTTCTATTTTACAATATTTTGTTGGAAAATCTGAAATTTTCTAAGAAGACAGTTTTAATATAAACTGAACTCTAAACATGACAGATACAACACTAAAACCATTTCAAAGATTGTAGTGAAGAATTGTATTAATCCAAAATGTGTTTTGTCAGTGTCATCATCAATGAGGCATGGTTTGGAATTATTTCTTTAAAAATAGAATTAGAGCTGGGCAGTATGTCAGTATTTATTGTGATAAACTATATGGCTTAAATATGGCTTAATATGTCTTTCTGAGATGTCTTGCTGGATATTATAATTAAGGACCACTAACCAGCTGAATGCTTCATCACAAAGAGAGCAACATTAGTTTTGCTTATTTGGATTTAGTGCAGTGAAGTGTCGACTCAATAGATGAGAGAAAACGTGTCATGAATAGCTTGTATTGAAATTCACCCACCCCTAGACTGAATATGCAAATATGACTGGAAAATCTGTTCAGATTATAGTGGGGAAAAAATGCAATGCCTTTTTTGGCAAAAAATAACATGCATTATGTCCTGAAACACTATAATAATAATAATAATAATAATAATAATAATAATAATAATAATAATAATAATAATAATAATAAAAAATCAATCCAAATACAGTTAAGTAAAACACTATAAAAAGAAAACAAAAAAAGGGACAGAATGGGGGAATCAAGTCTGAAGTCGCCCATATTTCAGTTCAGCCCCTGTATCAATCCAATCATCTTTCTTTTGTTCGAAATACTCATCCAGGCCACAAAGTCATTAGTGGGGAAAGAGCTGAAAAAGAGCTAAAATCAATATTAGGAGATGACACCAGCGAGCAAGAGGGTGAAGCCTACAGATCAGCTTCCATCTGAGGTACTGCATCGTAGTCCTCTGTCTCTAACCAGCCTGTCCCTGACTGCCCACAATACACGCACACATGCGCGCACACACACACACACACACACACACACAATGCTGATAAAACCACACACACTTACACACTTACACACTTACACACTTACACACTTACACACTTACACACTTACACACTTACACACTTCATATAGATCTACACGCACTGCAATGTCCCTAACCAGATTGCATAAAGATCCACAGTGAGGGTATTAGAGGCGCACTTTGCAAGGCTCTCTGAGGATTTGGGGACCTCACAGCTGAGCAGATGGTCAGCGTTCTACTTAAAGGATAGCAGGAGATTTAGAGGAGGCGTCTGTACCGAGAACCATGCTGCTCCTTGTTTACCACATCAGGACAATCAACTAACGACCGCTGCACCTCAGGCTGCTCAACTTGTGTTAATGGAACACCTCAGCATACCACCATAAAAACCTCTCAGGCTGGGACGCCATGATAAACTTTTATCAACACAAACAAATAAATATTGCCCAGCCCTATGGTCAATTCCTGCTCAACCATGAGAAAACAAAGCTCCTGCTTTTAGGTCCAAAAGCTGTCAAACAAACTTGTTTGATGACAGATCATGTTGGTTTCTTAGTTCCTTCAGTGATATCTGGTGCTACCGTACATTCAGATCTAGCCTTTGATTCACATAAACAATGTACTTTAATAGCCTTTCTTCACAATAATTAATCAGCTAAGAAACACACATTATGTGAAGCAGAAAAATGTGCATTTATTACGTCAAGACGGGATGATTGTAATGCCCTTCTGTCAGGATGTTCCATTAGTGTCCTGTACAAACTCAAAATAGTCAATAATCTTTACTAGGAAATCTGACCACATCAGTCCGACATTATCAAGACTACAACCGCTTCCAGTCAAACGGCACATTGTAAATATCTGTAAATGTATTACAACAACCCATGCTTTCTTAGATAATGTAGATTGGAAAGAGCTTCTGGTTCAAGGTTGAGAATCAGCATCAGTAGACGTAGGTAGTAGCACCATTGCGAGATGGTTATCCTAAATTTATGATTTTATGACTATTTTATGAAAATAATCATACTGTCAATGCTTGCCGTGACCATGGCTATCTTTAAACAGTGCGACGCAGGACCACCATTTAGAAACCACAGCCAAAGAAATCGGCGGCCTCAAGACTGAAAGCTCTTTTATTCTGTGTTGACCAGAGAAAGATGAATTCCCGTTCTGAATCTTGAGGTTTCTTCCTCCAGGTTTTTCCATGCCTCTGTTGTCCTTGGCTTGCTCACTAGGGGCTCAGACCCAGATTCTGTAAAGTCGCTCCACAGCAATGTCAGCTGTAAAAAGTGCTATATAAACATATTTGACTTGATGTGACTTGGATAAACCACTTTCCTGTACAAGGTAAAGATAATAACACCTGTCGGATTAAAGCACACTTTAAAAAAAAAATCAGACTGGCAGGTGCAACAGTAATCAACAGGTTTTCTGTTCTTTTCTGTTCGTTTGAGGCCATTTATCATATGCTACAGGTGCAGAGATTAGTTTGAAAGCACTGGAGTATCGCTGGGGTAAAATAAACAGAACGCACTATGCATGCAAATAAAGAACGTGAGAATGAACACAGGGCAGCATAGCGAGCGATCCAGGCATTCTTCTGCGTCAAAGACTTGGCAAAGACGCCTGACATGGCATCTACATCATTCATTTAAGCAGTTCCTCGGAGAGACATCGTCACGCAGGTACAGTAGAAACACATGGCGGCGTGCACTTATCTGCAGGACCACACAAGCCCAGTGTTACCAAATTACCCTTATCTGGCACCAAGACAAAAACCCCATTAGCAGCGCCGTCCTTAGCAGAGGGAGAGGGGTGGTTAAGTGATGATGTCATGGAGATGGAGGACAGGCGGCTGAGAAAGCTGGAGAGAAGCTCTCGAGATGCTGATAAAGCAGGAGTCGTGCCCTGCAGCGCCAAGCTAGCGCACAGGACCCGAAAGAAAACTCCCACCAGCCTCCCAGCAGCCTGCAGAAACTGACTCATTAAGCAGACAATGAGAGACAGAGGTCCATTCAAACAGCGCAGTCACATCTACGGCACTGCGAGTGCAACGCAGTCAATTAGTGAAATGGGGCCATTGTTCTGAAACGCAAAGTGCGAGATGTCTCAGAGTCTATCTGCTCCCAGCGCACTCCAGCCCAAAACCTCTCTGGAGCAGCTCGCCCTAATTGTGCACAACAGACACTCTGTTAGAAAACATGAGGAGTCTAGACCAGAGACAGGACGACATGTGTTTTTCTTTTAAAAATAACAACAGAAACACTGAACACTTGGACAGGAGCGGATTCTTTGAGTAATAAGCTTCTAAATTAGTTTTAATAGACACATTTCACTTAAGAGCACAGGACAAACAAATGATCTAATAGCAAAACCTCAGCTTCTTTATCCACTAATCAAACTACAAACAAAAACAGAAATCCCATTATAATACTGATTAAACATCAGCCAACACAGTCCTTATATTTTTTCTTCAAAAACTAATCTTCACCAACGATTCTGCATTGTGATTGTACTGCTACACATTGTGATTGTGTTGCCTTTCATGATATTAAAGGGCCTAAATCATCAATTCCGGAATTAAAAGGCTTAAAGTTTGTAAATATTGCTTCAAAAATATTTAAAATAAAAATATTGTTCATGCTCCATCTATTCAGTTTATATGTGAAAATAAGCTACAAGAACAGCCCATTTTCAAATCACAGATTTGTGATGTCACAAAACCAACACTTTAGCACCACCCATTCATGCAAAGATTCGCCAACACTAAAAAAAGAGACTTTTATCGAACTACATGAAGACCTCGAGCACGAAGCGAGCTCCATAAAGACATGGCTTGAACACAGAGAACTTGACAGTCCTGACCTCAACCCCATCCAGCACCTTTGGGATGAACTGGAATGGAAATTGTGAGCCGGACCTTCTCGTCCAACATCAGTATCTGACCTCAGAAATGCTCTACAGACTGAATGGGTAAAAATTCCCACAGAAACTACAAAATCTTGTGGAAAGACTTGAAAAAGCATGAAAGTTGCTGTAGTTGCAAAAGTGGCACAAACTCCATATTATAGTCTCTTCATTTGAATCCAAGTCATGAAAGTCCCTACTGGTGTAATAGTTAGCCGTCCCAATACATCTGTCCAATTAAGAGTGTCACTTCTATACTCAAGATGAGCTATTCTGTTTGGACTGCTTTACAATCAAACTCAGATTAGTCAGCTTGATTTTTCATGTATTCGCTATTTCCTTCTGATACAGACCCAGTACAGATACTGGTACATATAATCAGAGCCCAGCAAATATATTTAGAAGGGAGGAGCTATAAGGCTGTGCAGTCCACAGGCATATACAGAGTTGAATTAGAGCTTAATGGGGCATGATGTGCTTGGCTGTATATACAGAAACTGAATTCTTTCTGCTTTTGCAAGGGTTCAGATGCCACTGCAAACGGCCCATAATACTCATGAGATACTCAGAGAGAGGAAATCACACTTTTACACAAAATAGCTTAGTAGCAGGCCTGGGCCTCAAGAAATGCAAAGTACAAACAACCATAATCTCAATATGTTCGTTGCCTGTGGGCTTTGGTTTATTATTGCTGCTAATAAGCACAGATACAGTTACAAAAAAAAGCAAATAACTTTCAAAGCAAGGGAAGAGTCGCTCCATGGAACCCGATTCAAAAATAGAAAAGCCTGGAAAGCTTCAAGAAGGCAAGTGTTATTATGCAGTGAAGAAAAATTTACATAGAAAACGCGACTACAAAACAAAGAGCAGGGTGCGCACAATCTAATGAAAGCATGTGGTCAAAGGTGACCACACTGAAAATCTGCTGCATTATAACGTCTTTAGGGACTCAGAGTCTCTTCCTAGACATGTGTTAAGACTAGTCTTGGGCTAAATCATGAAATAAAATTACAAAAATAAACACACACTGAAAATTCACTTCAGCTTATGCTGGCACGTATGAAATTTAGTATCAGGAGGAACCAAGAATATAATTCTATTTAATGTAAGCAAAAAACAATAATTCTGTAGTCATTTTTTGCATTCATTTTTGCATTACGTTTACAGAAATGAAGTTAATAAACATCTATAGTAATGGTGCTCTATGTTTGAAGAACATCTCACAAAACATTACGGACTCATTCTGTTCTGCGTCTCTTAAAATTACGCTAAAACGAACCTTATTTCCTGAAAGGAACCAGATTTCCTGAAAGGAACCAGATTATTTATAACCACAAAAATGGCTTAAAATGCACCGACAGATGACTTATTGCGCAACACTAGTCTAAGGTTTAATCTGGGAACCTGACCCCAAGAGGTCCAGCAGGCCGAGCTGCGGAGCGGTACAGGCTCTCCTCGGGGAGGGACAGGGGAAGGGGAGTCTCAGGGTTCGGGAGAGGAGCAGACTGGTGCTGAGGCCCAGGCTGTCTCTGAGATAAAGCAGGCCTGCAGGATGAGATAATTATGCAGATAATGAGCTCTCTAGCAGCTGGGCCTTTGATTGATTTCAGGGGTGGAGGAGTAGGAGGGTGCTGGGCATACCACCGGCTCAGGCTCCAACACGCCCCGTGGATAAACTCCCTATACGAACGGCCGTCTAATTACAGTCCAGACCTGGCTTCACCCGGCTGGACGAGCTGACTTGCAGAAATCTCAGGCTTCTGTTAGCACTGCCTGAGCACCTCGGGCCTAAAGCGTCTCTGCAAGGGACAGCAATGACTGTCAGACCAGTTTCTCCAAAAAGAGAGTGTGCATACAGACAGACACACACATACACAGACAGACACTCACACATACACTTATACACACATTACATCCATTGGGAAAATGCTTGTCTTATGAACAAGAACACAAGTAAACTAGACATAAATCATATACATGTAGCATCATAAATGTAGTTTAAGAACAACCAACAATGCCAGACAGATAGAGGGAAAGAAATTATGAGACCCGCTGTTTAAAGCATCAGCATAGCACAACATAGTAAACATGTCTCCGCATCTCTGCAATTTGAAGAAAAAGCCACACGTTTAACACTTCTGCAGAAATCAGATGCTGAACAGTCAGTCAGTCAGTGTTCTGATTTGAAACGGTTCATCGGTCAGAAACCTTCCAGCTCAGATATCTTTGGAGCGGCGGCGACAAGAAATGAAGTCTCTTTATTTACTATCCAAAATGACAAGTGAGTTCTGAGTGAATGTAATGTTTTAAAAAAATGTCAACATTTGGAGAAAAGACAATCAGCTCGTCATATCATATCTTATCGTATTTTATCTTATATAGATGAAACTTTGACAGCAGTGTCAAAAGATGAGGATGCTCAGAAGGCAATAATAGGCGGTGGGTTAACTGATTTCTGAGCCCTAATTTAAACCATTCCGCACTTCTCCTTTTTTCCAGATTGCACAAAGCAAGCGTTCAGCGCCGTGTTAAACAGGTTACTCTGCTCTCCTGTTTCCTGTGTTGGCCCGACATTTCACTTTCCACAGATGTTCCCAGGGGGGCATGACGTGTGACCATTTAATTATGAAGAAATTGTGAGAAATCTGTGAAATTTTCCTGTAATTTGCCACCGTATATAATATATAATGTTGCATCTTCCGTTTTACCCTGTTTTTTTTAATACATTTCAGTATTGAAAGCATACAAATAAGAGCCTCCATACGCCACTGGTGAAAAATAATGACAAACTGTTTAAGCACTGCTACCAGAATAAAAAAAATAATCATCCAAATTAGAGAAGTGCACCTAACGAACTCTTAATTAAGCGAAGAACATCTGCCCATCAGACTAGTGAAACAGTCTACAGGACTACAGTCATCCCATAACCTGGGTTTGTTTGTCCTGATTTTTACAGATGGTGTAGAGTTTCAGGAAGCCTCAGGGCCAAGGGTCGTTAATTAAGACGAAGAAGTACTTTCCGGTACTGAATATTAAAAATAAAAACCCATTTCCGTGAGCTTCACATTCTATACGTTCTGTGCTCTTCCCCTTTGTCTCAGCAAAATTTACTCTTTGACCCGACAGAGCAGAATTGGCACGCAAACCAAAGCATTAATGAAGAAATTATGTGGCTATTTGTCCCACGGCTTGGCTTTGATAAGCTGATAACAGACAGACTCTGCAAGTAAAGTGGCTAGTGAGGATTAGAGCATGCAAACAATGTCCTTAGAGTTTCGAGCACACTTCTGCAGACAGGACTTCACAGCTACGACACATTTTTACTGCCCTGCAAGCGCATGTGTAAGAGGACGGCCTTTCTGTAATTGTTTAAAAATAAAAATAAAGGCTTCACAAGCGATAACATATAGGCTGCAGCATAGATGCAAACTAGAGCTGGAGCCATTAACCCTTAGAATAAGAGCAGGACGAGATCTGTGCCGGCAGCGCAACAAATGGTAAATCGTCATCGTCTGGCCAAACAGCTCCTTATATGGAAGTTCCTCCTGTTTGTCTCGATACTCTGGGTGCCAGGCCTATGTCTGGGTGTCAGGCGTTCCTATGTCTCATAGAACCAAAGTTAGTGTAATTTAAAACATGGAATAGTAACCGCTAGCCTTTATTTTTTTAATGCCGTCACACGCAAATGTCTTTTATTTTGGGTCTAAGAAACAAACCAAAAAGAAAAACCAAGATCTTTAAACCCAAGAAAACTTTCAGGGTAGCCTCCGCCCAGAAGTGGGCGGGGAAAACCTGCAGAGGGAGGGTCATTTGAACACAGATGATGGACCAGATATACAAGTTCTGCTAGGTAGATAACTTTACTTTATTTTATTTGTGTTTCAGAAAATTTCCATATTTTTTTATTTAAAATGTACTTATTGTTTATAATGTTTGCACAGTCAGAAAGGAGCGGTTCAGGATACATTTCACTGTGTGTTGTACTTGTATGACTATGCACGTAACAAATAAGGAATCTTGAACACCACCTTTAACTGTATCAATGTTCAATTATCATTTTTACTCAATCATGACTAGCATTTCAGCTTTTGCTTGCTTGGCACCAACATTCAAGGAATAGAGCAATCGTCTGAAACAAAACAGAGAACTTTTACTTTAAATAAAGTAAAATTGAAACACTTTAACAAACATTTCCAGTCACTTATTTAAACATTAAATACAATCAATGTATCAATAACTTGTATTTGTCATACTATGTTACTATACAATTAGAAATTGATTCAAAAGTACTTTACAAAGGAGGCTTTTCTGCACAATTCAGTAACTATTCAAACATAACTGATCTGAACTGACCTGTTATCTGCCAACAGGTTTGGTGGGTGTGTTTGAATAGGTGAAACACCATATTATGATATGCTGAAATGAAGTCCTGCTATGTAAACATTCCTGTGATACACAAGGCCATTCGGATACAATGTAGTACAGGAAGTGTTGGGTTATTTGCGCTATAAAAGAACAAAATGTACCTGGAGAAAAGACAAACAGCTTGTCCAATAGATAAAATGCGGAATGGCAGCAGTGTCAAAGGGAGAGGAACCTCAGAAGGCGTTAGATCAATCGAATATGACTGATTATGGAACCATTAATTTTCCACATTCCATATTTTTCTATTTGTTTTCCAGACTGGACACAGATAAACAGTCAGCGCAGTGTTAAACGTGTTTCCTGTGTGGTCTGTGACGTCCACTTCTGTTGGACCAGCCCGGATTGACTGGCCTGAATCCCACCTACATCAACCCCCCCCTCATTTGAGCCTGCAAATCAGAGCCAGTGAGCCACTGCCCAACCCACAGTGAGTGTAACGCTCTAGTGCTCCGGTCCTCCTGCCCCCACACTCCTCTCTCTCTTTGTCTTGCGCTCTCTCTCTCTCTCTCACACACACACTCACACACAAACAAACATACACATACACCCCTATCAGCTCACATGCTGGATGCACAGAGGAAGTGACTGCATGGGTGGGGCCTGGAAGCTGGGCAGCAATGCAAGCTCATAGGAGGGCTCTGGGTGGGCCTGCCGCTTCCTGAAATCTGATCAAAAGGAGACAGAAGAGAGTGACACGGCAAAAGAGGAAAAAAGGAGGGACTGAAATCAATGGTTCAGATAAAATCGAAATAAGTCCGTCCCTACCTCAAATGTCAAGCCAAAGGATCATACCTGAATCATCACACATTTTACAAGCATTCATTTATCAGTTAGGGACACTTTATTTATTTAAAGAATAACTAAAGATTCATTTATCAGAATAAAATATCATTTTTCTCTCCTCTGCGTAACGGTATCTCTCAGAAAATTAGCTCCTTGTTAGTTACACGACCCTAGTAGCTCATGTGCAAATCTCAAGAAGCAAACATTAGGCAACCTGTTTGCTGATTGACTGTGTTTGGGGTAAAAAGGAAACGGAGAAGTAGTTTATTTTTGGCTGAGCCACCAAAAAAAAGAGGGGGGTGGATTTTATGGGTCTGTCTAGAGTCAGTCAACAGCTTGTCGGGGAATGAGAGCACACAGCAGCCTCCCCCCTGCCCACCCTGAGCAGGGGAGGAATGACATCACTCCTCACGGCTACTCCCCTCGCTGGCACAGACCGCAGCAGTGAATTTGCAAAGCAAATGCTCCTATCGGCCCTCGGCTTCAGCCAGACCGTTATGAAAAGCCCTTTGTGGGATATTCCCCCAAGTCTCGGAGCACACCCGGCTCTCCTGATCAGCCTCGCACTCCAGGACTGCTGCATCATAAGAAACGCAGTCTCCACAGAGAAACATCATTAAGTGCCACAGCGGAGAAATTCCTGTCTGTAAACGATATTCCTGTCCGTGCAAATGCTTTATAGCCAGCCAACAACGTCGCTGGGTCATTTCAGCCTGAGAGGGAGAGAGTTCGGTTCATTATTGGGCAACAAATCTGTCTGCTTCATGATGCCAGCGAGTTCAAACTGGGACAGAGGACGATCAGGATGAACAGGCACACTAGAAGAGCAGCCCAGACATCAGGCAACATCTCAGGGGGGAAATTTGGTCCTACTGACCACCGTACTGCAGCCAGCAAATGGATTGCTTTTTAAAAGCCTGGCTCTGCTGAAGAATAACTCAAGCAATGATTCTTGGTGACTTACAATGAATAGTGAAGAGGGCAGTAAATAAGGAATAGAGGCTCTGAAAAACACGTAAAAATGAGATCAGTTGGCTCGACGCAAAATTGACTCTCTGTGGTTAGCAAACGTTAAGGAAGGAATATATTAAGCCTATAGGAAAAATGGGTTCATAGATCATACAGTACAACGAATTGGTCCAAAAATGTGTGTGCAACCCAACAAAACTGTAATACTGTAAACATACAGGCTGGAAAAATTCATTCTGACCAAGCAAACGCCATCTCTGTGCCAACCACAGACTGGCCTGAGGCCCTTTTGGCCTAAAGAAAGTCAGTTCATCAACTGACTAAAAATACTCCTGAGTGCTCGGATGACGGATAACGCAATGGATCATTACTTATTGATCCCGCTATGAAACATAAATGTGAAGTGTAATTCACGTTGCATCTACAGTAGAGTGCTGCTTTCTCTGCTTCTACCAAGAAACGGTATGGTGTTTTCTGCATATATAAAAGGTAAAACAGCTTTATCACTTCTTAATTAATTAAAGGCTCACAATATGGAAATAAAAGCCATCTGTCTCGGCTCAGAAAGGTGAAGAATAAGACTTGGCCATCAATCACAAACGCACACCAGTGTACCTCGTAAAAACCCGAACAGAAAGCACTTTTATTACATGACACCAGACTCCACACTGAGGCCTCGAATCAGTCTCCAGAAAGGAATGGATGAGTCATCTAGCTTAAAAAATATAAAAAACAGCCTTGCTTATTGCTTCAACTGCAGTATACACCACTGGACAGCACAGAGCAAGTGATCAGCATGATCATCTTACTTAACTGCATTAAAATACAGAAAGAAATACTACAAAACAATTCAACACAAAGTCGTAGAATTGAGTAAACTTTAGCTTTCAAGGTCACAGGAAGTTTGAAGACCTCCAAATCTCACTAGAATGCTGCAGCACTGTATCACCAGTTTCATCTGTCATTAAAAGTCCCATCATTAATATGAAATATAAGTGCTTTTTATGACTAAACTATTCATTTCAAAGATTTTGTAAATGATAAAGGATGAAACTAATATTTATAACAGTCTATTATCTATTACAAATAAATATTAGAAAAATATAAATATCTCACAATAAGAAAAATCTCAAAATATTCTATTGTAATAACTGGATGAAATAACATGATAACAGATACAATTATTACTATTTATTTTTTGCACAGACAGCATAACACTTATTAAATGTCTTTTGCGTTTTAAGTAAAAATTTTTAATCAGACTGATTATTGTTTATGAAGTTTCATAAACAATAATTAGAACGGTTCAATAGTGTTGATGTAATCAACAAATGGATAAAATGGCACAATTTAAGAGTCGCAATGATAATTAGATAATGACTAATTCCATATGGACAGCTCAATACGCAAATTAGGTAAAGTTTGACTAAAATGAAGGGAAGTGAATAGTAACCAATTAGCTTAGCTTCACTGTTAATTATTGTGACTAAATTGAATTGATTCTAGAAATAATCAGCCCTATTCTAAACTCAGTAGGATGTCCCGAGAGGATGGTAGGGGGTAGGGGGTAGGGCGGGGTAGGGCGGGGTAGGGCGGGGTAGGGCGCACACACACACACACACACACTGTGCCGCACTGCAGTCCCACAAGCAGCCCCGCGACCCTCCACGTGCTTGTCAGGCCTGGCAGACGTCCAACCTCGGCTCCGGTCCAATCTCGCGCCACAGCCTTCATTGTAAATAAAGAGGACTGTGGGGCCGCAGGCTGGCCCCTCGTGCAGCACGTAAATAATCACAGTGCAGGACACGGAACCAAACCCTACTGGAGCACACGTTCACTCCACATTCCCCGCTATAAACGGAACGTGCCGGTGTAACGCTAAGTGCTGACAGGTGGAAGCAACAAATGTGAATCCCTCTCCGAAATGCAAGAGAGGGGTGGGGGGGTTGGAGGTAGGGTTCCTATATAAAGGCCCCAGGCATGTGCTGTTTTGGCTATAATAAAAGCTGCTGAGGAGCCAAAGTAAAAGTGCACTGGGGAGCAAGGCTTCAACTAGAAAACTCAAAAAGAAAGGTATTCAGGAGAAAGCAGCAAGTCTGGTCTGACCCAGAGACCTGGTGTGGAGAAAAGTGTGTGTCAGTGTGATGCAGACTACAGTGCCTTCAAATAAATAAATAAATAAATAAATAAACCCACAGACACAAAAACCCACACTGAATTTACATAGCATTTATATCCATACTGTCCTAAAGTAAGAGTACATTTTCACACTCATTTCTCACGGACAACAACAGTTTATCTGCACTGCACTACTGTTTATTGTTGTCTTTTCTTTTAAATTATCTATTGTCTCATTTCATTCTTCTGTTGCACAGAGCATGATAAGGACAAGAATTTCCCTCAGGACAAATAAAGTTATTTCTTATCGTTTTCTATTAAAATGCATAGTGTACTTAGTATCCAGTGTTTACTGGAGGCCTTTATTTTTATCTTATATTGTGTCTGTGCAGTCGTGACTGCAAGCAATTTTCCTCCGGGATCAATCAAGTTTTCTGATTCTGATTCAGTTGTGCATTTGTGCCGTCACAGACAGAAGATGACCAACGTGAAAAGAACGTGGTGATATTTTTGCTTGTGGCTAAAACTGTGGTCCTACATCCCACTGTGAGAGGATCAAAGACCAAACACGGCCTGGGACGAAACTCTGACCACCAGAAATGTATATGAAAGACGGGCATCGAACGGTGTGACTACTGATAAAAGCTATGTCAACTAACCCTTCCATGGGGAGGCAGAATGAAATGACACATTGATACAGCACTGCAGAGGCAGACGCTGATGATTTATTCATGAATATTGACTTGCAGTTGCAGCGTCATAATAGGTGTTATCATCGTACAGTCTACATACATCAAAATGGGACGTAATACACAAGTTTGTTGGCTCCATATCTCACAGTGTGACTTAAAAATACATTTAGAAAGATTATTGAAAGATTATCTGAAGGCGCCTTTACTCAACTCCGCTCCCCAAAACAATATCACACATCTGCTGCGGAAACATTTCCAAATAATCTGCATTTGACAAGTAAGCTTATTTTCATGCGAAGCCATTCGAGGGTGAGGGTGAATGTTTTCTGGACAGTAATCCTCCTGGTAGCTTTGCTGGAATTTTAATGAAGCGCTGCCTTCCTGACGAACCAAGCAGCTTAACAACACTGAAAATATTACGACAACCAGGTGACCTCTTGCACTCCAGAAACACTGGAATTTTCGATGTTTCTACACTTGAGAGATTCAGAGGGGAACTTTACATTAGCACAGATGACACAAGCCCGCAGCTTGAGCTTATACAGAAGTCATACATTATTTTCATGGAGGGTAAAAAGAATGTATGAAAAATGTCTAGGCTTAGAGACAGCTCTGCTTAAAGTGCCATTTTTACGGCCTCGTAAAATGGCGTCTCTAAGTAAGACGTCAGGGCCTTTTCACAAAGACAAGCCTTGACAAGAGTAAATGAGAAGACGAGACTCTCCCGTTTACAAATATTCACGTAGATGAATGGACCAAAACTGAATGCATTACAGATTCAGGCTAAATACTCGTGCCTGAACCATTTATCACGTTAGCTGTGTCAGTGAAAGTCGAATGGAGATGCCCCTGAGCTCGAACAATGGTTCCTGAGTGGAAGTGCTATTAATACTCCAGTCTGCAGAGAGAGAGACAGAGACAGAGAGACAGAAACAGAGACAGAAATATTCCAGTCTGCAGAGAGACAGAGAGAGAGAGACAGAAAGAGACAGAGAGAGGGAGAGACAGAGACAGACAGTGAGAGAGAGAGAGATACAGAGAAAAAGAGAGAGAGAGATACAGAGACAGAGAGAGAGAGATACAGAGACAGAGAGAGAGAAAGAGAGAGAGAAAGAGAGAGACAGAGACAGAGTCTGTGGTGGAGACAGTGCGGCCGCCGCCCCTCCGTCCCGTCTATGGCAGGACATTTTCCCGCCTCCCCTGCGCTGCACCCACTGCCTGAACAATGACCCCAGCAAGGGCGAAACAGGAAACATGACTAATTCATTTCTTTACTGCACAACTACAATTCTGCTGTGCTCCTGGTGAGGCGACTGCGTAGACGAGTGCAACTTCTACTGTACTACCTTTAAAAAACACACCCAACACAAGATGTGCTAAATAGTTCACTACCCGCGTAATAGCTGATGTAATGATCACACATTAAATGGTCCAGAATGGTCCATCTGCTTTCCTTGGGGTCGACCTACAATGTTGATGTGGATACATGCATCAAAGGGAGTGTTGTATTAAATGATAGTTTGAATATTAAAAAAACAAAAAAATTAGTTACAGGCCTGTTACAATTGCTTAATTTTTAGATCATCACTGGAAGAGAGAAAACTTATACCTGCAGGATCTCAAAAATGCACAGATTTTTTGTTACAAATTTTATGTCCGTGAAACGAACATAAATGTTTGCGTATGATAACTTGATAAATCATCATAATCGCTAATTATTAACATCAATTGTGGCAGCCCGAGATAGAAATCTAAAATCATGCAATGCTTGGATCAACACCCCTCAGTCCAATACTCGCATCCTACAAAGCCACTAAATTAGAGCAAAACGCAACAGCGTGAGAAACTCCGTGAGAAATGAAAGGAACAGGCGGTGTACAGATGGTGCTGTAGACCCCACTGTGTTCAAGGCTCTGGTGTCTGGTCAGGGGAGTGCAGACTTACGCATTGGCCCAAGAGAAAACAAACCAGTTTACACTGAAGTAGAGGTGGGTGATAAGGTAAAAATATATAAAATTTTTTCACAGTTAAATCACGATTTTGATTTTATCACAGTATTTATATTACCTGTAACTAGATTCGTTTTACTATTTTGCAGCACAATCAAGCTATTGTTGGTTGAATGCTGTTTCTATAAGGCGGGTATTAAGCGGACTAGCAAACTTGGCTGAGGAAAAAATAAAATCAGGAAGAGCATAGAACCGCAAGAGATGGATGGAATGCAGTCTATTTAAATGATACTACAATCTCTCTGCTTTGGCAGAGCATCAGCACATGGATCGCCTTAACGATCTCATATAGTCATATCGCCCACCCCTACACTGAAGTGAGATTTTTGAGAAAAAAAATTAGATTTGTTTTTAGTTATTCAAAGGATATACTTTGCATGTGTACAAGAGTAATATTAGCAAAAGGACATCATGGTTTCTTAAAGCTCAAAAGCATATGTAAAAAATGTATGTGTGTATATGTATATGTAAAAGAACTTTGTTTGGCTTGGATTGTGCCTGTTAAAAAAACAATATGGGGTGAACTACTCCTTAGAATTTCAGCAGCCATAAGCTGAATACTAGGACTAAACTGGTTGTATTTGCAGCTTAATTTCTACTTACATAGGCCATACGAGATGTGAACAGTGTGATTTGAAGTTTGTTTCATGACACAGGCCCTGTGAATATCGGAGCCTAAAGTGGCTTCTAAAACCTGAGAACAAGTCAGGCAGCGGAGACAGAGAGTGGAGGACTAAGACAGGGAGAAGGGAGCGAGAAGAGGGAGAAGTTACTGTGCGGCTGGAGCTATCACTAACCTGCATTATGCACACACCATTTCCCCTTCACAATCCTGGCCATTAGGACAAACTGCTAGACTTAGCAGGCCTTGGCCTGAGGGCAGGCAGCAGACAGAAGGAGGACACAAGGAGCCTCTCTGCAGGCGCCCTTTCTGGCAGCCGAACAAAATGCACATCAGCGCCCACCAGATGCTCGTGCTCGGCTCGTCTTAGGCCACGCTGAGGCCAATAAACCAAATGTCACCCCAGAGTCAGCCATGGAAGGGACAGCTTGAAGTGTGCCATAGTTGCTCAAATAGCTCAGGGGTCAACTTTGTTCATAAGAAGGAACTATAAATCATTTTGCTTTATCACTACTACAAACTGTTAAAGAATTAAGCAAGTCAACACTACACTAAAACCACATTCTTCCAAAAGGAATATTTTTTGTGCATGTTTATGGGCAGAGACAAGCTGATCAGCAGATAAGAGGAAGGTGTAGAATGCAATCGCCTTTCTTTTTAAAAAACTATTGAAGTACTTTTGTGAGTCATTGAAAGAGAGGAAACCCACACCAGCAGGTTCCTACAAATCCATGCATACTGTCTAAAATGTCATGCATGCGTGAAACTAAATACTTGTTGTAACACATTGTGTACTCAATTAATAATCAAAATAACTGATAGATGTGATTGATATAATCAACAGTGACAGTGCTAGTCCAGACTCTTTTAAAGTCCAGAGTAATCAACACCAGAGGGCAGGACAATGCCATCACTGGCAAATAGAACTTGTTTGTTTTTACTAAAACTATAACAAATATCTGGAGTGTTTGTATTGGGGACTTTTAGTCCATACTAAGTTGCATTATATATTTGGGGTAAAGGCTTGCTGTCTGACAGTGCAAGCAAATGCAAAATCATCCTCTGAATCAAGATCTGCCTTTACAAGGCATTGGCTTTGTTTACATATTTCACACTCAATTTGATCCCACCCACATGTAGCCCACAATTTCTCATTGCTGTCCCCAGACATTCTCATTATAGGATGAGGTATGGCCCCATGAGACTACTACCCCACTCAAAGAATCACAACGCTAACAACATGTCATGACACAGTATGAGTCTATTTCATGCTAGATGTATTACAGGATTGGTTAGGAATCCATTTTTTATTCCCCCTCCGCTCCAGCATTTTCCGCTTACATTGCCACCATAAAGCTTCACAATTAAGTGTCATTGTGACACTACACTTGGCATCAATATCAAAATAAAAATTCTGGCTTTCTGACAATCATGTCCTATTATACAGTAGATCTTTTTATGGAGAGCAGAGAATCAAGAGTGCAATTTAAAATTGTACCATGAAACTAAAGCACTGGAAAATGGCAGAGAAACATCAAACGACTTAAAAACACGGTGCTGTGTGTCTTGCTTACTCCAGGGGGCTGCCCGCTCGAAACGTGAGGTCAAGATTAATAAGGGCCCGTGGTTTAATCGGCCCCGCCCACATTATGGGCTCAAACTGAATGGAAACAAATGACAGTAAGGTACGCCAGGCCACTTGATTTAATATGTGAATATGAAGGGGGGGGCTCATATGAAAGTGAATGGAGCATAATGTTCATATTTAGATGATGTTTGAGCGCAGTGTAGCCAGGGCCATGAACGCTACCACATGCTGATCAAAACAGCTTCCCAAGGTATCAACAAAAGGATGCCAGATGCAATGTGCATGAGGTCATTATTATTGCAACAATATTTATAAAACCTAAACTGGCGGCCACATGTGCAGTTCAAAAACAACCTACACATCACAGCACTCAACAATAAGTTCACAAAGCCCCCCGAGACCATTATGAAACTGGCGAATGTCTGAGTTCAGTGAAACAAAGTGCTTGGCAGACAGGGCTGAGCCTTCATTCAATAATGGACACACTAGTGGAAAAAATCTATAACCTGAAACTTCTAACATCCATTTTTTTTAATTTACGAGAACATCGTAAATCCAGGTAGCTCCACGCGCATTACCCTGCACTGGTGAGTCAGGCATGCAGCTGGCTTTTCTTACGTTGAGGAAATTAGGGTTTGACAAATCAGGAAAGGTTAAACTGGAAAGCTCTTCGATTTTTCTTTCTTTATCCTGCGCTTTCATCCTTCCTTCTGTTACTGCGTGGCTAAAAAAGATTCACAATCATTATCTGGAGCTTCTTGGCCTGCAGACTGATCTGCTGTTCTTTCAAGCACATGCAAAGAGGGAATCCAAAACTTGAGATGAGACAGCGATAAATCTTCCCGTCTCTTAAAACAACTAGTCTCTTGGGTCTCCAACATTTTTCCTCCTGCCCTAACAGCCGAACGACAAAGCAGAGACAAGTCTTCCGCAAAGGACAGGCAGGTGAGAAAGTGGTTCAGGTGTCTGCTCTTGTTCTTGCTCAGTGAAGAATGTCAGCAGAGTCCAGTTTTTTCACTGCAGGATCCTGTATTTTTAGTCAAGCGCCCCAGATTCACAAAGCTCCGCGACCAAGGCCTCCTGAATGACAAAGCTGCGCTGCTACAATACCTCATCCACATTTGTTCCGCTAATACAGGTCAGTCAGAAAAGAGCTGGCCCATTATCAATGAGTCACACTCCATTATTTTAGTAATCAAGTAAGCTTCTGATTTTCAAAACAAAATAAAAAAACAAAAGCAAACCAAAAAGCAATAGCAATAAACAGGTACAATAAACAGGGTCTCCAAATCTCAGTCTGATCTTGAGTTTGATTCGCATACGAAAGCATGAGAAAGCTCTCTCTAGGTGGGCTGGATGACCCTCAGTCCCCCCCATGATGCCAGCTAATGTGGGTGTACGGCAACAGAAACAGCTTTCCAATAACACTCTGTTAATGATATCGCCCACCATCCCTAATGCATCTTATTGCGAAGATCCTCTTAACTGTGATAGAGAGGATGCAATCATCTTTAAGAATCATCTTTGGCTGAGATTCTTTTGGTAAACTCAGCCCTGAACAATAAATCCATACTCATGCTTTAAAATCTCTACTAAGAAATAGTATGACTGCTGAAGGCTGCAATATAAGCTTCAAACCAATCTGTGTTTTGACAACGTTGTCCAATCACAGCTCCAGGTGAGATTTACTGTGTGTTTTGATGAATCAGGGTGTTTATGAACTCCAACACATTCGGTCACTGCACCTTTAAGATTGAGATCACTTCTCTGATTGGCTCCCATATCTTGGAGCTCATGCTAAAGGTAACACAGGGCTGAAACACTCCTAACTTCAGCATGAATGGGGCGAAGCTGCTGTAAATACAATGATGAGATATATGTAAATGCATGACATTCACAAAGCAATGGGCTGCTTGGCAGCTTAGTTTCTGCTTATGGACTGTATGGAAAAATTGAAACTTCAAATACATTTTTAAAAAAATGATATGTAAACATGAACATCAATTACTATTACATCACATTCGACATGAGAAAATGCTCAAATTTCAATGCCTGTTCACTGAGAAAGTGTTTTAATCAATTAATCAACATAAAACTGAATAACGGAGTAAATGTTTTAAATGAACCATCATAACAGCCCTAAAGCAGAATACATTTGTGGGGGTGTTGAACACAGAAAAAAAGGGAAATGCAGCCCTGAATAAGATACTGCAGCGGAGTAGTGGGAAAAATAAACAATGATATTTAATGACAATACCAGAATACACAATATGCACCACATAAATCTCCTAGTTTGTACAGTGATAAAACGTTATAGCTCTTCATTCAAACATACTGGATATCTGTGTTGCTCTAAATCCAATTAAACAGGACTAATTACAAACTGCTTGAAATGAAACAGGCAGTTGCTCTGTATACTTTAAATACTGACCATCAATATGCTCTGATTAAATGTGTAAAGGTTCTCAAGCAAACAACAAAAAAAAACAAAACAATTATATTGCTCACCTTTAATTCTGACATATGTGCAAGTCAGACTAAAAGACTCCAGTGAGAGATTATCCATCTAACCAATATCTCTCCTCAACTAACCAACAGGATGGACAGTGACAGTGAGCCCTAATGGCCTGTCCTCTGGGGGGTGGGGGGATAAAAGAGGCCTCGCGTCAGCTGTCTGAAACAAACACAGATGAACAGCGGAGAACACTAATGGATTTACCAGCCCCTTGTATAATTGACAATACAGTCTGAGAGAACCATGAAAAAGCAATTAAACAGCCATATGTAAAACTGATGCAAACCGCCTTCATCTTAATTGTAAATCTGAGTCCACTGTTTGACATGACTTATTTAGTGCTTTAGTATCTGCTGCAGCATGATGGTGCACGTCAAAGGATTACTGACCTCCTGCCCCGACTCAAACAGCCACATGGCAGCAAGAAGCTCTGACGACAAACACTGAGAGTTCAGAGAGGGAGAGGCTGGTGGACTCAGAGAACGAAGCTTAGAACACGCACAACCTTCTGAAGGATACGCAGGAATGTTACAAGTCAAGCATCCGGGCACCATCAAAGGGAAGCTCCTGTCTGCAGACAATGCCTTATCTTGGGTAAAGGCAGGATATGTGAAATTCTCGCTTCTGTGTGCAAACGTAGGCTACCTGCCATCTCCAGCAGGAAGCTGAAAAGTTCACCTGGAGTTATATCAAACAAACGACTAGAATGCCCATACAAATTCACAAAGTCAAGAAAAAAAAAAAAAGAGGTTCAAGGGTTTATTTGAAACATTTGTCCCTAACAGCTTTGTCAACCACCAGTCACCAAAAAATAAATAAATAAAAAAATGTCAAATGGCGTCTCACACACACACTTGTAGCATTCAATCACAGGTTGGGAAGCATTTTACTAGGGGAACATTCAGAGGATTTAACAGCAAGGGAGCTCTTGGATATTTTGAGTTATGTAAACACGCGTTTCTGAGATTATAACAATCAGTGATGCAGCAGGGAAATCAACCGCAACCTCGCAGTCTAATAGTGCACCGTCCATTAGCTGTGGCATACTTCGGATGGACTGGAAGAGTATTAATCACTGTTTCCCGTTACAGGACAGTTACGTGACCCTGCAGCTGTCTGTTCATCTCTTCTCAGAGGGACCACAGCCCTTTTTAGATACATACTGACTAGGGCTGCACAATATATCGCAAATTTACGGTCATCGCGATTTAAACATGCGCAATATCCATATCGTAAAAGACTGACTGAACTGCAGTAAATGGTGTTTCACCCAGTGCCACAGAGAAGAGGGCAAAAAAAATCACTGAGCAGTTTCTTCATCTTCTGTGCTGCTGTTATAGATTGTTCCTTTTGCTATTTTTTTCTGGCAAAGAACTGTATATTTATAATTTAAATTATTTAAAATGGTTCAAATGTTTTATGGGAGGCATTAAATGCTCTGTTTAAGTAAATTTTTATTTTTTTTTTTAAATGTTGGAATGGAAATATTGCATTTCATTTTTTTCTGCATAGACTAGTCAGCGTCTGGAGTCTCTATCACCAGCAAATCCAAAGCAGAAAAACATTAACACTATAAAGGCTACGTTTTTACTTACTTATCGCATGTGATATCGGCATCGCAACACTCAACAACATTATCGCATGTTTTCCTAAAATCGTGCAGCCCTAATACTGAGCAGGGTCTCACAGACGCTCTTAACGGTCATGTACAGAAATGAGGCTCCAGTGTCTAAGGCCCTGTCCACACGTACACAGGTATTTCTGAAAACTGAGGTTTTTCTATGCGTTTTGGCCTTTCGTCCACACGTAAACGGCGTTTTGGGTCAGTGAAAACGTAGGTTTTTAAAAATTCCGGCCAGAGTGGCGATTTTTGTTTGAGTTTGCGTGTGGACAAGAAAAACGAAGATTTTGAAAAACAGTCCGTTTCGCGTTATACTGTGCGCCACTCATCGTCTGCGCCTTGGTTGTCCTCTAAAATGCTGGACGTGTACAAAATACTGTGGCTCTCAACCGCGTTAGAAGTGTTTGTATGTTTTATACTCATGCATGGAGTTACTGTCCATCCAGTATGAAGGGCATAGACGTCAGAGTCAGCTTTGATGCTATTACATTCAACACAGGCACTGCCTCTGCACTGCGCCCGCTGCCAATGTCTGTTTTGGATGAGACCTGGGGTTATTCCATGAAACAGGATTAAGGGAAAGTCTGGTTTATTTCAAGGGAAAGTAAGTCAGACTTTCCCTTAATCCTGTTTCATGGAATCCCCCCCGGTCGGAACAGTGGTTGGTGGTTTACTTTTTGCGCTATTCTTTGTCTACCAGAACCGGGTAATGATGCTCCCTCTCTAAGGCTTCTGATTGGTCACCAATACTATAAAGTTTAAGATTATATCGCCACCTGCTGCCTTGGCATGCTCTTGACGGCGTTTTTTGCGATTGCGTGTGGACGGAGATATTTTTGAAAACGTGCTCATGTGGACGCGATTTTTAAAAAAAAAACCAAACGGAAAATCTCCGTTTTCAGAGGTACCCGTGTACGTGTGGACATGGCCTAATTGCTAGAAATAAAATGTGGTAACCCCTGCCACCCTGTCCAATGTCTAAATTGAATGACCGTGTGACATTTCTGTTTACACCATGATTTGTCGTCATCAACCTTCCCAACTCTGCTCCGCCTTGCACTCACAGCTGCCTGCCAGATGCCTCGAGCGTGTGACTAAAACCTGTCCACGGTAATGTGTCCCCATTTCGGCACGATAGTGCTTCATTTAATGCGCTCACGTCCTGGTTTTATAACATGGTCAGTGGCTCATTGGGTGTTATCACCACTGCTGTAGATTTTGTCCAAGTTAATCAGCTTGATAAGGTTTATCAGGACTCTCCACTCCTTTTCTCAGGTAATGATGCCTGACAGTCCGTGGGCTGTACCTTCGATACTCTGTAATGAAAGTGGGAAGTGAGATTTTTGTCGAAGTGGGCAGAGCGGCAGGAAGTAAGCAGGTTATACTTTTATGGGACGAGCAAAGTCTAAGGAAGCCCACATTTGCATGAGTATTTAAAATGTGGTCTTGATGGTGAAGACAAAAGCTGCCAGTGTTCCCTTCAGCCCCTGCAAATCCACACCATGTTCTCTGCATTTCAATCAGTTCCCCACTCATGGGACCAGACGTTACGACCAGCTGCAAGATCCCCAGCCCCCAGGCACCAAAATAAACCTGCAGGAACAACACAACAGCATGGTGTCACTTCCATGTGACACGCTCTCCTACTCAGACATGCTCCTCAACCACAACACTTCTCAGAATTGGAAAACCCTCACATGGCAAGACCCTTTTGAGCAGGAATGCAGTTTTTAGTTTCAGATCTTTTTTTTTTAAAAGTTGCATATTGATCATCTGCCTTTTAGCTGTAGTGGACGGTAACATTTAAACCCTTGCACCGAGTGTGCAAATTAACATGTTTCTTACTTTCTAAAGGTTGGACAGCCATTGAGACTCGCCACCCACTGCTTGTTTTTTCTATCCCTCGGTTAGACCATCACTGGAGAGGCATGACCCATTTTAAATGGTTGTTTACTTGTATTAGAAAAAGGGCCAAGGCGCTCCTCAATGAACTCTTGTCTACAATTCAATTACGACTTGGCCCCTCTAGCAAGCATGTAACAGTGTTTGGGCTCAGTCCCCTTCTTGCCCTCTTCTGTTGAGTTGCACACAACTTTGTGCTACTGTGGTGTTTTTTTTTTGGTACATATTTTTTTTACCCTTTTGTCTCAAGAATGGTAGCTTCAAGTGGGGAGTGGGGGTAGTTGAGTTTTATTCCAAGTAATCTTGGACTTCACACAGTATAAATGCCAGAAAGTGGCAATTTCAAGAAATTTATATTTAATGATTGCTTGGAATAAAACCTTTTTATACTTGCGTATGTATATAAAATAACACAAAATGAAGGGAGAATCATTATCTATCTGACTGTGACAATATATTCATAGCTGTGCTTTTCTAGTATTGACCTGCTCTGGTGGTGGTTGGGGCTTCCAAAACATGGCAATGGCAGAATAGCACAGGACAATGTATAAAGACTTCTGGCCATAACGGTGAATGCAGCCTCCCTGTATTATGAGGTTTTGTCATCCTCCGCTGCCACTGACCCTGTCTGGGAGCTAGACAATATTACTGCTTGTGGCTTTCCCTGAAAACAACACAGCTGTATATTATATATTTTTAAAGCCAGACATTTTGTTATTGCTTTTCCTGTTATCTTCTGCCTAGACAAGCTTAAAAAAGGAAATGGCTTGCTATGACCCCCCCCCTTTATTTCCTTTTTTTTTTTTTAAAAAAAAGGGGGTTGTGGGAGCTGGCTGACTGTGGTAAGCAGTTGTGATTTTTGTCTGCTGCCTCATAATGTGCTGTGGTTATACCGTATAGTGCTCTATAGTCCTCCAGAGATGCTCTTAACTTTAAGAGAAATAAATGAGGTGTAATGCTTTTGAAGTGGGTTTTTGTTTGTTCTCCAAATGGTTAATATTTGAGTTCAAAAGCATAGTTTTCAGTATATATAATTGTATATATTTTCCAGTATTTAATTTTAGTGGACTGTAGCCTCCACCATTTTACAGGCATTTGCAAAACCTCAGTTAAATGATGCAGACATGCATAAACCTTAAGTGTTGACATTGAAGACATTGAAATGAGGATAATCAATCACAGTGATTGTGACCTCTGTCTGACACACTTAGTCCCCCCCCTTTTTTTTTTTTCTTTCTAATTCTGTAATGTTCCTTCCCCCTGACAGCAACCATATGCATATGTTGGTACTGAAAGCGATACCTTTTGTTAACTTGTTTCTTTTTGCCTTCATCTTTTCTGTTTTCTCCAGGTGGGCTTAAGTGGCACCCGTTTTGATCCCATTTTCTGGCAACTCCTGACCCAGAAGCTGAGGACTGAGCTGACCGTCTGGCTGAGGAGAAGGAGCAGAATCTTGGCTGTTCCTCATTTGCACGTTCCTCGCTGTGTTCTTCTGGAGGGAGGGGGAAGCGAGGTGTTGTCTGAAGCATCCATAGCATGGGGCAGAAGGTTCCAGGAGGCATAAAAACAGTGGACATGCGGGACCCTGCATTTCGGCCCCTCAAGTTGGAGCTGCAGGCCCTTGACTACACCAAGCCCTCCCGTCTAGACATGCTGCTGGACATGCCCTCCGCTTCGGGGGACATGCAGGTGCAGCATTCGTGGAACAATGACGATCGCTCGTTAAACATCTTTGTCAAAGAGGACAATAAGCTCATCTTCCACAGACACCCCGTGGCGCAGAGCACGGACGCTATCCGAGGCCGCGTGGGCTACACGCGGGGACTGCATGTTTGGGAGATCAGCTGGGCCATGCGGCAGCGTGGCACACATGCTGTGGTTGGCGTGGCAACAGCGGAGGCGCCGCTGCACTCTGTAGGATACACTGCGCTGGTAGGAAATAACAGCGAGTCCTGGGGCTGGGACCTGGGACGTAACAAACTTTATCATGATGGCAAGAACCAGCCCAGTAGAACCTATCCTGCCTTTTTGGAGCCAGATGAAACATTCCTAGTCCCTGACTCATTCCTGGTAGTCCTAGACATGGATGAGGGCACACTAAGCTTTATAGTTGACGGACAGTATCTAGGGGTGGCTTTCCGAGGACTGAAAGGTAGAAAGCTGTACCCTGTAGTAAGCGCGGTGTGGGGACATTGTGAAATCAGAATCCGGTACATCAATGGACTCGATCGTAAGTATTGATCTCTTAAGCTTTCTTTTGGTGAAAATGTTGTTTTGTAATTGGTGTTACTTGCAATTTGGTCTCTGTAGGACAGGGTATAGGGATCCAACTAATCAGCTGTTTAAGTCTTAAGTTAGTTAACTGTTGAATCTGTAATCGAACCATTTCTACTTTGGCTGTTGTTCAGCTAAAAAAGTCATATGTCCTCTTTGGGTTTAATAGCCATGCAATGTTCGTTACTTACTCCTGGCTTGGAAAATGCAAGACGCAACACGTAGAAATGTGTTAAGTTCAGTTATGTTGGATCTAGTCTTCTTGTGTCACAAAGTCCACCTCTGTGAACCACAGTCTTCATTTTTGGAGTGGTGACTCAAAAAGGACGAAAAGGCCAGCATCTTATGGTACGTAGGGATAGAAATATGTTAGGAAGGACTGCAGTCCTAATTTGGGATTAGAAACTACTGGAGTTAAGCATCAGAGCTTTGCTTGGGTGACACGCATGTGGTTTGTTGAACATTGACATGTGGTTGTGAGACTGGTTCTATGGAGGCCACGGTACACCGTTAATTATGGAAAAGCTGCTACACTTTTTTTTTTTTTTTTTTTTAAAGACCATGATTTCCCCTTTTATCTTTCAAAAATCCAGGAGTAGTTCATTAACCTTGCTGCTGTATGCTTTCTATTTCGTTTCACGTCCCGATTCCTCTCTGTCCACGTGAATGATTCCACTGCTGATGTGGATCTGATCCATAAACATTCACTCTTTCCTGGGTTCTTTATTCATCTGCCCTGGTCATTTCCCCCCTTCCACAATGAAAGAGTTGCCTGAGGCATACAAGTACTACATGTACTTTTAATTTATGTGCATGTTTCAATTTTATGATGGGGCTGAGTCTAAAAGGTACACAGCTCAGAACATCATTGTTGTGGTGGATGAACACTGAATTGTTTCCTTCCTTTCATAATTCAGAATTATTCCCACTGAGGTTTGTTCTTGACGCCTTTGGCAAATACAACACATTAAATTCAAATCAGATCATACAAATGACATTATGAAACAAAACTCCCTATTATACGTTCATTGCTCCAGGAAAGTTCTCAAGGGTACTGTTTTGATTTACCTTAACACCAAACTACAATTTTGCAAATCATTGTAAATTATTGCACGCCCTGGGTGCATGGAGTGGGGACACCACTTTATTGCTCAATTCTGAAGTGGCAAGCTGAGTGTTTTTCCATAGTGCCAAGAAGATGCCACAAATTGCAACTGCATCATCGTAGATGGCAAACCTGCTGTCAAATCCAGGTTGTGATGGTTGTGGAAATAAAGCAGCATGCACTGATCTACAGCCTGCATTTTCAGTGTCCCTGCAAGCACACCCTAAATGCCCTATCCTCAGGGGGATATGAACATTTTTATGTACAGGGTTTGTTTCTGGGGTGGGAAAAAATGCAACAAAAATGTCATTGCACACAATATGCATATTTTGCTTGAGATTTGATTGGGGCAAAGACCACCACTAATAGTGTTTATCTAAAAATAAAAAGTAAATGAAATGCAGTGTAAACATTCATACTCCACTAAAGTTGGAGTAATTCATTCTTTTGAAACATAATGTTGTTCACTCTAACTTTTCTAAGCTAATTATGCATCGAAATACTTGTGACTTCAAAAAAAGCTTTCAGTTCAAATTAAAGGCAAATGCATTGTTGACTGTTGGAAATGAGCAATAGTAGGACATTATCTAATCTTTGCATTAGAGTGTGCAAATGTCAGGTCACTTGGTTTAGTATATGTTTGCTGAAGGGTTCTTTCTGCATTTTTAAAGCATTGTGCCATGTCTCATGATGCCATCACTGTACGGTCCAGTAATAAGAATAGACAGGGAGTGTGATGCAGCTGCCTATGAGTAGTCTAACCAGTGCATTTACCATAAACACCCTCTTTTCAAAGGAAACGTTCTCATGGTTGCCAATTATGTCCCGTCTAATCAAACCCATGTCCGTCATCCTGTTGGTGCTTTGTGTACTCAGATGGTGGAATAACTCTAAATGGCCTCCCCTCAGGCGAGTGAGTTGACGTAGCACAGCATTTAATGATTGCCTGACTTCAGGAAGATGCGTGTAATGCAACCTTAATGCAACACATCAGCCCAGGATACAGGTGTTCCTGTATTTACCGTCTCCTGTGAGAGCAGTAAGCAGCCAGTGCATTACTCAGCTCCTTGAGTCTCTGGCCTTGGCCCACCGTAGAGTCAGGCCTTATGCATTTCTAATGCATTTCCTCCAGCGCAGACTATATTGTCAACTCATCAAGGACAAAGCCTAAGTGTGCTCTTTCAATATGGTTTCCTTCCCTGGAGTCCAGTTTTAAGGGTGTGTACATTATGAAGTCATCTCCCTAATGCAGCTGGTGGTAGTGAGGAAGGACAAAGACGAGGAGTCCGTGTAATAAGAGTGAGGTTTATGTTAACACAATGATGCACAGTAA
Source organism: Brachypetersius altus (assembly GCA_037974465.1). Classification (NCBI taxonomy): domain Eukaryota; kingdom Metazoa; phylum Chordata; class Actinopteri; order Characiformes; family Alestidae; genus Brachypetersius; species Brachypetersius altus. The sequence continues at coordinate 3,494,435 of JBBPDB010000039.1, read as the reverse complement.
TATCAGAATCACAGTGTGGATTTTTACAGCCTTTGCTGAATTTCTGTGGTGATGCACTGCTGCTTTAATCTAGTGGTCTGTATATTTTTTAAAACACCCAACTGTGTACACATCTGACTAGCTTGTCTTGGGTCTCTGAAGGGCATTGTATTTGTCATGGCATGACTCTTTACAAAACATAGTAAAAAAAAAACCCACACAATTTAGAAGTCCTAAACTCAACTGAGTGCAGTAATATTTGTATAAGTAACTATTTGCAGGTCAATGCTCTGGCCAGTTGTAATGCAGTGCAGCAGTCTGTGCACTTCTAATGTTATCTCTCTGTTGCCTCTGCAGCTGAGCCGCTGCCTCTGATGGACCTGTGTAGGCGCTCAGTGAGAGTAGCGTTGGGCCGGGAGCGACTGAGTGAAATTCATGGACTTCCCTTACCTGCCTCCCTCAAGAACTACCTGCTCTACCAATGATAGCAGTGCCTTTTCAGCAGTGCAAGGCAAAGTGCTTGTTCTCTCTGGGATAACTTTTTTTTTTTTTTCCTTACAAACTGTCTTCTTAACTGCTTTTCTCCTAGCTTTGGATTTTGGTACAAGACATGTTGCACAAACAGCCTGTTTTTACAAGTCACACCAAGGATGGCGCTGTCTCATGTTTGAAGTGTTTACGGTCACATTTTGGCGTCCCTTTGGTTACTTTTTAAAACCCTCATTTTGTGGCTTGCTTTAGTCATATACTGGAAACACAATGGGAGACATACAGAACCATGTGGCACGAGCTGGCCCAGAAAAGAACGTGTCTTCATGACTGGATGGAGATGTGCACCGAGTTTGGAACCTCAGCTGTTTGCCATGGCTGCCTGTAATTTTCTCCTCTTGACCATTCTTCCGTCTTTTTAACTAAAACTGCAAGTGACACATTTGTCAGGTTTACCTTTTAAATGCTGGATGTGGAATCAAGGTTGCTGCAGTTCAGTATGGGTTTAACTGGGCAACGGTTAATAATTCAGCTCGTCACCTTCAGTCACGTATGAAACTTGGTCTTTGCTTTAATGAGGTCTAGGCATGATTTATGGATCCATTTTTAAGTGATGTTTTTAATCTCTTGCTCATTCTTTCCCTCTTAGAGTTCATAGGGTAGATTCAGCTAAATGTGAGGTTTAAGACAGAGTCCTTTTTTAGTAGGATGCAAATATAAGTTGAAGCAGACTGGGTGCGTGGCGATGGCTTCCCCCCCTTTGCTCCTGGCAGGTTAAATATAGCTTGGTGTTAGCTCACAGCAGGCCTGGCCGTCTGGCCTGGGGAAACGGGCTCTGACCTCAGTGTCTATAACGGGGCTGAGAAACTAGCACACACGGCATTAGAAACCGCAGCTAGTGCGACCTGCCTGTATTACTCCTAAAGCCACCGGGCCCTCTTCTCACTTAACACTGTAATATCTGAAGTGCCTGCCCATGTGAAAATGGTGCATTGTGTAGAGAGAGCCACGATTTTAAATAATCTGAACGATTGGTTCACTGTGAAACTGTAGCATTCATGAATGATCCTCATCGCAGCAGGCTGTTTTGGCTGTCAGTCTTTGTTTTTTTTAAATAATTGCCATCTGATCCAGTTTCTGTGTAACTTTAAAGTCCAATATGTGTGGGTTTTGTTTTTCCCCTTTGGCTCCAAGAAATGCTGTTTTCAACCTGTTCATGTCGGGGTAATGCTGAGGAAACGTGAAGTGCATATGTGGTGACACTACTGTACTGTGCCTTGTCTATGAACTAGCCATTGAGTGACACCCCTGGTGTCAATGGGCAGAAGTGTTTTTATACTGAGGAAACGTTCAAGTTTCTTTACACAGCCCGTTCTGAGACTTAGTGCAAAGGAGGTGACATTGCTTAGGTGGTGTTTGTGTTTTCCAGAGACTGCTTTTTCTCCCCTCCCCCCATAACAGTCCTCTTAGATGTGCAAATGTAGCTCTTGTTTGACATTCATTTTGCTGGGCGATGTTCAGCTTTCACTTCTTGTATAGTTCCTGCCTGAAGACCATCATCCTCTTTGTATTCAGTGATGTAGATAATATTGTTAACTATCTAATAAAGTTTATTATAAATGACATTTTCTCTATGTGAATTTTTAATTAGCCATTTTTGCTGCTTTTTGTGTGTGTGAACGAACAATGAAGGTTTTAGGCAGAGGAGTGCACCTCAAAGTTTAATTAGGAAAATGTATTCATGTCTATGTAATCTTTTTAGGGGACATCTTCTTACTAGCATTTTAATTTCAGGTCTCCTCAATTTTAGCCAGAATTTGCATAGAGGCAAAGGAGAGCGAGGCACAACCTGAAAGAAGCTACATAGTACAAGTTTTTGTATGTGTTATTTAAAGGGGAGTGTTTTTTTTAAAAAGAAATGTTTCCATACTTCCATACATCATCTGCAAAGTCCAAAGTAATCATACAGATTTTAAAAAATACCAAGTTGTTCAAAATAATAGCAGTCAGACACCACTAACTTGATCAATTATGGCAAATAATTGAGTAGTAGAGTAATAGAAAACCAACAAACCCATCAGTCATGAAATGCATGCTGCTGATTGTGTAACTGAAAGCTTAATTGAAATGGGGCGGGTTCATAATAATAGCAGTGTGGAGTTGAAGGTGCCTATTATTGCCCTTATTTAAGGAAGGAAGGCAGCAAATGTTATACATGGTGATAACAGTGCATTTCTCTCCTCTCTCTGAGGAAAATTGGTCGTTCCAGACATTGTTCAGAAGAACAGCATACCTTGACTAAAAAGTTGGAGAGGTGAAATGTGGATCGGAGAATAGCCTAAATGGCAAAGGCTTTGCCAATGATCAGCTCCAGGAAGATCAAAGAAGGTCTAAAGTTACCTGTGAGTACTGTTACAATTAGAAGACGCCTACGTAAAGCTATCGTTTGTCAGATGACCCCCAAACACTGAATTCAAGCCCCAGTACACTGAAGCATGGTGGCGCAAGCATCATGATATGTGCATGTTTCTCATACTACAGTGTCGAGCCTATTTATTGCATACCAGGGATCCTGGGTCTGTTTGAATACCTCAAAATTCTTGAAGATGTCATGTTGCCTTATGCCGAAGAGGAAATGCCCCTGAAACGGGTGTTCCAACAAGACAACGGCCCCAAAACACCAGTAAACCAGCAACATCTTGGTTCCAGATTGACATTATGGAGTGACCAGTCCAATCCCCGGACCTTAATCCAATAGGAAACTGGTGTGGTGACCTCAAATTCAGTTTCTGCGACAAAACCAAGAAATCCACAAAATCCTGGGCTGGAATACTCCACAAAGTACAGCTGTTCTCAGAAACCGTGATTATACAGCTAAATATTAGTTCAGTGAGTCACAAGAAAGCAATATCTTGAAACATGTTTGAGTTTGTAAAGAAGAATGTTGACACTGCTATTTTTTGAGCAGTCTAAAATTCACTTCATTTGGATTAAGTCAAATGTGAAGTTTCTTCATATAGTTGGTATGGAATAGAATGTGTAGTGTTCCCAATGCATTTTGTGTGCATGGAAATAAGTTATAAGGATTTTGAGCTTTATTCACTTTTTTTAAACACTGCTATTACTCTGAACACAACTGTATATATTTAGATACTTTTTTTTTAATTTATTTTTTGTTTTTCTCAATATTTCTTTTTCTCAGTGACTGAGTATGTATGGCTCCCAAATTATCTCCAGGGCCCGGTTTTTCAAAAGGTTTAATCCGGATAAAATTGATCCGGATTTAGTAATCCTTTTTTTTGCGATCCGTGATCACGTGATCCAGCTTACTTTTGAGCCAGTTTTTTAAAGCAACATCGGATTGGATCAATCTGATCCGGATAGGAACTTTTCAGGATCACCAAATCTGGATAACCAGTGCTCAAACAGGATAGGAAATCACAATGTAGAACTATAGATATGTAAAGAGCAACAAGTAGAATAGCCAGTGTGGGGTCAATATAAGTTTATTTTTATTTGAAATGGAAACACACACATTTAAAAAAAAAAAATAAAAACAAGAAAAACGCCATCCTCTTCCAGCAGTCCGCTCATCTGAGACCTACAACACAAACACTGTACACTGAGGATATTCATAACAAGTTTCAAATATAGATGTATTGAATTAAGAAAAAGACTTAATGTGAAATACTCCACAATAATTTCAGACTTCCTCATCTGATGTGGAGAGACCAGCTTGTCTGAGCGTAGCCTTTAGGAGGCGGATCTCAAGTCTGGCCTTGGTTTGCTGCAGTTTGGTCAGAGTCAGTTGTTCCTCTGACAGACGAAGCTGTGCTTCCGCCCTTTCAGTCTCTTTTTGCAGAAGTGCCTTGTAATCATCATCTTTGTTTGATGAAGGTGCTTCAAGCCTTTCCTCTGAGATCCTGTGGCAACTACCACTGGCTCAACCAATGAGGATCCAGCTTCTTCCTCAGGAACAGAGCTGAGATTCAATATAAATACGCTCTCTGGATCAGCCTCAGGAGGAACTGGCAGATTCTCCTCCTCCTCAATCCAAGGCTCGCCATCCCCTACAACACCTTGAATACCATGGAGAGCTTGCGACTTCTCACCTCCAATGATGTCGAGGACCACATCTGTGTAATCTCCCCTCTTAAAGGGCTTGTTGCCTGTTTGTGGGTTTTTGGCTTCAGCATGGTCCTTTGTTGCCCTGGCCTTAAGATTCTTCCACCGCAATTTGATTTGGTCTGTGGTCCTCCTCTGGCCAGACCCTATGGCATTCACATTTTCTGTGATTAAAATCCAAACATCATTTTTCTTTTTGTTGGTATCCTTAGCAGAATTAAAACTTCCCACTATTGTTCCATAATGGCACCGAACACCCTCTAGTAGTGCATTGGTTTCAGCAGCAGTGAAGTTACAGCTTCTTGAGTCCATGGCTCCGTTGCTTTACTATAGTGAACATTGTTCATCATTTATAGGCCTTGGGTCCAATTGCCTCAATTGAACACAAGCCAAAAC
>JBBPDB010000039.1:3470003-3489346 GCA_037974465.1 Brachypetersius altus | reverse complement strand
AGTGCACAAAGCGAGCTCCATAAAGACATGCTGGAGGAGTTCAGTGTGGAAGAAATTGACTGGCCACACAGAGCCCTGACCTCAACCCCATCCAGCACCTTTGGGATGAACTGGAACGGAGATTGCGAGTCAGACCTTCTCATCTAACATCAGTGTCTGACCTCTGCAGAATAAACGGAGGACCAATTCCATATCAACGTGTATTTATTTGAAGGCAAAGTTATAAAAGCCTCTGTTGGTGTAATGGTCAGGAGGCCCAATACTTTTGTCCACATCTGTATTCTACAATCCATTACTACCAAGCATAATTTGAACATGTTTCATTGTCAATGAACAGGGCTTCAGATTCAATTTGGTGCCTAGAGTCAGTTGGGCTTTCTGTTCTTTATTATTTGCAATGGAGATGGCAGTCATTTCTCCATATACCACTAATGTGATGGAGATTAGGTTGAAAAATGCCAGAGAGTTCCTTGAAAGTACTGCTGGCAGGCAGAAATAGCAGAGGTTCTTTGCAGCTGCAAGTCCAGATGACAGGTGAGAGGCTACAGGGTCTAAGCTCACTCAGAGGCAGGATTCCTGAAGGTCAAGGCACTCTTTTGCACATGAGAACCCTTCAACTGTCAGGCATATATGAAACAGCCTGGACCTATAGGTCAAGTACGAGAGCTATAATATTTTGCCTCCAGCCCTGTTTCAGGTCATGAGGGTGCTGTTTTAGAAAAGGGCACCTGGAGTACACATTCTCCATTCGAGCCAAAGCAATCCGACAGTAACATCAACCTTTAAAGAGTGTTCAGACCCCCCCTTAGAACCAAAATTCAACCTCAGTGTCTTACAAACCCTTATCAGTCCATCGTAAGCCTGTTCTACTGACCTGCTCTGTCCTGCACTGGAGTTCTCTGCCTGTCAGGTGGTTCCCAAATGTCTTTCATCCTCTCCAGATGACCCTTTCCTGAGGGGTCAGCTTGTGAAGAGCTTCTGTATTTCAGACCCACCCCATCACAAGCATTCCTGGCATAGCATGGAGGGTGTCTGGGCACGACCACTTCGGCTCGCCAGGCCGGTACACAAGTTCGCAGACCCCTGGAAGTGGTGATGTCATAAGAAAAATGACTTTTCTGAAAAAAACACATTCACAGTTTTTCCCTCTTGTTTTTAAATGTTTTGAAACTTGTATCTTTAGTCTCAGGAATCCCCATCAGTCCGAAGGGGCTGTGAAAATAACATTTAAAAACTGTTTAGATGAGCAGTGAGTGTTTTTTTTATAAATCTGAAACCAAACCTGTGTTCTCCTCACCAGCTCACATCCACCAATTTTTTACACACAAACTTTACTGTTATCTTGTTTGCTTGGATTAATTCTAATGTTAACTTTGTGAGCAGAAAGACACATTAAAGTATTACACGCTGAGAAAAATAGCCTTAAAAACGATTTGCTATGGTACCTTAGGCTTTTGCTCAGTACTTCTTTTTTCTTTCGACAGGGTTTGTGAAGGTGTGTAACTTATCTGGCAGTAACTTGGTAGAAAGCAGGTGTTGATCTTAGTGTAGCTTTACAGTTATGAAGAACAGACGTAGATGACTTAGACACTGATGTATGTCCCTCTGCATAAGAGTGTCCACTAAATCTGACTGTACATTAAACATCTGCCAAAAACTGCACTATTCTTGGCCTTCTTTTAAATATCTGCGTTTCCATCACCCTTTTCATCTTCTTTTAATGATTTTTGCATTTAATTTCTTTTGTTCAACCATTTTTATGCTTTGTGATTTATTCATATTTTTTATTCAATTCTTGTAAAGCACATTGAATAACATTTGTGTATGATAATGAGCCAAATAAATAAACTTGACTTAAGCCCATCCTAAAACACATGAATGGAAAGAACCCTAACAATGAGCTGAAACTGGATTAAGGGGAAGTCTGACTTACTTTTCCTTACTTTCCCTTGAACTAAGCCAGACTTTTCCTTAATCCTGTTTCATGGAATCCCCCCTGGGCTATTTGAGTGACTATTGAGTTCAAGTGTATGTTAGCAACATTAGCTTTGTTGTTTCAGTTCTAAACTAGCTAACTTTGAACATCAAACGGGGGTTTGACTTCAACTGAGACTAATGAGGGTTTATTGCTGAAATATTACATTAAAGGACTTCACTACTTCAAATTAAAAATACAAGTTCAACAAAATATGGCACAATTGCTCTCCCAACTGAAGGTACTCGTCCTAACGAGTGGACAATTTGGCATCTTTATTTTTTGAACGAGGGACCGGAACTGAGCGTTTTGGTGAAAAACTAATAGGCTGAAATGCTCCATTCCAAACACAATGGCTCTGCTAAGAGAAACGATTTACCATTTACTAAACCAATGCGAAATGTTCCACACAGTAAAGTAACAAATTCGTCTTTAAACCAATAAATGAAAGATTTCGCAGCCTAGTCGTGAACTACAGTGAAGCATCAGGATGAATTTAAAAACACATTTAGTGATGAATTTAGTGGACGTCTGGACACTAGATACTGAGGTAAGCTTAAATTGGTTTTGTTCATCTATAATCTACCAGCAGCTGAGCCCAGGGCCCAGTTGACGGATGGAAGTCCACTGAGCTCCCCTGAGCTTCATGGATCAATGAGCAGAGGCCAGTCTAGACTCTGACCACTTTAAGTGAGTGACACACACGCCCTGGTGCTGCTTTTCCACTCCAGGACGAGAGACTAACGCGACAGCCGGGACAGGACAAGGAAAGCTCTTTTTTGGCAGCGCCGAATTTCAACTGCGCCACTGAGTTCAGTGTGAAAAAGGGGCCTGTGGAAAAAAAAAAACAGAACCATCATTCCGACCGCAGGAGGATGAAAAAGCACTTCGCGCCGCAGAGCCCGAGTGTTATATTAGACCGCACATCTTTCTACCTTAAGCAACACTTAAACCCTCCTGCAATTTACAGGAGAAACAGAGCGTTTTCCTGGAGCTGCCTCTGCCATGCCAGGGTCCGACCAGGGAATTATTTGTGAATAATTCATCCAGTCTCTCAAAAGTCCATTATGTCGACTGCAGCCAGGAAGCCGTGTGCATGTCCTGAGGGAAGCGGGCCGGCCTGAGGAGGCAGTAGAACAGTAACCATTATGGCATGGATGGCATGGAAAACAGCAATTACACAAGAAGTCAACTGTTTTCCTGCAAGTTAAATAATCACTTTTTTTGCAGCACTGCATGCCCCCCCCCACCCCCCCTGCACACATAAATCCCATGATTGCATACTTATGTGGATGAACTGAAGGTGTCAACATCAACAACAAGGGAGAAAAACACTCTTCTCTGCAGGTTTTTGGGATTACACTTCTGGCTGTTTTTTTACATAATCCAACGCACACTGTGATGTGTCCTGTAACGCAGGAGAGAAATGTCACAGGTTTTTCAAATCTGCATAATTCGGTTTTTGAGACGTGGACATTCAGGGTGTCTTGATGAGAAATGGTGCATTTTGGAGTCAAAGGTGGTGACTGGAACCAAGTTTCATTTTATTTATGATACAAAACCACCAGTTAACATTCTAAACCTTTATATGTACCCCTGATCATGGTAAAATAGCATTAAATCTGAAGCCCATCAAGCCTGAAGTTTCTTCAAAACACCTCATTAAACAATCTTTCAGGCATGAAACAGCACTTTAGTAATCTATTCATGTCACGACTTTCTGTGAGGCAGCTTTTAAAGGCAGTAAATGCATCAGACATGTGGATCCTATTACAACCATTATAAATAAATCTGGGTTGATACATTTGTCTTTATTGAAGCGTTCCACATTAAACCACTTTGAAAGACGTTTATACATTCAGCTATTTAATCATGCAGAAATTTAGGAAGAAATGCTGGAAAGTCAACACGAATCACACTGTGAATCTGTGTTTTACTCAATGATGCGTGGGAATGATGGGGAAAAGAGGCAAACTGTTGTTTAACATGTTAGTGCCTTAAACATTGCATGCAAAAAATATGAGATACACTATAAAATATGAAAATCATTGCTTAATGAAGAATATTGCTTAAGGGACATGAACTAACTAACAAGAGTTAAAAGGCTGGTTTAAATCTATGGTTCAGCCAAAAAACGAATTAAAAACGCCCTAAAAATGTGAGGCTAATATAAAGTAAATAAAAAGTAAAAGGAACTTCCAAATTAGTACTGTATTACCTTCATGCCTAATTCAACACATATTTTTAAGTCCCTATAGACTATATCACAGTATATATTTTCTACTGTGTATCACACAGTGACAGAAACCACACAAGGAAATGTTTTAGATCAATTAACAACTCACTGAAGAGTGTGGTGGTCCAGTGATGACGCTAATAGGTGAAGTTATATACGACTGATCTTTACCATGTGCAAGAACTCCTAGCTACCAGCTGTGTCGTTCGTAATTCATTAACATTTTCACATTTGCATTAATGACATTAATCAGACACTTTCGTCCAATGAAACTTAAATTCCCTAACTACAGAGGGCAGTCTCCTAACTACCTAGAGCCTAGTTGATAATACACTTGCCTGTGAACCTGATGACCACAAAGTTGCAGGTTCAACCCCCAAGCCCCTGCTTGTGTCCTTGAGTAAGATACTAAACCCTCAGTTGCTCCAAGGGGACTGTAACTAATGATAAGAGCGACTGCCAAATGCCCTCTTTACTTAACTATGTTACTCCTCTATAGTATTTATACCCCAGCATGTGAGTTTATTGCATTTCATAGTTTGTTCTCCATATTTTTGTTGGCTTTATTAGACTTTTTGGCCAAAATGTTGCTTTAAGTTCACCATTTGGTGAATCAGCTTCTGGTTTTGGTTAATCAGCTTCTGTGCCAAGTGTTGCAATCTGCTGGTTGGATACTTTCCTAGTACATAGTGCTACACTCCAGAAACTTTCTGCTTATGTAGAGAAATATTACCAGTTTTTCATCTAGGAATCTACTCATTGTAAAGTGATGAGCAGTTAATAATACATATTCCCAATAAAAATTCAATTGGATGCTGCAAACCAGTGTAAAATAAGCCACTTGAATTATTTTAGACATCAGAGCAACTCATTGTTTTGTCCCAAAATACAAAACAGTTCTGCTAATTATGTAGGTTATGCTCAGGTGTTTTTTTGTTACCCGTCATGTAAATGTATAGTATATGAACAAAAGTATTGGGACACCTGACCATTACACCAAAAGACTGATCTTGCATTCAAGTACAGGCTATTAATATGGAGTTGGTCCCCCTTTAACAGCTATAACAGCTATTCCACTCTGCTTGAAAGGCTTTCCAAAAGATTTTCTGTGGTTTCTGTGGTCATTTGAGTGGAATTTATGAGGTCAGGCGCTGATGTTGGTCCAGAAGGTCTGGCTCACAATCTCTGTTCCAGTTCATCCCAAAAGTGTTGGATGGGGTCGAGGTCAGGACTGTGTGTGGACCAGTCAAGTTCTTTCACACTGAACTCATCCAGCCATGTCTTTACGGAGCCTTCTTTGTGCACAGTCATGGTGGAATAGAAAAGGTTCTTCCCCAAACTGTGTCCACAAAGTTGAAGCAAGGTGTTGTCCAAAATGTCTTGGTTCTGCTACAGTTTTAAGATTACCCTTCACTAGAAATTAGGGGCCTAGCACAAATCCTGAAAATCAGGTGTCCCAATACTTTTGGCAAGTATATGGCATTCACAACAAACAAGAAAAGCAGTTAAAACTTACCACACAACCGAGAAACTATTCAGTTGTCACGAATCCTAATTAACCTTCTGTATTATTCCATTATACACAACAGACGACTCTTTCAATTACACACTTACCATATATTTTATTACACATTGGGCTGTATAACAACTTACATTCAGCTTAACTAGCCTGAGCCATAAGAACACTACTGAGGAACACCTCGCCAGTTTTCATTTCTCGGAAATGCATTCATTCACTGAAAAAACCCACAAAAACATATGCATCACGTTCCAGTTTTAAGCTCTTAAGAACATTATATTTTAGACACAATGGTCTTACAGTCATATAAGAGTGCACATAAGAGAGCTGGTGGGAAAGTTTTGGAAGATGTGTCTGAATATATCCCTTTAACTTTCATCAGGTTTAAACTGAACCTTTTCGACCCACAGAATTGATTTGTCATCCATGTGCCGAGACGCAAAATGACATCCTTTCATGGCCCTGAAAACAGCACAACTGTGCCTGAGTGTATGGTTTAATGCATAGACAATATACATAATGTGTATGTTTAGTGGTTACAGTGTGAAATGAACAGGATTAGGACATTGCTTATATACGTATATACTGAAAAACAGTACAATACACTGATGACCGCTTGAAAGAAAAGGAAAATTCTGTTTCGTTTTGCTACTTTTGCATTCGTGTCTCATTTACTGTGGCAAATATGCCACATATTACACCTGTCTGGTGATTCCGCATCTTATCACGTTTATTATATTCATAATAGCTGTGATAAGTGTCCTGAGGGAAAGTGATTCGGCCCAATTAGGCCACATCTTGAGGATATTATGTAAAAAAAATATTCAGCTCTTTTCAGATAAAGGGCAAATCGTATTTGCTTAACTGATATTCTCACTTAACTCCTACTGGGATGTGGTGTGATCCATGTGTAAATCCCGTATTGACACGGGCTGTATCTGTAATGACTTTGCAGACAGCAGTCAAGATTAAAGATTAGCACACAAACGAATAAACTTGGCTGAGTGAGCAGATTAACCGCCTTCATCCGTAACATTGTTTGCTTTAAGAGATCAGGGTGTGAGCACTTGGCCTCCAGTAATTCTTTTGTACATGCAGTTAAATCTGAATTGATCTCCCTGCAGAGAACGTCAGCAATCTTTATGCCGTATTGCTTTGTATGTTGTAGTCCTTTTACAGAAGTGAAATGTGCACCGACCACAGTGGCTCTTATGAGGGAATATGAACCCAAAGCCATTTTGTGCAGTAAGTGACCACAGCCGAGCATTCCATGTACAGTTCTGCGTCTTCGCGTCTTCTGCTGTCCAGCAGCACATAATGGCTTGAATCGCTGTTTATCGCAACGCTGTGCCAGTTACTGTTTCCCTTAGTCTGTTTACAAACCCACAATCCAAAGGGTCTGTGCCTCTGCATCACTACAGCAATAAATTAGAGTCAGTTTGCATAATCATTCAGGTGACCAGGGCGGGGAACGTTGTCCTTTCGGCCTCAGTTACCTGTGTGAACAGAGAGTGAATACAGGTTTATTAACATTATTCATCAGTAAACAAGGTGTTCTCATTATAATGTACCTGATATTTGAATAACAGCCAAAAATCACAACCAATAAACCATTTTTTTGCTAACATGCATTGGCATACATACAGTGTCAAGCCTCTTAAACCTACCTTGTATTTAGACTCATTGTCCATTTTATCAGCTCCACTCACCCAATGTTTGAACTTTCTAATTTACAATTACAGACTGTAGTCCACTGAGGTTTTTTCCCTTCATACCCCCCCCCCTCCTTCCATCTGTTTATCAACAGCCAAGACCCTCAGAGGACCACCAGTGAGCAGGTATTACTTGTGTGGAGGATCATTCCCAGCACAGCTGTGACACTGACATGGCATGTCTGTGCTGAACAGAGTGAACTAATATGATAAGTAGAGATGATATAATGAACAGCGAGTGTGGATACAAGGTAGGTGGTAAGTAATTAAGTGGCTGAACAGCCACTAATGTGACTAATAGTGAAAAGGAGTAGCTAATAAAAAATAAGACTGCAGGTGTGATTCTACCTCCAGGCAGAAATGTGTCTGTCAAATTGCTCTGTATAAGAGTGTGTACTAAAAATGCAAATGTTTACCTGAACTGTTATTTATATATATGCTTGAAATATATCACTGACTGTCATTTCCATGTTGATTATAGTTACTGGCTGTGAATCTCTATCAGAGCGTTCTTGCCTATTAGGAGTGGTGTGAGTATGTGAGCAGTGAAGGGACAGTCTGTCACCTCTCCCGTAGGGGGAGTGCTGTGTTGCTGTTGAGGAAGGAGAGCTGCTGTTCCAGACTGCACACTCGGAAAGCCAAGTAACAGGAAGACAGGATAAGGAGGATAATTCTGCAGAACAGAACAGAAGCACAGTCATGCAGAGAAAATCAAACATATGGATATATAATATACACCCATACTCATGTTAATGAGGCAGCAGGGTTTCCCATTCATTGATTTATTTGTTTTTGTTATGGCCCGCCACATATTAAAATTGACTGCCGCTTATAGATTTTGTTTACTACTTAAAAAGGATAAACTCCTATTTAATTGTAGGGCAGCGTACAGAGCACTGATTCGTTCAGCCTCTCTTTGCCCCGCTCTCTCTCTCCATCTAAAAAACTGACTGCAGACAATGGAAGCATAAAAGCATTAAAAAGAAATTTGAAATTCGTCCAGAATGATGAACAGAGGCATAGACAGAAGTTTTAATGAAGACTTGTCAGATATATGGACGAGAAATTGCTAAATAGATCATTACATTACTTACCATTTAATACTCCTCATTTCCAAAAAATGATGCCATATTGAATAATGTATGTGTAAATTAATTTGGCAGTCCAGGGATGTTTTAATCTGTATAACGTGCAGTGGCGACTTGTGTGCACTAGATGGCAGTATTGAAAGGCACAAAATGCTTTGAGACACTTGAAAAGATTGTGAACAATTATGCAAGAATAGGCAATAATTGCTCTCATGCATGCAAGGCATAAACTCCTATAAGGCATTATGTGTAACTGGGCATTTGGGGACTACTATCTGTGTATTTAAAACGGAAGACAAAAGCTGGTAATTAGTTGGAGTAGGCACAAACACAGAAGTGAAAAGCTTAACTCACAGCAGGATGAAGAACTTCAGCAGCTGGTACTCCATCTGGCCCAGTTCAGGTACTGGCTCTGTCAGAAGAATCTTCTCAGCTTCTATACCCCTTTCTACACAAACGAGAAATGTGTAAATAAAGAACAATATCAGCACAAATTCTCTTTATCTATATTACATGTGATTCTAATATGACCGAAGCAGAGGCTCTGGTTGATTCCTTACAAAAACATATTGGCTTTAACAGCAAAATCCTTTCATGTACACAAAACTCAGCTACTGTAATTTTTAAATGAAAATCTGCTGCTAGTTATTTAAAAAAACTGCTGTTACTTTTACTCATACAGCCCAAGTCCAGCTTTACCCTATGTTACCCCCTTCTTAAGCCTTGTCTAAGGCCTTACTGATCAACACTGGGAGCAATCTTTAAATATCATGGCCCAAAAACAATGGATCTCTTTAACTTTGCTCTTCAGATTCCTTCAAAATCCCATTTTAAACTCCTCTCCATTGCTCAATATATAAATGTTCCAATAATCTATCCATTGTGTTGTTGGCAGTGTTGCATTCATGTGAAACTTTAATCTAAAATGTAGCATTAATGTCAACAATGTGTAATCTTGTCTTGAGGCATTAACTGATCCTATACAATATAGACAGCATTCAGTATGAATAGGGGTGAGAAAGAAAAAGTATAAACTGAAAAAGGAGTTTAAACCGGTTTATGAAGGAATGTGCAGACCCCAATAATCATTACCATCTCTTTAACATTGCTACTCACATTCCTTCAAAATCCCACATTAAACTCCTCCCCTTTTCTCAATACTTTCTCACCCCATTAATCCGGTCTACTGTATATAGTGTACAGAATCAATTAAACAATTAAAGCTTTAAAACTAAGTAAAATGAAGCAACCACATTATACACATGTTTCATGACACTAAATCTATGTTTTACATTCAAATCAATGCAATAATGGCAACAACAAAACAGTAAATAAATAGTACTGATGTAAACTGGAGACAACAGTTTAAACGCAGAGAATGAGTACCTTCTTTTAGGAAAGGATTCTGAAATCACTCCCTCTTTAATCCCATATTGCATAAGGGAGCTCTACCAAATGAGGCCGGCCCACTCCGTTCCTCCCACACACTGCGGATTTACACGGGCTCACATGTGCACCAAGCAGACATCAACTGATGACTGGACTAATACGCTCAGGGTAGAAGAAAAGCTTTCCATGTGCAGTTATCTACTCATAAATGTTTATTCATCAGGCCATACTGCCACTCAGACCCTCATAAAAAGGGTCTGCCTTGCACTTGTACATGTGTAATGACAATAAAGTTGAATCTAATCTAACCTAATAAAGATTAACTGCTGTCAGATTAACAGACTGACCCCTTGTGGTTGCAAATAAACTACACATCATCATTAGTTTTACTGTTTCAACACAAACGTTCTCCGTCGTTGCTGCTTGCTTATGAGAGTCTGTAGATGACCCAAGTCTGCACTCATTCTAATAAAATTAATAATTTAGTTCAAATCCAATAAATGCATTCAGTTTTACCCAATGTGTATAATTCCAATGCATTAACCAGTCATGCTCAGAAACCTCCCTTTTGAAATGTACGGCATACAGTATTGTCTAAATAAGTTAGTTCTGTTACTCATGCCTTACTATATTCTGTCAGCTTTTATGCCCCATTTCCTGTTGTGGAGTGTTGTTTATCATTGTCCTGCCATTTGGTCTCTGTAGAGCTCCTATGCTCCTTCTCGTAATTGAAGAAGAAATAAAGTAGATTTAATACAAACATTACTGCGCTCATACTACAAGTTAACACAGTTTGCATTTCCTTTATATCAAGTTTTATTGAAAAGAGGCTCCTACTATAACTGTACGGTAGTTATTGTAAGGCCTGGCACAAGGTCAGAAGTGGAGTCCCAGTCAGGCACTGCTCTCCAGAGATCCACTCCAGAGTTTCAGGCCTTCAGGTAGTATATATATATATATATATAGACCCTTAGAGCTGTCTACCTGTACAAAGTTACAAAGTATACTCAGCCTAGCCTAGTTACTGAGCGTACTTGTCATTTGTCCCGACTGTGTTTTCTGAGCCGTGCTTTTATATTCTGGATTTCTCTTCTTGCCCTGTGGATTTGGATTTGCTGGTTTTTGGATTTTTACTACCGAACTCCGGACAGTATTTCTCATTAAATTCGTTAAATGAAACTTAAATTAAAATGTTAAAGCCACTATAGCCACAAATCACATGGTCTGTTCATTTTGGTGAGGTTGTCAATCTTATGAAGTCAGTCCAATTCAAAGTCAGTTGTGCGTGATAATGGAAAAATTATAATATCATGGCATCATTTTCCATTATACACATAATACCCTTACATTTGTTTTGCTCTGATAACAAGCTAACAAGCTGAAAGGGATTAAAAAGAACCAGTGGTCCACATTAAAAATATACTGTCAAAACGGTGAGATACAAACGATTAAGTTTCACACAATGATTTGCACTAAATCAAATTAACACTAATGATGCTCTCATTGTAATGAACATGCAGTTGGTCAGTGTTCTAGAACTAAAGTCATGATATGGTAAACTAAATAAATAAATAATAGTAACATTTTGATGTAATTTGTGTTCGTTTAGTTAACTGTTATCATTAAACAAGTCAAAAATAAAGTTAACACATCCTCTACAGGGAATGCACTGTAGAGGCATTTTTTGTAACTTTTTTAGACAAAGATAAAAGACAAAATGTAAAACATGCTATAACTTTTGTACTGACCATACTGTTTTTTTTTATTTTTTTATTTAAATGTTACATTTCACAAATAACAGAAACTGTGTATTAAAATGCATAGAAGTGTGTTCTGTGCAGAGGATGTGTTCTTTCTTCATTTAGAAGATTAACAACCATTTGCATAAAACTGTATTCCTAGCATTGCTACTCCTGTTTCAGCAGATAAATTGCATGCAGGACCTCTTGCTTCGGAACTTGTTGGTTTACCACAGAGCGTGACAGAAGCAATTTTCTTAAACAGCATTTCTTTTTCTCAAAAGAGGCGGCTTAGAGTCAGAGCTCAACACGCTTTTAACGGAGCGTTACAAACCTATTTCTAACAATATCTTTCAAGAATGACAAAGAAATACAGCATTTGTACCCCAAGTCTGCACTGAAGTTTAGTATTTGCTTTAGAAAGTTACACAAGGAATTATTCTACATGTTGTTTGTCGTTTTGGGTATAATACTTATGCTATGCAGAAAGGAACAGATGTCTTACTGTTCAAGAGTCTGCGTTAAATTAAACTGAGGAACTCGTGCTGTGTTGCAGATTGACACCCCTAATTTTACACATCTACAGAAAACATGTGGATGATTTAAACTACTGTACTCTTTTCTCCACAGCACCTGCAAAAGGGAAGTAAGCCTAGTCTTGATTTGCTACCAGTTTACCTGCAGCAATTATTCGTAATGTAGCAGAAGCCATTTGTTTTCTTTCAGGCATCAAACAGCCAAACAGAGAGAGATTTACAGCTGATGGTCAAGCTGTTTTCTATCCTCACCACTTGAAATCACTCCAATCAGTTCCACTGTGAATAAAATGATAAGAAATCCAGACGTTCTCGCTGGATTCACCACAGCTGGGAGGAAGACTAAAGAAACCCCAGCTTTTGTTCTGAAGGCATTTATGGCTTAGAAGACTCGACTTCTGTTACATTTAAAACACTATGAACATGTGTTTTGCAAAAATCTAATATCAAAACACTTGGTATTACATAAATCCTTGTCAAAATACATTTTATGATACACAACATACATGTATCTGCCACAGCATTAAAACCTGACTTCAAGTAAATAATGCCGATGTGTTTCACAATACAAACAAAATCCAGAAATGAGCTCGAGGTGCTGGAATAGTATTAACCCGATTTAGCAGATTATATGTATTATATGTGATTATATGTAACTAACTGCTGTAAATAGTCTGATATTCAACCAGCTAGTTGTTTCTATGTTGTTTATGCCGTTACCGTATGCGGGGTATTGTTTACAGGCTCTCTATAGACATTTTTAATATGTTAAAAATGATAAACAAGATACACAGACTTTTTTTCCCCCACAATAACATACTGACATATTGTTCACTCCTATTTGTAGGTGTTTTGTTATCTCGCTCACCCTCCAGAGGCTCGCTGGGCTGGAAAGGAGTGTCCACAGCGCTGAGGCTGCTGGTGGAGTTGCCCAGTAAATCAGGCAGGGAGGAGGAGACGGATGCCACTGAGGGCTTCCTCCTCCACTTCAGCACTGGAGTAAACTCATCTACAGTTACAGGGTACTCATCAGGGACTGGGAACTCATCCTGGACATGGGTCAGAATGGAAACACATGCACCCACACACACACAAACACAGGCAGACACAAACAAAGCTGAAGAGATATGGGAGCAACCTGAGATGTGCTTTATTTGGTTTATTTACGTGATCCACAAATAGGGTCATCTGCACAATTAACATTTAATGGTGGAAATGGGTTGTGATTCACAGCTATTATTACACAGAACCAAACTTGTTTTTAGTATTTCCTAAAAATAGTGCTGTGGCTTTAAATCAGAACCTCTGGAGTAAATTAACTCCTACAGCTGGATGAATCCAGATAAGGACTTACCAGAGACAAGGAGGTGGGCTCCTCCATGTACTGTTTGAGGCTGAGGCTCTTCTTGCCATTTACCTTAATTGAAGACATCAGAAATGTTGAAATACAAAACAAGAAAGCCAGACACTATTTACCATACACAAGTAAGGGAGAAGGGATAGTCCTCTCACTTGTAGGTGTGTGCAGATTCGTCTAAGCACGTCATACACACTGTCTCTGGACAGCAATGACACAAATACATACTGGGGAAGAAGAAAGAACATCAGTACTACTGCAAAACATGGACAGGCAGAGAAAATATGGCTCATACACTATATGGACAAAAGTATAAGGAGGCCTGACCAATACACCAACAGCAACTTTAATGACATTACTATCAAATACATAGACTTTGAAATTGTGGGTATAACAGCTTCCACTGTCATTAGAAGGCTTTCCACCAGATTTTGGAGTTTCTGTAGGAATTTGTGTCCATTCATTCTGTAGAGCATTTATGAGGTCAGACACTGATGTTAGATGAGAAGGTCTGGCTCACAGTCTCCGTTACAGTTCATCCCAATGGTGTTGGATGGGGTTGAGGTCAGTTCTTCCACACCAAACTTGAGCTCACTTTGTGCACTGGGACACAGTCATGCTGGAATAGAAAAGGTTCTTCCCCAAACTGTCCACAAAGTTGGAAGCATGACGCCGTTCAAAACATCTTGGCATACTGAAGCATTAAGATTGTCCTTAACTGGAAATAAGGGGTCAAACCCAAAGCCTGAAAAACAGGTGTGTCCCAATACATTTGTCCATATAGAGCTCACATGCATAGGCCAGTATAATGTACGATTAAGAACACTACGGATATTAATATGTATAACGCGGCTTAAGTATGAAATAAGTACAAAAACTCCTGTGAAAGCACGGCGCTACGAAAAAGAAGTACTCTCTCAGTGTCCTGCAATACAGTTATTAATATTGTTATTACTAGGAAAATTATATTTTCAGTGAGTGCACAGAACAGTTGACCTAGCTGGGGGTGTTTGGGGCTTAAAAGATTAAAACAGAGAACAAACCGTATCTCGGCTTTTATACTGAGCTCTAATCTGCCATTTCCTTCCTTTACCTTTCCCAACAAGCCTGAGATGAGTTCTCTGAGTGAAGGCTATGACAGAAAGATTATTATGATAATCATAGCAACGTTCCAATAACCCAACAATGTCTCATGTCAAGGTCTTGTTTGTATCAGGCCAGGACATCTCATAAGCAATGTGGGCTCCGTTAAGCTGCAACAAACCTAACAGTGCTGTAGGTGTAAATCATATCAGCTTACCAGGAGAGACTCATATAGAAGAGAGATAACATTTCGGGTGAGCGCTGGAAAATAGCCAGTCAGAATGAATGACTCATCACAGAAAACCTGCTATCATTTCCATAAATAGTCCCATGCAGCTACTTGGCTTTGGCTAGTCTCTTGCTAAGCACACTGGCAGGTGTGAGAAGCACGAAGGGAAGTCAAACCGGGTCCACTTTATGACCTTGAGGATCTCTGTGGGTTACAGTGGAGCTCAGCATTTACATGGCTGCAGTCCTGCACTAGCCATGCAGGCTGATAGAGCCCTGTTTCCATAGACTGACCGGCAGAACAGCTACTGACTCACCTTTTGGCTGCTGTCCGTAGTTATGGCCAGGCCATTGGGGACCAGGCCTGCTGTCTTATGCTTCTTTACCAGCCTCACAGAAACTACAGGAATAGCAACCTGGAAGAGAAGAGGAGAGCAGAGGAAAGGAGAGGCGAGGAGAGGAGAGGAGAGCAGAGGAGAAGAAAAGAAAAGAGAAGAGAAGAGAAGAAAGGAGAAGAAAAGAGAAGAAGGGACAAGAGAAGACAAGACAAGACAACACAAGAGAAGAGAAGAAAAGAGAAACACAAGGACAGAAATATTAGGTTACAGACTGTGAGCTTGCTAATCAATCCTTACAATCATACCACATTTCCCTCACCCTTGGGGAGAGAGGGGGTTACAAAGACATAAAAAAAACCCATGGAACATTCACTTGTGCACTGTAATGTAATCCTGACCAACAACCTCTAATTGCAACACAAAAGGGTCATATAGCATTACCTGTGTTCAACACAGCTAAACAAATGGTATGGCCCAGGGCTGTAAGCTTAAACAACTATTTTATAGCTCCTTTATATATAGAACCATTAAAACATGTAAAAGTGCTTACATAGCTTGAGACGAGGTGCTGCTTTTAAAAATACAGGAATCACAAAGTAGTGAAAAGGTCCAACACTCATTCCTTCTTTAATTACCAAGCCAAAATCCACACAATGTGTCAGTTTGGAAGCAAGTGGTGCACCTTTTTAGCTGCTCTCATCACCCACACAAACTGTCAGAACTTTCTCACGGCTGGGCTGAGGAAGTGGCGCGAGTGATGTCGAGGTGTCATGATATGATGTTCTGCATGTTTGGCGGTTAACCAGCGTTTAGCGCCATCCGCTGAGACTCAGTCGCTCACCTTAATGTCCTTGCCAAAGAGGTTTGCATAGAAGCACAACCAGTTTCTGGAGATGTACAGTCGGCCTTGTAGGAGTATGTCTCGCAGCAAAGCGCAGGAGTACACTGAGAGACAGAGAAGATGAAGGGACGCTTAACAAGTCATCCAGCAACATGACATGAAGAAAGACTTTCTAGCGAGACTATGAGACTAACCCCCAGCGGCTGCTTATAGCCTTGGATTACACAGAGGGAGAACATGAACTGCAGATCTCAAAACCTTAGATCTAATGTTCTGATATAGTTAAGCATCTTAACTATTATATGCGAGCCAGGCTGAACAGCAAGCCTTTATCAAAAACCAACAAAAGGAATACCTTAGAGCTCCGAGCTACATTATTCACATTCCTCTTAACACTGCAGTGGTGACTAGGGTTACACTGGTTTTCTACAGCCTGGCCTGAGGAGTCATTTTAGTATAAAAGGCATAAAAAAAACACAACATTGCAGCAGGGATTCTTGTTTCAGAATATAATGAGCTCTTTTTGAGCTCTTTGGAAAAACGAACTCCTACATGAGTCAAACCAGCAAACATAAACAGCAAACTTCTGAAGCCATCCTTTACACTGTGTGTAAATGAACAACAAATGCACCAACAGAAATGGCACAGCATGACTCGGCATGACCTCAATGTACATTAAAGTACGTCTTTTGCCTCCTGCCAATAAGGTTACCATTTGTTACGACGATAAAACCGCATTAGGAGCCTTAAACCAAAACTCACCTTTCATGAGGATCTCCTCTTTGGGCACATTCTGAAACAGTTTGTGGTACTGCGAGTTGTACTTGCTGACAGTCTGTGAAGAGGAAGCGGTAGATGGTAGAGAGATGAGCCCACAGTTCTCCTGCAGCCTGCTTTTCTCTCGGAGAGGACGAGAGCTCTGCACCAAGCTCAGCATGCTGACACAACACTAACAATCCACACGCACACACACCGGGTCGAGCCTCAGCTGAGCGCGTGTGTGTGTGCCATTAGGATACAGGTACCCAGTATTGCTCTTCTCTGTTCCGGGCCCAACTGCACTCCTATTTATTATTGTGAACCGATCCTGTGTCCTCTTACTTTGGTTTCACAAGAGTTGCTTCAACAACTCACTCTCTCTCTCTCTCTCTCTCTCTCTCTCTCTCTCTCTCAGTCCGCTACAGACCCTCCCACTGCACCTTAGCGGAAAAAGGCTTGCAAGCTTGCACAGAACTACGTCTCCTCACACTAGTGCTTCCTGCTGCCTCGCACTTCAGTGATGCACAACATCGCTCTCAACAATATTCATTATCTAAGTGGGCCGAGCCAGCTGGCAGAGAGCCCTGTTACTGATTAACCCTGTAATTGCACAACTGCTGTGCTACCGGTCCATATTTTATGTATACCAGTTTTATAAGCGATAATCAAGGATAAAATCATACATCATACTCTAGGCTGAAGGTCTTGTGACCGTTTCTTCCTCCCCTGGCCTTGACCTGTGCTTTTATTGTTTCCTGAACACACTACTGTGTAACAGCATCATCTGGTTTCTCAAGGTGACTCAAATTATCATCATCTACTGAGGTAAGCCTATGGAGTAATTCTATACTGTATATTCTTTCTACACTCTGTTTAAGATCTCACTCAAATGAACATAAAATAAAAAGTATTATTTTGAAACACGCGTAAAATGGCTCTCCAGTGAAACAACTTTGAAGTTTATAAAACATGATGACATGATGTTTGGTACTCACAGAGCCTCTGTAGCATTTCTTTACATCCTCAAAGGACAGGTCATCTATTAGCTGAACCCTAATGGAAGAAAAGAGAAGTGGAAGAACTTAGCAGTTGACAGTTGACAGTTGAAACATGATTACAACATGGCCACCTATTTTCTGTCAAACAACATACCAGATTAAACAGCTAAATGATCTGATTGAGCTCATTTTGAAGGACACTAGGATGTCCGTATTGCTTCTGAATTGTGTAATGGATCATAGGTCAACACACCCATGTTACCAGGTGAAAGGAACGTATTTAAACTGAATAGAGGCACTTGTCCCTTACCACTGCCACTGAACCAATCACAGAGCGTCTCACATGTGATAATTGTGTTTATTATTGGAATAAAGCGCTTGTGAAAGCTGCAGTTACAGCTGGCCTTATAAAACTTTAGCTGAACTCCATCGACCAGTACACACACTGCACTGCCACTACACAAGAAATAGAGGAATGTTTCTCCAAATGCACTGATCATGAGCCTAGGGGCAGCTGTCCAGGTGTGGAGCGGAAAATATCGATATATTGATTACGTATGTGATAAGCAATGAACAAATTATTTTGCAGATCAACACAGAGGAATCAGTGTTCTAAAAAGGCTCAACAAAAATACAATTCTCAAAATACATACAGACATACATATACATATATATATTAGTGGTGGGCCGTTATTGGCGTTAACGTGCTGCATTAAAGTGAGACTCTTATCGGGCGATAAAAAAAATATCACCGTTAATCTATTCACAAAGTTGGGTTGGGAGCTGGGTCTATACAAGCTATAATGACTTTCACCTTGATATTTTAGCGCGGATTTACTCTCTTTCTCTCTGTCTGTCTCTCTCTCTCTCGTTCGTGTCTTTTCCGGATTGCGTCCGTTTTAAACCTGTCTCGCTTTCTCTGTCGCTCTTTCTCGTTCGTGACTTTTCCGGAGTGTGCGAATCATCTCTCTCTCGCTATCTCTGACTTGCTCTCTCTCTCTCTCTCTCTCGTTCCTGACTTTTCCGTATTTATATATATATACATTTATATTTACATATTCTTTAAGTGTTATGTATTAAACTGAGTTCAGAATTAAATTAAGGTGATCTGGGAGAACAATTGGAGGCATATTTATGGTTTACACTATAAAAATAGGCATTGGGATCATTTGTGTAATAATTAATCTATACCCACCTCTATATATATACACACATACATACATTATATATAGCTATTTTTTAGCTTCTAATAAATTCATTCTAAATAATATAGGACCACAATGAAAAAAAGAGGAAAATTCAGCCTTTAATTCAAGTGCATTTATTCAGTGAGAAAAAAATCCCTCTTTTAAGAAATAATTATTTTACATCAAATCATGTGTGCCACATTTATTAGCACCCCTGATGTTAATACATGACCATGTTTAGGGTCATTATCTTGCTGAAAGACCCAGTGGCGACCCATCTTCTTTCGGGCAGAGGCCACCAGATTTTGCTTTAAAATGTCCTGGTATTTCAAAGCATTCATGATGCCATGCACCCTAA
>JBBPDB010000039.1:3450469-3469903 GCA_037974465.1 Brachypetersius altus | reverse complement strand
GATTTAAGCTGTTTTCAGGTAAAAAACAGTTGTGGAATTCTTAAGCACTGATGTACGTCGCTCTGGATAAGAGCGTCAGCTAAACTTCATTACACTGGCTGAGGAGAAATGACATAAAAATGGACACAGCAGACTTTATAACAGCTAGAAGTTCAGAGAAAACCTTAGCATGGACTATTATTAAACACTTAATTGTAAAAGCTTTTGTAGGTTTGTGTCACTTGATCATGAAAGGTAAAATGCAGGTCTTGTGTAGTGTAGTAAACACTGTTCTTCAATAAAGTGTTACTGAAAAAACTACACTACCACTTCACCTGACATAAGACGTCATATTCACTATATTTAAATTGATAGACAAAACCCTACATACAGTAAAAGGGCCATAACTTTCATTTCTCTTCCATTTATTTTTTTTCCCTTGAGGTTCATTTTCCGTTTGATTTTATTCTCTTCTTTTCATTTTGTAGGACCATCTTAACCTCCCTTTATCGTGCCTCATTAAAAACAGTTTGGACTGAAATATTCCTTCTTGCACATGTGGAGCTGAACTGATACAATCTGAATAGAAGGCGACATTTTTTTCATGACATCGTCAAAACTGTGACTTCAAAATGTAAACATGTGGACCAGGGAGTAAAGACCATGTTACATGTTCTGCTTAAGCATACTTTCAGTGCTTATTTGCTCACTGCGATTGCTGTCATCAGACAGACAAAGGCCATAAAGGGGATCCATTCGTTCATGAAAAGATGAAGTGAATCACTTAAGGCAGACGGAAACCGACTGTCGATATGAATGCAACAAAGCTGATAAACAAAATCCACAGAGTACGGCTTTAAACTAACAACTGAGAAATGTGTTGCTATAGAGCTATTTCTGCTTCCTTGATTTCACACTATGCTTAGCTGCCAACATCCTCGCAGAACTGTGAGAAATACCTGTCAAACGGCAACAAGGATTTATGCTTATGGGTAATGCTGTTGAGCAAAACACTTGCCATTTCGTACTGGAGCATGTGGCATTTTCTGACTGTTGAATTTAATTTTAACAGCCATTATAAGGCATCACTGGATTGACCCTGAAAGCCTGAGGCTCACAAGAAAGTCATCACAAAGTCAAACAGTTTCACACATTTTTAGACCTTTTGGCAATACTATTATTTTAAGAGGTCTGTGACGTTTCCCCACCCATTTGACATTTGAAATGTGTTGCTGGCTCAACACTAAACAGTAATGAGCAGAGCTACAGTCAAGATTAGTCTATTAATGCACCATTCATTTTATCATATGAGTAAATGGGTCCCAAAGTTGCATGTAAATCGCCCTGAAACAAGACTTTTGTTGCAAACCACTGAAGTAAGCGATTACCACACATTAACACCCCGGTTAAAACCTCACTAAAAGCAGAAGATGCAAAATCCATAATGATCATACCTGGGTAGTTCTGCACCATGACTGAAGGCATCCCCCTGTATCCAGGATGGTTGGGGTCATAACCTTGCCCATAGGGGTAGCCGTGCATGTAGTGCATGTACGGTTGCTGTTGTGCCAGAGCAGAGGAGAAAGGCATGTGAGCATTTGCTCGAGGGTCTTTCCCTGCTCCCCGGTAGTCCTCGGGGGCAGGGGCGGACGATCGGTCAGCAGCCTCCTTGCTCTCTTCTCTAGAGCTGGTCTCTTTAGGCCGGGGCCTCTCATCTTTGCTCTTCCTCTCTCGGTCACGCTCTCTCTCTTCATCAGCCTGCCTCTGGCTCTCAGGGTACTGGAAAATATAGTCAGAAAGTGTAATAATTTAGAATACCGTGTAGGCACAAAATGAGTTCCCTTTTCTATACTGCACTATAAAAATGGGCCAAATGCTACAGTATATAGTCCGGCTCCACATGGACATATGAACTGAAAGTCAGTTACACACAAGTCCATTTAACTTAATTAAATAAATGACTTTAGGTCCATTTTTATAGTGCAAACATTTCCCCTTCTCCTGAAATATAGCTGACGATCTGGTGTCCTAAATGTGTTATAGTTTCTGCTGAAGTACCAAGTCTTGCAGCGAAAATGTCCTAGAAGTCTATAGTTTGCAAGTCAGCATCATGCAGACTGAGACTCTAAATATAAACATACTTATGTGATTATTTACATATTCAAGTTGCATTATGCAGTTTTTAGGGGTTGGGGCACTGTGTATAATGTTATTTTTCACTGAACTAGTCCTTCTCATATTAGCAAAGGTGCTTCCTTACTTGTCTGTACCACATAGCTGGCTCCATGCCTGTCCTGGCAGATTCCACTCCTGTTTTGGAGTCCTCTTTGCCATGATGGCCACCTTCACTGAGCTTTACCTTCAGGCCCTCAGCCTGTTGGGGCTGGAGTTTAGCTTCTTCCCCTTTAGGGATGATGACTGACTTTGCTGGCTCAGAAGATGGATCTCTCTGTTTGCTTGGTGCCTGTGGTTTCCCCAGATCTGACAGACTGGGGGCCTTTGAGAGTCCCGGGGGAACAGGACCCTTCTGCTTCCAGTCCTCCTTCATGGAGCCTTCTCTGTCCTTCATGCCTACATCAGCTTTCTTCTCAGCTACCCTGTGCTGTTCGGCCATGAGCCTCTGCCGTTCCTCGTACTGCTGCCGGTAGGTTGGGTTAGTGTTCATGAGGTGGTTGTGATATACCTGGTCTGGGTAGCTGTAGGGAGGAACGTAGTACTGGCTGTAGTACAGAGGCTGCATGTACATGTTGGACCGTTGCTGGATGACCGAGGGCTGCTGCTGCTGCTGCGGTTGATGTGGATGGCAAGAGGCAGCGATGTCTGCTTTGCGTTCCTCCGGAGCCTCCAGCTTCACCTTATCCTCACTTGACTCCTGCTCCTCCTCTTTCTTCACCTTTACGGCTTGGCCATCTGGCAGAGGACCTCCGGCGCTGGCGCTGCCAGGGCTAGGATGGGCATAGTTTGGAGAGTAGTAGTTGTCATAGCTAGCGTAATAAGGTGACTCTTTATTGGGTGCCTGTGAGGGAAAGAGAGCTTTTTTGGCTCCTTCCCTGACAGACGGGTCTTCTACCTTGGACTTTAAGCCTTCTACTTTGCCCTCACCATCCTCTCCAGCGTCAGAGATATCAGAGTATGCAGGACTGTTTGTCTTCACTGAAGAGTTATCAGCCCCGTTCTGAGTGACTAACTGCAGAGGAGTTAGTGGCTGCCCACTACTGTCCATACGGCTTGCCACTCCAATGGATGGACTAGGGGCATTGTCTGTGAAGCTGTATATCTTGTCTGCTTCTGCCTTAATGCTGGCCAGGCGACTCTGGTGAAGATCTGAGGGTCCGTTTAGATGACCTTCACTTCTACTTCCAGGATCGGAGGACTCCGAATAGGGGCTTTTCCCATCTTCAGCTTTTATTCCTTTACCTGAAGGTTTGGGACTATCTGCATCCTTACTGGGCTCTTTCTTTTTCTTGTCTTTCTTCTTTTTGTCCTTGGGGTTCCCTAGCACAGGGTTCATGGGAGAAGAGTCTCCAGAGTCTCTCGGCTGAACGCCTTTTAATTGAGGACTCTTGGGTATGCCTTGCATCATTGAACTCATTCCTGGAAGATGATTGGGACTTCCAGAGCTGAACGGCGCCTGCTGCAGAGAGTACATCTGTGGGGGAATGGCTGGCGCAGTGGGCCGGGAAGGCTTCATGTTCTTCTGGGACAGCTTATCAGGCTTTGTGGTGCTGGACTTTTTGGACTTCTTGTCTTCCACGCCATCATTGCTGGCATCGTCCGTGAGGGAAGGCCCATCCTCACAGCCGTCCATGGGAACGCCACAAGCCTCCGCATCGGCTTCTCCGTTCTTCTTCTTACCCCTGGAACTGAACTTTCCGGGTGAGGGAGAAGAGCCTTCAAATCCTCTTCCTTTAGGAGTGACTGAGCGTGCAGGAGAGAGAGACCCTTTCTGTGAGACAGAAGCTCCATTGCAGCTCCCTGGCTCAGGGTGGAGGGACGACTCCTCCCCGTACTCGCTATCTCCATCCATGTCCAGCTTCATGTCGTCATCATTATGAGCACGAGCCTGATGATACTTCAGGCCATTGATGTGCTTGTACTTTTTGTTGCAGTTGGGGTACGGGCAGTCAATAAGTACTGGTGAGGGGCAGCTGCGATCTAAGGGAGGAGGAAGACACTCTGTCTTTATGGTGGGAATTGAGAGTCCAGAAGGAGTCACTGCATTGTTAGAGTTAGTGCGCATGCGCTTGTTGCCTTTAGTGTCCTCAGAACTGGAGTTGGGTTCCATGTCAGAAGCAGGCTTGTTCTTGCGCTTGTTGCCTGAGGAAGGGCTGGCTTTGACATCCTCAGTGTTGCTATTGGGCGGGGTTCTCCGCTCAGAGGAGTTCTGACTGCCGCGGCGACCCTTGCTGTTGGATCCCGCTCTGGTCTTGCTATTGTTACTGGCCTTGTTGTCAGAGGAGTTGCTGTTCTCATTGACCGGGGTGTTGCTGTTGGGACGCATTCTCTTACCCCGGCCACGGCCATTCCTCATCTCCAAGTCGCTTGTAGGAGATTCACAGAATCTGAAACATTTATTCAAGAAGATTAGCATGGGATTAGCTATGAAATGTGCCAAGAAATAAAGTGCAATTTGGATGACATTATGATGCATTATTCATGCTCAGCATTAACATGCAATGAGAGCAAAGCAACAAGGATTAGTCAGAAGAAAGGAAATGTATAATACAATAGGAAATCCTTTGGAGAGGCTATAGAATGTGACAATATCAGCAGATTGGTAGATCAAGTCTTCTGCCTTGCGGCAACTGTTCCAAGATGTACACGTAACAGACGCATTTGAAAGTGTTAATAAAACTGGAAATGAGGCTCCATCTTCTGTAGTGCAAGGCTAATTATTCAACAGTTTTAAGCACAGTGGCTGACCTATTCATTTTTGTCAAGCTATGAAAAGATCATGATGCATGTCAAATGGATTTTAAAACTTGCAGTCAACCATGTTGAAATGAATAAATCATCATAATCCTCTTTGATGTCAAGCAATTACTGACTACACCATCAACACTATGTTAATATGCCTCGTCACTCAAGGGTGAAAATGGATTGGTACAATATTTGGATTTCTGTCTCAAGCAAGAGAGTGTTCTATTCTTATCCTTTCCTGTTCAGAGCTGACTGTGTCTGGCCTTCTCCCCGAGGCTTAAGATGAAGTGTGTGGGATACACCTGGCTTACTGATGCTCCCGAGGGGGGAGGAGGAACCCGTGTCTAAGGAGAGCTGACAGACAGGCACAGGTTGTGCCTTTGAGAGATGATAGGGAGCAGTGCAACAGAGCCAAGGATCTAATCATGCTCCACAGCAGCCTCTGTCACAGTCGGCCCAGATTAACCAGCATGGATGGATGGACGGACTGAATAAACTAGATTAGATTCTTTTTCATAGCGGTATCTATTTAGAATGTCAACTACTTTCTGTATTACTGAAAGACTCTGCATGAGGTGGCCTGATTTAAAGACACTTTAGGCATGCCTGTCTTGGTTTGAGAGAGTTTCATTAGACGCGAATTTTCCTATGAGAGGAGATAAGAATGATATCCTTATACATACCTAGGGGGAGCCCAGTCATGGCGGGTACAGTCCAACAGCGTACCCACATACGTCTTGTTCCGCCACGTCACATTAACCACCAGCATCCCTATAAAGGAAGAAACGAGGATTCTCATTATAGCTAGAGAATAAGGCCTCTCCGTCTGTCATCTCTACAAAGGTTCAATGGCACAATTATACAGTAGAGTTCTTCCTTCAACCTTGTGACTCATTCATGAGCAGCCCGCTCTCTCTCCCGCTCTCGCTCTCTCTGCCCTTCTCTGTATTCCTTGCACAGCCGCAGCAGATGCGCCATTCCCATTTAAAACAGATCAAATGGAGGTTTCTGAGGGCAGCACTCTCAAAGCAGCCCTCCTATTTTTACTGCCTGCTTCATGATTACAGCAGCTAAGAGGCTGCAAGGTGCACAGTGAGTCATTTCTGGAGGAAAATTGTTTGATGGCGTCCTCCATCTGACTTTGCAGCACTGAGCAGTCCATGCCTGTTTCCAGTAGAGGTGTAGTTATTGTGTGAGAACAGCTGAAGCAAATAAAAGGGCATGCGCATGGCAAAGAATCAAAGAGCTCTGCTAGACAGGCTTGTTTGGGTGAGACGACGGCATCACTGTGATTTTATGCTTCCGTCAGACCAGTAATAATCAACCTAGCTGGCATTTTATTTAAGCACCCTTAGCAGTTCAAAAGAGCAAATGTGGCTGGAAACATCTCAGCCGTTGTCCCGTTGTGTTAGTTTCAGCAGATAATCTTTAATAAACTGCATCTGGCAGAACTCTCCCAGGAACATAGCCCTAAGATTATGTCAGGGACTTTTCAGGATGAGTTCCTAACAGTAGTGCACTCCAAGTGAAATACACTCCAGCCCTGCATCCATTTCGTCTTGCAAAATGCTTCATTTTGACTGGAATGCAGCAAGGAGACGAATACCCAAAGGTCAGAGAGATGTGAAATCTAGGGGAGTCGTGTGTCGGTTACTCTGATGGGTACAGACTATTTGTTACAACATTTGTATTTGTTAAAACATCTGAAGACAGATTCAGCTGTTTTCCTCCCTTTACAATCGCTCCGAGCCCCACTCACTGCCAAACGTAGCAAATGTAGTCATCCCTTCGGCTGCTAACACAGATAAACACCCTCCAACAAAAGCTATAATGTCCTCATAAGTAATGAAACATGTTTTCCTAAAACATACCACGTGTAACTTTCTCACTCCTCTCATGTCTCACACACAGGGCCTGCCAGACTGCGAAAGCGAAGCTTACTGCCATTCCTTTGAAAAATGTCAATGGGGTCACTGGAGGAGCACATTAGCGGAGGCCCCCTCCTTTTTCACCCCCAGTCATTAGTGTTCCTCCGGCCACCTGTCTGAACCCGAGGGCTAACTCGGGGTGAATGGCCAATCATTTCACCTCTCATGCCCTTCAAAAGCCTCTGCGGAACAAACAGAAGCTTGGCATGCGTCCTCCCTGTGCTCTTACACTCCATTAATAAATACCTCTAAAGCAGTTAAGGGGTTGAGCTCCGGGTCCTTCACGGATCACCAGCACTGCTGTCTACCGCTTTGACTTTTTCTAGCGCAGCAGTGTCCAGTTAATCTGATGCTGTTCACATTACAAATCTTGCTCAATTATGAATTATGACTGCAAAGCTATGTATTAGGAATCAATGTAAGCAAACAATACATAGAAATGTGCGTAAAACGTATTAAAGATCAGGTGTTGGCGTCCAAAGAGCACTAAAGAATCAACATACATACATAAATACCATAAAAATTAGTCATAAAATTAAACCCAGCTGCCAAAACAGCTCTGTTCTGTCGAGGAATGGTCTCCACAAGACCTCTGAAAGTGTGCTATGATATCTGGAACCAAGATATTAGCAACTGATCCTTTAAGTCCTCTAAGTTGGAATGGACTAGTTCGCTCAGCATGTCCCATAGATGCCTGATTGGATTGAGTTCTGAGGAATTTGGACCCTGATTTTTTATCATGGCCCTCAAAACAACAGTTTTTTAGTGTGGCAGGCAGATATCCTACTGAAATAAAGCATTTAGTGAGTGGAGTTGCCGTTAAGAGGGTGTTCTACCAATGTTTAGGTAGGTGGTGCGTGTCAAAGGAACATGACCATGACTGCCAGGATCCACGTTTTTTTTCAAATGAAAGTTGCTCCGCCAGCTTGACTTCTTCCCACAGTGCATACTGGAGCCATTACTTCCCCAGGTAAGTGGCTCATGTGCCTGACAGGGATCAGCATGGGCAGTCTGACTAGTTTGCAATTATTCAGACTCATACACAGCAAGCCTTGATGCACTTTTTCTGGCACTTTTCTACCACAGACAGCCTTGACTGCCCATGGTCATGTCCACCAACCACAAACTGGAAAAAGCTCACAAAAAGTTCTTGTTCTGGAGATAATCTGACCCAGCTGTCACAATTTGGTTCTTGTCAAAGTCACTCAGAACCTTACACAAGCCCAATTTTTCTGCTTTCAACACATCAACTTCAAAAACGGACTGTTCGGTGGCTGCCTAATACATCCCACTTCCTGACAGGTGCCACTGTACTGATATCTTATCTTTTTCGGAGTGGAAAGATTTACACTACTTCCACCCAGTAATGTGGATGTAGCCTGAGAAGTCACCAGGTGAGTCATTCATTGTGCTTTCACACAATGGTTGGGCTTTGGAGTAAAAAAAACAAACAAACAATTGACCTCAAACCATGTGTACAAACATGTACATTTAGAATTAAATAATGAACAACAAAGCATTAAATAAGAACTGCGGGGGAAGATGCAGTGTGTAAAGAGGGCAGTAACATCAGTACGTTGGCATAAGAGCTGTAGGTCCGGCCGTGTTCCCTGGCACCGGGCTCTTCGCCCATCTCTGAGCAGAGGGCTTTCTGGGCTCTGCTTCAAGAGCAATAAACTTTGTGAAGATTTAGGGCTGACATTTGGAGGCATCAGCATGCGTGGCTTGTGAGGGTAGATGCCGCACCAGCGCGACCCTGGTGCGCCTCCAGCTCCCCACCAAGAGGATTTGTGTCAGAATGATGCCTTGAAACATCGCCTGAAATATCTGCCTCTCGGTCTCATCACAAACTGAAAGCCTCCTCCAAGTCCACTTGATGTCATATGTGAACACGAGCCAAAGCAAATCAGAGATTAATAGAATAGCATGTAGTCTTCAGTGGAAAAGGAGAAACAGGAACTGAGCCTTCCTTTGTTGTTATGTAGAATTAATAACAGAGCTGTTGTTGATTTGGGTTCGATGGAAGAACACGCAGTATTTCATCAGCATTTTAATTAAGCATGCTTACTCTTAAGCCTTGGAGACGTGGGTTCCAGTGGATTTTATCCCTAAAGCTGAACACTGCTTAGTACGAAAGGCATCATTCGATAATTATATTCCCGTATAAAAGGCTTGATTTATTTCTCGCGACCTCATAGAGGTCTTGTTTGTGTCGTTACCATTATACATTCATAACGGTTTCCTTATTTGCTTGTACTTTTCTTTCAGTATGCTGGTAACTTCTCCTATCTTCAAGGAGTAGTTAAAAAAAGGGTTTTTTATGCTGCAGCTATCAAATGAAATCACTAATCACTATTTCCCATTTACTATTAGTCAAGCTACTCCTTTCAGACAGAGATTAAACAAGCAAACGCAAAGTTAGATATTTTTTAGCCACAGTGTCTACATTATCTAGCCATTTAAGAGATGTAGCTAAAATATACAGTAGGTGCACTTGTTAAACAGCTGTGTTCCAATCATCAAGTGGAAAGCAAACACCATACGACTTTAGCTGATCCGAGCAGATATTATCTGTGTGAACCACAACAGAGAAAATAACTAGGCTAGATTAGCAGGTGTTGAAATGATATGAATGTATCAGAATGACACGTACAGATGTCTCATGTTCATGTGAATAAAACCTACCATGTTGTATATTTTCAAGTCCATTAGTCTTAGTATTTTTCTCAAGCATCAGCAAAAATTATGAGCATCAGTACATTTGGAAACTGGTGCCGTTTACAACAGTGATGCTGGTAGCACCAGGACATAACAACTCGAGCTTGTGAAAGATGTGGGCAGATAGACCGCGACATCCTTAAGGGAGTCGAGCACAACTGAAAGCCATCTCAAAGTGCTTGAAAGACGTTTTCTCTGCCACAGGATCTTGCTGCTCCACTTTCCACCCACACAGAGTGTCACCAAGATACAGATCTGTCCGCTTCCACAAAAAGAGGGGAGGGGGAGACTTCAAAACGACAGAGGCAACCTGGTGGACCAAGCACTCTCTCAGCCAGAGAGAGACAATCAAATCCAGCACCTGCAGAGCAGACGGCCTCCCCTCCTACACCGTTTCTATAGGAGGAGCAGATGAGAGGAGCATGGGACCATCAAGCCCCCCAAACTACCTCCCTCCAGTAGATTAAGCGGGTGGGGGGATTTAGTGGCCTCAGTCGCCTGGGGCAGGGATTGTGTACAGCCTTGTTTTCTGTCCCTCCTATAGCTCTCAAACTGACAGGGCCGTTATGCACATGTGTGTCAGCACTGGTACAAGCAGGCTAAACAAAAAAGGGGAGAAGCTGAGAATCCAACTCTGACCGCGGCAAATGAAACCAGCATGGCTTTGTGTCAAATGTGAAGTCTTGAGAGAGGCTGATCCTTAGATGAGGCACAAAAGTGCTAAAACTAACACAAAACACTGTAATAACACTAATTGAGGCCACATAAACACTGCAGCCAACACTCCACATCAAGATCTCACTGGATTGTTGCTTTACTCATTTTTATACCATGGTGGAGCAAAAAGCAGATGGGTATGGGCAGCCCTGATATGATTTGGTGGTTTGGTGAATGGCTTAAGCATTGGTTTTTTTATTCTACTTTGAGTGATGAGTGGCATTATGATGACAGAAGAGCGGCTCTTTCATTTTTCCCCCACAACAAAAGCAGTTAAGCTGTACCCTGACTCACACCATCAAGGGCTGGAAATCCACAGTGTTCACATGGATAAATTTGGCAGAGGGAAATGAGACACTTTCAGAGAGAAATTGATTTTTTTTCTCATTCCTGCTTCCCTGATATAGTAAAGTTTGGTTGAGGAAGAATAACAGTCCGGGGATTTTTCAGGGTTTTGACTAGAACCTTAGACTGAGTATGGGTAATGTTTGCAGAGGGGTTTTGCTGTTCCGTTACTGCTCTTGTAAACATATGGTTAACAATTGTGCCATGGAGGAACACCATAAACAGAACCCTGAAATCAAATTATCTTAGCACCACTGAAATCATGGGTCAAAAAATCGTGATAGAAACCGAATAGTGTTTCATTACAGCCCTAGAACAGATTCCCACAGATAAACTCCAAAATCTTGGGGAAAACCTTCTCAGAGGAGTAAATGCTGTTCAAGTTGCAAAGGTGATGGCTAACCCCATATTAACGCGCATGGTACAGGTAGTCCATAGATGGTCAGATGTCCACATACTTCTGGCCACACAGTGAGTTTAACAATAAACTGACAATGCAGAATAAACTGGACACTTAACTTTTGCATCAGAATTCCAAAGTAAAGGTTAGTCAAGCATATGTTTCTCATCAGTCAAGGATGCAAAAGATTCATATCTGGATCCGTATCTGGATTTTATTTTATTGTAAATCTGCACACGACTGTAATATTGTACAGCACTCCCACCGCACACATATACATTTGCATACACATGCAAGAACAGCCGAAAGATACGTAGGAGAATCAGAGATGGCATGCCCACGGCGGGAGAGAAAGCAAACACTTAAGCGACCAGTAGACTCTGAATGCTGATGAGGCGGCGGCCCCTTTATGTGCCACTGCTTGGAGGATACCGACAGGCACAGTGTGGGCGGTGTTCACCCGCCTGCCTATACCCACAGCCTGTGTGTGCTCTCATTTAAGGATTTGGTGCTTTTTTTTGTGTTCAGTACATGGTTGTGCTGCATATCTGGGGCTTTGATGATAAAAAAAGACAACGAAGTGAAAGAGAACATTGCGGAATCCAAACTTTACACCGCCGCTGCTAAGAATCAATTAACGTTCTAATTAACTAGAAAGAGGCTTTAAGATAAAAACAGACTGACAATAGCATCAAGCAGGACTTCGGGATGTTTCTCGGTCTGATAAGAAGCAAATATGCGAAAGCTTAAAGGATAATAGTAAGTTGTTACAATAAATCACAGTTGAAGTGTAAAACTAAGGAAGCAAACGTAGCTGGCTGCTGGACTACATTAGGGACTATTTACATTTTTCACAGAGCCATCCGTTTGAAAACCACTGGGCTGTTCTGCTTTCCAAAAATAAACTGATACCCTCCAAATTCTTACCGTCCTCGGTCTCCTGCCACACAATGCCCTCCAGGTTGACGCTGGTGCCAGGCTCGCAGGGCCCCAGGCACTCGGGCTCTGTGGCCAAGGCCACGTCAGATGTGTTGACAGCCACAGAGCGTGTCCGCACCATGAGCTGCTCACATGGAGAGGCGATGTCAGTGTTTCCCACCGAGGCAAGGAGGTGCAGCGGGGGAGGAGCCGGGGTGGAGACTGGAGACTCCATCTGCAGGAAGAAGAACAGATTCTTTGTCACATACATGGTTATACAACTACAACCTGTAGTCAAATGAGTCTCTGAAATGTGTGACAAATTAAAGAGGAAATTAAAATCTAGAACCAAGTAATAATGTACAGAAAAATACATTCAAATAAACAGTACTAAACAGACTATAAAGAGTTAGACAAATAACAAATAACAGACAAATAACAGTGAGGTAGTGAGTACAGATATGTTCTGATAAACATAAGTCTCTAAGAGCGTAAGCGTAAGTCTCTGGCCTCACATTCGCAATTCTTTCATTATGAAATCTAGTCACAATTTGGTTATTCTTAAGAGAAAAAAAACACAATTCTGATTTGAAATGATCTATACAGCAATGTCCACCAGGTACTAAAGACATGCTAAACGTTCTCCACACTGAAAACTGAAGCAGGTGCCAGAATTAGGTCAAGACATCATGCTGCATCAAACCATTTAAAAAAATCCCATCAGTGAGCGATAAAAATAAAGCCCTCGAGGCTGAAGTAAACACTTACAAATACCTGGCGAAAAGTTCAAGCCCCAGATGCTGGCCCTGACCCGCACAATCCCAGACTGCAGACCTCATTAGGACAAAGAGGTGCTTAGAGTTACTGAAGCCGCACTTCAGGGAAAGGCTGAAGAGTATCTCATGGTGT
The DNA here is from genome assembly GCA_037974465.1 of Brachypetersius altus. Lineage (NCBI taxonomy): Eukaryota > Metazoa > Chordata > Actinopteri > Characiformes > Alestidae > Brachypetersius > Brachypetersius altus. The sequence goes on along the minus strand of JBBPDB010000039.1, from coordinate 3,457,069 downwards.
GAACTCTCGACTAAGTTGTTTAACTGAGAGGCAGGCTGTGGTGAGTAAGGAAATTGATTCTACCTGTCCTTTACAACCGCAAGAGTCACCAGATAGGAAATGAGACAAAGCTGATTCTGGAAATCAACCTAATCTTCTGATCTATACCTAGAAAGTGCAGGCAACAGCGCAACACTTTGAACTCTGTACAGGCTGGCAATAGAAGATAAGTGTAAAGAAGCCTCTAAAGCAACTGACAAATGGCAGGAAGATTCAGGTGACTTTCACAGTTGGAGCAGAACGCAGGCTCAGATAAAAAGCAAAGACATCAAGATGGTTTTCTTTCAAGGAAAAAAAAAAGGGCCTTGATATACCCTCTGCAAAGTCCAACAGCATAATTATCACGTTCAAGCGAGATGGTAACCGACTCAGAATTTCCATTACTTTTCTTTGAGCTCCCGTGTGAAACTTAACACTGGGGAGAAAATCTAATGTCATCTAAACCACTTTGTGATTTATGATCACGCATGACTTGCCAAAGTGGTGGCTGGTGTGTGAACAGAGCAGACAAGCCATCGTCCAGCTGTCAGCTTTTACAGAAAATGAGAGCCACTCTCGCACAAACTGGAGGCCCGCTCTGGAAGGTAGATTTTTCAATATAGATTATTTTGAGCGCTTGCACCCTTGCCCTATAACCGTTTCTAATTGGAGACACTTTTGGCCTAATTCTTGCTTAGAAAATGAGTTTAGCATATGACACATTTTTTTAATAAGAAAAAAATGGGTTGAGAGGAAAAAAAAAAAAAAGTGGTAGAAATGGAGACATTCCTATTAAACAACACACACTTGGCAGCAGTGATTTGTCATACACGGCTGATCTAGTCACACACCAGTTATCAGCCCCGGCATCTACACTACGGCATGTGGTCATGGGCCATGTAATTCACGGATAATCAGATCCAGACCTGATAAAGAGCGAGGAGCTACCATCCAGTGAACCAGAAGATAGGAACCAAGATCTAAGAACGGTTCATAAATTCACAGAAGACAGGGAGCATTAGAACGTTCCGCAAAATAAACAAATTTTACTCAAGTTTCAGAGACTAAGCCTTTGGAAAACAATCTCATATTATAAGTAAGAAAGCTCTACTAACAAGTATGGCAAAATCAGCTCTATGCTAAAGCCCTAAACACTAAATACACAAATACATTTACTATTAAAATACTGAAAATCAATGTTCCTGTGTTTGTATTGTTTCGTTATGGGAATGCAGAGTAAATATCTAGACTACATATAAAGGCTAATTGAATGAAATAGAATAATGGCCTATAAAACATGACTGTTTTGGTTGTATTTGCAAGTAAATGTGTGTATTATGTACAAATATTATATATTCCATATTACCACTACTGAATATGGGTGTGTTCACTAAAGGTGGGTGGGGCATAACAGAAATGTCAAAATATACAATATTAGAGAATGCTTTTTCTTTTTACCTCTAAAACACAAATATAATTTAAAGTACATTCGTTTATTGCATGCTATGCTTCACACACTGTACGGTGTATTTAAACACTAAGTCATTGTTATTTAAAATATTTAATATGGTCAGAAAAGCATACTGAGACAATTTATGACGATACATATAATACTGCTACTGTTAGCATAAGAGCTTGACTGTGTGTACGGACTGTGTGTAGAGATGTGTGAACAAGCTCTGGTACATCGTTATTGCCAAGTAGGCCGATTCAGAAACAGCGAAATATTTTTCTGTGAAAAACAAATCTACTGGAACATTGTCCACTCGGGAGAAAAGAAAGACCTTGTGTATGAGACAGGTTCAGCTTTAATGTTAGTTAATTAGCTCATCTTAACAGGCCTCTGTTACTGCTCTGGTGTGAAAATGGGTTTTCCTTGGTTACTTTTTAAATAATAAATGTTTCAGTGCAGAGAACTTTACACCACTCTTTTTCTTTTTTCTGTTTAATCCCCATAAGTCCTGTAATCTAAAAAAAGTACGCCTAGAGCCTGGTGTTAATTTCCGCCCCGATTTTTCCACTTTTCCATCCCTGAGGTTAATCAAGTATTCGTTCATTAACTCTTAAAGACACCGTAATATGAAGATGATTCATAATACGCATTAGAACGAACCTGTTTTATAAGAGCGTAACATCAGCCGGGTGAGCTAAGTATAATACTTAAAACACATGATTAGAAAACAATGTGAAGTCCTTTTCTCCTCCCAAAAGGGTTTGCTAAAAGGTACACTGTCACTTCCACTCAGAATGGGCATTTCAGACTACTCTATTCAGGCTGGCTTTTAGTGGTTCAGACTTTTTATTCCCATTATTAATATACAACTTTGCATGCAAATGAGTTGCTGACAATGTACAAATGCTGAGCAAAAGTGACGACTACTTGTATTAGCAAATAACGGACAAACCGACAGTCTCTCGTGGGAAGCACAGACAATAGCAAAAAGCAGAGAAACCTTGAAAATCAGATTATGTGGTTGTGGACTGTATCTGGACGTTGTTCAGAGACCTGCTCCACAGCTTCCTCTGACTGGCCCTATGAGCAGTCAGTAAAGTGAGCTTTAAGCAATGACTGAGGGGGTGAGCAAAAGTCCAAACAGGCCAGGATCACACAGCAACGGATGAAATACAATCCGGCCTTCCACAGGGTGGGAGATCTCAAAGCTGAGGATTGCAGATGGCAGCTGGAGTCACCCGCATATACTTAACAGTTCAAAGCCCGACTCCATTATACTTGCCGAGTGAAACGTGTCAGCCAAAAACATGTCAGAAAGGATATAAAGCAGTAAGGCCTCATGGGAGCAGCTCAATAGGGTTATAATGGATAGTGAGACTTCACAAATCAGGTACAATGCATTTATTTGAAACTATTATTTTATGCATTTGCTATACTTGCAACTTTATGATGCATGGCACACTGTAACGCACAACAACCCAGACACAACATCAATTTCAATCAGTTTCCTTACAGTCATGCAGGTCTATAGCTGGTGAATGGCTGACTTTTTTGGCTGGTCTTTATTAGGTCTGTTTTAACGTTCAGCTCACACCGTGTGGGCTGAATGAAACACGCCGGCACATTTCTAATACCGGCTAAAGCTGCAGTATAAACAACATTATTTACTGTTTAATGGGCCTAACTGGCAGTCTAGAGTCAGGAGTGAAAAATAGGTTGTCAGTTTAAATAGCAAATGCTATAACATTTATGTACAGGTATACTAACAGCCAGATACAGCACATTTACCTCTCTCTCATGATATTTATCATAAAATTACGAGAAAGATTTTACTGACCCTTGCCAATTACAATTATGCATACTTTGTATTTAATTATTACTTCACAATTCCACCCTGCCCCCGCCCCCCAAAAAAACAGAGGGACCTTAATTGTATTACGGTAGTGATATCAGAGACCATCACACAACAGCAGCATGGCTGCAAGTTTGTCTCCCCGCCCAGACAGGAGCACCACGTTTACACTGAAAGGTGTGGGTCTAGAATCCTAACATTACATTCTTCCACCACCGCAACTTGCTCCTACATCATCAAAGACACTTTGCAGTAGCAATAGTCAGCTACACGGATTACCCCACTTTGGATGAAATTTAACTGCTGCTTCCAATTACACACACCCACCAAAAGGAAGCTCCAAACCTTGCTACTTTAACAAGAATCTTCATTTATGTAATGAGGTTCAATGGTTAAAATGGTAAAGGGCAAAACATTTACTCACCAAAAACTTTAATAACCTATATAATATTGCAACAACTATTGGAAACAATTAACGTTTAGCTATGCTGCATGTCAAAATGTGCCACGGGAAGCTAACCACAAAAGTTAGTCATTGGTATGTGAACGAAAAGACTGCCTGACAGACTTAATAAATTAGCACACGCTTACTAAATTAGGTCCTCCAGGGGTCCTGTTTGTCAGATTTGACCCTGAACATGCATTACTCTTACAAAAAAGTACATATCAGTTACATACATTAACTGCCAACCCGACCGCGAGAGAACGCAATTGTTCCATAATCGTATATAGCGCTAGTTTTAAACTATGCAGCAGAGCTCCCTCTAGTGGTATGTGGAAAATCCCCTGATTTTCTATATATAAAACTAAGATTTAAAATAAGATTTGCCTTCCTTGTAATATTTTTGTTCCCGATAGCCTATTTATAAGCAATGCGCTAATTAAAGTTTTAATTGTTACAAGCTAAACTGTTGGGAAGATAATATAATGCTCACAGTGTGTGTGTGTGTGTGTCTGTGTGTATTGCCATCATGTTTTGTGAGAGCGAGGGAGGGTTTAATTGGAAGTTAAAGTATTTCCCCTTTGTAAAGCGTGGCTGTGGCCAGCATTCGACTAGAATAAAATAATATTCTTGTTAGAAATAAATGATTTGTACATTAAACACGGCCTTGACTTGCATTGCAAGAAAATGACTATTGCTTAATGGCTCTAATGTATTGAAATGAAATGGCACTGGCAGAGGAACTGCAAACAATGAAAAAGCACCAGTTTATGAGGGCCAGTAACACAGAGCAGAATGATCCTCGAGATAAAGACGTTTCCCCAAAGGGAGAAAACTCTTTCAGACAGAGATGAATTCCCTTTCATCTGGGGCCCTTAGCAACCGCTTCTGGTTGTTCACCTGTTGCTAAGAGGACAGATATTCAACATTTCACACTAGGCAGCTTGAGAGGAAATAATGTGGAGAGAATAAAACAATTGCCTCTCACCGAAGCAAACAAAACAGCATCAATCAATCTGGGAATAATAGATGCGCCCGGGGCTGTGATCCACAGGCGCAATCGACGCTGCCTAATAAGCAGAGAAGATGCAAATGAAGTTGGGAAGGTACCAGTCACTTGAGGCAGAGCAGGAACACTGGAATAAGGTGCTGGGCAGTCTTGATGAAACTCAATATCAATTTTCAAGTACATCACAGTTCAATGGCAAATGGTATTAAAGTAAGCCCTGATGAAGATAATGTAGATATGCCTCCTGAGACTGGAGCTGCTCTCTAAAAGAACATCATACAAATGTTTTAAACTGACTGTTCTCTTTTGTTCAGCTTACCCCAAAGGACTAGATGCACTAGATGCTAGATTTTCAAAGAGGAGACTTAAAAATGCACCCATTTAGCACATGCTGTTTCCCAAAGTGACTAATCAAATGTCACAACGTCAAACATCGCCTTCAACCCAATTCATCAATATTACTCAAACTGAAAATCAATACTGCTGTGTGACACCCACCCTAATACTGATATAGTTGTTGAAAATGACTGATATTGACTATTTTCTCATATTTTCATTTTAAAACTTCCTAAAGGTTTAAAACTACCCATTTTAAATGACAAAATAAACTAACAAACTGCATCTTCAGTATGAAGATTAAAACACAAATATCGTAAAACTAACCAAGTGACCAAAGAACATCAGAATTTTAGATTCAAGATAGGGCTGGGCGATTAATCGAAAATAATCGAAATCGACATTCAGAACCTATAATCGATCAAATTGTTCCAGGTCGATTATTTCGATTACTTTCCCTTTAAAAATATTGATAGTAGATTGTGTGTGTTTCCTTCAATTATTTTATAATCAAGTAATGCACCCTTCATTCAGAAATCTCTCACTTGTAATATATGAGCATATTTACTGTACAAAACTAGTCAGTGAACTATGAAGGCAAATAAATAAATAAATAAAATATTCGTCCATTAATCGTAATCAAGTTAAAATGTTCAATTAACTGTTGTTTTTGATTTTAGGCCAAATCGCCCAGCCCTAATTCATTTCTCTAAAAAGTCTCTAAAAATACTTTATTAGCCAGCTCTAGTGTTCAAGTGCACACAGTGACACAAAAACAGGCAGCGTTGATCGCAACTGGAATTACAGACGAGTGGTCTCTCCAACCAGCCAGTGATGCATTAGGAACAATAAACTAAATTTTAAATAAACGATTGAATGAATGAAGTAGGCAGTAACAAAAAGAGGTACTACCTTTTTTGCGCTCTTGACTATTTTTAATGTACCATTTAGAGCTAAAAGATTCATCATTTCAAAGTGGTAATCTTTTCAAGTGAACATATGAATTATTTCCCGCATTTTTCAACACTGCATAAACTTTTAAGTGGGAAGATTTAACTCAATAACTCTGAGCATATGAACGGGCAGCCTAGCATGAGACGTTCAGCCTTCGAGCCTCAAGTGTGAATAAATGGTATTCTGGTATTCTTAGCGAAGAAAAGAAAAAAGGCCTGGAGCTTGAGTGATAGAAAATAATTGCGTTTAAATCACAGTTGAAAATTGGTCCAAAAAACTGAAATACAATTTTTCTTGCTAAACTGCTCAGTCCTCGTAGCGCTGATAATGGTCTGATGACTGAAATGTTTGATGCCCTGTTTTTATTTCACCATGAGCATGTATTTCAATCTAGATATGTTCTAGGATTGGACCTTTTCTATTCCAGCATGACTGTGACCCAGTGAACAAAACAGCTCCATAAAGACATGCTGGAGGAGTTCAGTGTGGAAGAACTTGACTGGCCACATAGAGCCCTGACCTCAACCCCATCCAGC
>JBBPDB010000039.1:3427906-3441342 GCA_037974465.1 Brachypetersius altus | reverse complement strand
ATCAGGAGGATTTTTAAAACAGGAATGTAAACGGTGAGTCTTAAGAAAGAATAGGGATCCATGTTTTCAATGCAGAAGTAAAAACCAAGATGACACACGCGTAAACACTCTAGACAGTAATTACTGCCCCCACAGGTAAATACACAAAACTACAGATTGGGCGCCAGGCTGGCGTCAGACTAACGCCAGTTGAACGCCTTGCTGACGTCGATTAAGCGTCGCTACAAAACGCCACAAAAACGTCTATGGCATTCAGAGCGCGTTCATTTCAAATGTCCGTGCGGACGAGGCCTTAACGTACAGAAATAAATGGTACATTTCGATAAAACACATTGCAGTAGGTGTAGTCCCAATTCCTACCTTTAGTAAATGATTATGTATCATCACTGGCACGTATGTGCGTAAAAATATCCGATATCATCATCAATATCTTCCTCACCGGCCCATCCCTAGTGCTTCCCTTGATAGAATCTTGGACACCAGACAATTAGTGCGGACCCTGGCTCGAAACCTTTGATGTGTGTTTAGACTTAGAAATCCAAACTCCTCCTCGTAGCTAGAGTTGTCAAGATTTTGAAGAGTGATTAAAAAGGCAATTTCAGTGGTCTCAGTTCTACTCCTGAGGGGCATATGAACCGCACCGAGGGGCTTGGTAATTATCTGGTCTGAATGAGGCGTGTTAGAGAAGGGGGGGGGGGGGTGCACAAATGCACAGTGCACTGGAGACGAGGATTAAGAAGCGCTGGTCTATTCCGTTGGCTTTCTCCGTGCCTGCCCTCTCTGATTTCACCAGCTCAATAAAGCCAGGCCCTGACAAGCTATTCAGTGTGTAGGAGGTTAAAGACTTCATCCATTCACAATGGTATCCCCCCCTTCTCTGCCTCTTCCATTTTGTCTACTCGTTTTCCCTCGCTCATCCCTCTAGCCCTGAAGTGCCCTCTTCTCTCAACAGACCAGTGCAGAGCTTCCAACTCCACAGGGGTGTGTGTGTGTGTGTGTGTGTGGTTGGGGGGCGCTAAGGAAGGGAAGAAAAAGCCCACTATGACTAGATTCATGGTTTATTCTTGGTGCACTAACCAGACCAGCTCTGCATCCATCCAACTCCTATTTAGAGGAGCTGCAGCAACTTCAGGCATTCAACAGTTTTGGCCTTCTTTCATTTATCAGTCTTTGTTTGTTTATCCCCCTGCTTTGCCCTCTAGCTTTCTCGCTGCTTGCACTGAAAGGTGAAATGAGGCATGCTGGAAATTTGCTGGCCGACAATGGAAGACAGCTGCTCTCACTACTCGAGCCTTTCATGAGCTGAATTAGCAGCGCAAGCTCTGCGCTTGCCCTTCCCCCAACGCTCGGCGCTTGCTGCAACGCTGATCCAGACACACTCATGCTTGCCTTACAAAGCTCGGAGAGCAGGGAGGGGAGAAGCGCGCCTGAAAGGGCTTTGTTTCCTCCGATCGGTGATCGCTTTGACACGCAATGGCAAGATGTTTCGCGACCTTGTACAGTCTTTCCCTCCCCTGTTCGCCAGGGATTGTTCGCCGGATTGGCGAGAGCCTGAACAAGCTCTTAGGTTTGATTATATAAAGATCTTACAAAAGCAACGTTAAATTAGTCCTCTGTTCAGCCCAAACAGGCTAGCGGGGTGGGTACAATGACCCTTTTACAGCTGAGCTTAGCATATCAAATTATGCAGCAGAGTCTCCCAAGCGCTGTGTAATTTATTTCCACAGCTTTAACGAAGCAGAGATTTCACACTTCGGACGCTGGAATGCAGGTTAAAGAAGTCACCCAGAGGTCAGCGGCTGCGCTCTCAAAATGGCACCATAACGACACGAGTCAGACTCTCTGGGCGAGCCGGAGCTCAAATATTTTGTGACAGGAGCTCTATCAAACTGACATTTCTAGCCACTATGACACTGAACTAGCACTGCAGCGAACAGATATTTCTGTGAGACTGTCAAGTGTCCATTATATTTCCGATCAGTGGCTGCCAAGTCTCTTATAAAGCCAGACATTTTGCTTCATAGGAAGACTGGTGCATATAAATCTGTTATTGGTACTCAAATAAAAATTCATTAGTACCTTCAGGTACACTGCACCTCAACTCATTACTAGATCTTGCCAGCAAGAAACTGTGAAGCTACAAATGGCTAAAATGAGAAGCATGCAAATTTAATCTGACAAAGTATTAAATGGAATTCAGCTTTGATACTAAAACCCAATGCTAATGACCTCATGTCCCATTTAAATAAACAGAAATGCTGTCAACAGTGGGGAAACTAAGCTACAATCAATGGTATATTGGTGTCCCATTTAAATAAACAGAAATGCTATCAACAGTGGGGAAACTAAGCTACAATCAATGGTATATTGGTGTATGTAAGCAGAATAAGAGATATTTTATGATCTCAGTTATAGGGTATGCAGTCTTGTCATTTCCTTTTACATTAAAACAGAAAAAGGTGTAGAATCAAGGAAACAATGTAAATTAAATGGGACTTATAATGGAACTATGTGGATAAAGGCATAAATACAATTGGAATTAATATACACAGCCAACAATGAGTATTAGATTTTATTATACTGAACATTATTACAGGATATTGTATTGTATACTCATCTTGTTTCTAGCACATTAGTTAGTGGGACATGTTTGCTTGGGGATAACATGATCGCCGTACTAGACTGGCCCATAATCCCCCCTCCCTAATCCTATACTGTTATATTACTGAATGCTCTAAATAAACTGGATATAGAACTGTTCTAAAATAAGGCATTTTTTGCTGCATCAGATCCAGACACAGAATCAACCAAAGAAATTTGTGAATCATTACATCCTGACTGTACTCACTGGATAAATTAGTGGCTATGAGAAGATCATTACCTTCGGGCAGTTGCTGTTCTGGGAAGCGCTTGTTTTCCCCAACAAGAAAGCTTGATTATCGATTACAATATGTATTAACACAACTCCCGCAGAAACCCATTCACACCTCTTTTAACCAACGGTTTCTTTTGATGCGACGTTCAGAACCATTCGCAAGGTCACAGGTACTATTCAGAACATAAAACAGCCACAATTAAAGGTTCATTTCAACAACCATTCAGGGGTCTAATATTCACGATAGGCACTTAAATGCACTTTCCATTTCAGTTATATCTGCCTTCAGTATACAATGAGCATAGAAATCATTTGTTTGGGTTTCACAGATAGTTTTGACTACAAACAAAGACAGTGCTGACAACTGCAGTAGCTCTATATGTACCTCACACAGTCTTTCTTCAAGGTTTCTTGACACACACAGAAAGAAATAAGGCAATAAAGTAAGACAACAGCAGTTTGCAGCAATGTGCCTGTGCCAGCAATTATGTGTGATTTGGATTTTGGTCCGACAGACCGGTTTTATTCGTTATACGAGGAAAGGAACAGTATTTTACTGCAGTATTTAACCATATCTAAAGGACGGATAGAGAGAAATTTCACCAGTTCTCATTCTGAGCCAGACTCAAAGACATATCTGATATCTCTCGCCTTCACATTCCAAGCCTTGAAGCACATTCCTCCCCGCCACCGCAAAATCGTGGCACAGAACTATGCTCTTGCAAGGCAATTCATATCCATCTTGGATGTCTGACAGTTTCAGATCACAGTGCAATCTTAAGGTGAGATTAGGATTCTTCACCACCCGAGTCCCTCCATGATAGAGAGGAGCTTTTCCCTTCGGTCTGAAGAACTCCTCTCTCCAAATCCCTGCGAGTGCACTTCATGATTTTGAGCAGGGCTTGATTAAAATCAATTTCTTCCCTAAAAAATAACCAATCAAACTTATTTTCTAAACAAATCCTCATAGGGATAAGTTAAGATGATAAAATGCATACCCACAAGTCATTAGCTTGTCGCTAACAAAACATGATCACAGCGGTGGTCCTCGGGCTACTTGTAAAGTGAGTATTTCTGCAGTAAACATGCTGTATAATCAGCAGTGAGTGCTCTAAATAATCCCATGCCGTTTTCATAAAATGACTGGCTCAGAGCAGCATTAAAGATTTCTCAAAATCACATAAAAATGACTGAAATCGCTGCTCTCTCCTTCAGTAAAAATTAAAACATTATTCCTTCCACTTCATTTTTTATAGTTCAGACTTCAATCAGTAATCAGTAGAATAAAAAGCTTTCTGAAACGTCGTGGGTGGGTTTTGATATGATGCTGATATTCTTTAAAAACACTGACAATGTTTTAATGCTGTAATAGATTCTTTCAAAATTAGCAAACAGATATCAACACCAATGCGCAATGAACATTAAAAGCACTGACTTGTCTCCCCTCCACCAGTCCAAAATCACTTCTAATAAAGGCCAGATAACTTCAGCTAGGCCTACACAAAGACCCTAGTTCCCTGCACCAGGACTGAGGTCTGTCAAGAAATTTGCTAAGAATCGAAAGCAGGTCCATCGCTACGCTGTGTTTAATAAAAGAAGGGCACTTCAGCGAAAACCCACTACATTTACAATTCACATCTCTTTGAACTGAAACCTATTGGCAGCTGAAGGGGAAACGGCACTTTCACTGCGGCGCTTTTTAGAAACTCAAGACATTATAGCTGCAATCAAGCACTTGGCCAAATGATAAATGAGTGCCATGTACTTACCTTTTCATTTTTCACCTTCTTCAATGCTCGACAATCGCCATTATCCAGCTCCTCGGGTTCTGATTTAATGGCCAAGGGCACTATTCCTACAGATTCCAGGGCATTATTCCCATGAGGCTCTGACACAGCCATGTCTGCATTCTGTGCATTGTCAAATGAGGTGCTACGTGTATTGTTCCCAAGTGCTTGAGCATTAGCAGCTACCTCTTTCTCAATAGCGACCACTGCGACCGGTCCTTCGCTTTTCTCCTTCTTGTTTTTCCCACTCGATACTTCCTTCTCCTTTTTGCTATTTGGTACGCTACGGGAGGCTTTCCCACCCTTCTCAATGCCTTTGCCAGGTGTGGAGTTGCCGGTGCCTCCTGAACTACCTGTCGTGCCAGTAACCTCCCCTTGGGTTCGTCCCTGATGCTCTTTTTTCGCTCCATCCCCTGCCGGAGACTTAGTACTATTGTCTTTAGAATTCTTGTTGCGCTTGGATTTCGATTTGCTCTCTTTGCCTTGGGGGGCACCAACGGGGCTGACAAACTTGATATTGTCCGGTAGTGCTGCCACGGCGCTGGGTGGTGCTGCCATTCCCCCTCCTTCCTTTGAGCCAGACATCTCGAGTTTGTCCTTCTCTAAGTCAGCGTCAAGGTCGATAATCAGATTTCCAACACCGATATCCCACTCATCACCGCTGTCGTAAGTGTCCACCGCATTCGAGTCCACACCTTTCCCGCCTGCAGTGCCACCACTTAGGGACATTTTAGTGCCAGCTCCCCGAGTCTGTCACTGTGACGTCTGATTTCTCAGACTTCCAGGGTGCGGGGAGAAGGGGGAACGGTAGCCTCAAAGCATTGATATCAACTTCCCAGTCACCCACATCTTGCCCTAAAGGAAAAAAGGACAGACAAGAGTTATACGGTGAAACAGATCTGTTCAGTTGATTCGTTCACCTTACCAGACTCGTTTGCATGGCGTTCATAAAGACAGACACAGTCCAACTGAGACTTTTGTACATTTTTCAAAACAACATGAATGATAGTGGTCTATTAAAGCGAGTGCGGTCCAAGGCTGAACACATGGAGAACAGATCGCCTCTTTTTAAATCAACATGTCATAAAAACCAGCGTTCGTCCCCCAGCAGAAACTGAGTAGAACGCCAGATCAGAGCGAGCTGGAGGAGAGCAGTTGAAACCGTCTTACTCTGGCAGGATTTAAAAAAAGAAATAAAAGCATAATTAGGCCTGATATGATTATGTGAACAGAAAAGGGGCGGAGGTGGAGGAGCTACGCTGTCTGCTGAAACTGGGGCTTAGTCGAAGGCTGATGCTCATAAACTAATTGAGCCGGCCGGGCTCTTTCACAGGCCAGTGAGCTCAGGGTGGCTTAGCAGGGTAAAGCTTGAAAGGCTAACCCTAGTCAAAAGGAGCATGCCCTTTGACCCCACTCATTGTAAATAATTAACACTGACGTCTGCGGCATTTGTTCAGAGCAGCCTGCAAGGGCAAATAAAGTAGGAAGAAAAAAACCCACACACACACACACCTTATAACAAGTGCTGGTCAATACACAATTTACATCGCTCAGATGTTCAATGATGAGCTCAATTACAGCATTATTGTAGAATCAGGCTGCATGAACCCTAGGTTTCTTAACAGCTTGGATCAGTTCATGTCGCTTGATCTTTCCTGCAGTGCATCAGGCGGTCACAGAACCTAGACAAGGAGTGTGAAAGCCATAATTTAGTCACTGCATCGCCAGTTTCACTTCTGCACTCCAGCGGATTCACATAAAGAACGCTGAGAAACTGAAATGTCTGAATTACTAAGAAGTGTAATAGAAATGCTATAATTTCATTGACTATAACTAACTTCATCTTACATTAGATGTTAATTGTTATATTGAAATTGCAGAGTAATATTCAAAAACGTCTTTTAACCAATTATTATTGAATGTAAAATGCAGGTCAGTTGTTAACTGTGTCACATAATCAGTCGTATAACATTCATCACATATAACTGACAATATAGCAATAATATTTATATGGATTTTGATCATACTGAATAGCCTTAAATTACATTAAAAACAATTTTCCTCTTTTTGGACATGGTATCTAAACAGAGGGAGGTTTTAAGAAAAAAAAAAGTATATTTTCCTCCACAGTCCACACTATCCATGTATGAAACAACACCAGCAAAAATACAGTCCATTTTTTAATTAATTCACAATTTCTGTGAGGTCATCAAAACCAACACATCTTTACATATCAGCCTATTCAGCCCACAGTAGTTCCATTCATCCATGATGAAGTTGCAAGGACCGTTTTCAGCATTGACTTCTTTTCGAAGAAGGTCAGCCAGTCAGAGCCGGGTCTATTACATACATCAGTCTTAAAGGTGCAGTAACCAAAAACAGCCTGGTTCATGGAGAGAGGTTGGAAAATGGTCACATAAAAATAAATTACAACTTTACATTTTTAGTGAATAAAACCACAAAGTCGTAAGCGACCCATGGGGGGAAAAATAAAACGTAACATAAATGTAGGATATGGAGCCTTTAATGGTTCTTTTCCTACCGAAGCCGTCTCCTTGTGGCGAGGGCGGCCTGTTTAGCCTGTGATGTCAGCAGTTCCTAGATAACAGGTCAACAAATACAAGACATAAAATCTCTGACCAATTCATTAAGAGCTAAACTCCGCCGAGGTGCTGTCAACTAATCACTCGCAGATGGTCGCCCCTTCAAAGTGGATGATGATAAAAACCACAGCTGCCCTTCTAGAACAGTTGAGGGAGGTCAGACTCTGGAACATCTGGAGCCGTGCTGTGATGTACCGAGACTTTATTAGCCCGCTATCAGACTCTGACACTTTACTGAATCCCCAGAGCTTCCTCCTAAAATGTCATGAACTGAAGTGAAAGAGTAAGACGTGAAAAAGTACGGCGGGTTGTCGCTGATCTCTGAACCGGTTTAGATGTTCGGAGCGACTTTGACGCAACACAAAACGCAATAAAACAGAACAGCAGCCTAAGACTCAAAGAGCTTATCTTGAGGGTGTTAATTAATGTTTACCGGTAGCACACGAGGTGAAAGGAGATCACACTGGTGCGGTTCAGTCAGGTTCCGTCTCAGCCAACATCAAAGCTCCTCCCAAGCAGGCAGTTTAGTTATATGTTCTAACCTGCAAAAGGCGTTGCTCCCATTGACTTATTGATTTCCCAGAGGCTGCCCTAACACAGGACGGGGGGTGGGGGGGTGGGATTTTCAATCATACTCGGCCGAGGTGAAGCAATCGCAAAAGAGTCAGATCAAGCGAAGGAATATGAGCCAAATGGGAAAAGAGCTGGACAGAAGCTTTCCAGATGAAAATGAAGAGGGAAGTAGACACAACATATTTAACCCTGCCAACAGCACCACAGGCTACACACTGAGCCAGAGCACCTGAAAGACAAACAATCAGCTTGAGATGGAAGACGGAGATCAATGGAGCAATTGCTATTGGTTTACTGTCGGCCAATTCGCTGCCCACATAATTGGCCAAACAAAGCTACTGACAGAAAGCCATAGCTTCCATTCTTGCAAACGTTCGAAGCTGACGTGGCTTCGGGACTAAAATGACCACGGCTACGCGCTAATTAGGGGAAAAAAATTAGCTCAGAGTCGGTTAAAAACAACCATTATTATGCGTTTCTGGTAATATCCTTTGGACCACCTCGCACTGTCTTTCCTGTGAAATTCTGGCTTTCATCAGGAAGAAAAGGGCCACATAAAAGACATCTGCCTGGAATTAGATCATTAAATGCAATCCAAGACAAAATACTGTGGGTGCCAATTGGTGCAGTGTAATGCCTGATCATTTTTAACGATTCTCATTGACACAAGTATTTCAGACGCCATGCCCACAGGGGACAATTATATTATATAGCCTATGTTTTCAATAAATTGGTTTCCTGATTACATTTGGTAATTTGAATGATAACGGCTGTATCCACATGCCATTAATAAGCCATGTTTGGCAGACCGAGAATCCTCTCCATTGGGGAAAAAAAAGAATAAACTGAAGCTACAGATACCCTGGTCATATACATTTTTCAATTCTCCTACCACTCTTTCATGCATTATCACCCTAATGGACACACACTTCTATGCCTTTTTTGCTGTCTCTATTCGAGTGTCTTGGAAAGGCTGTGTCTGCGTTACTGTTCGGCTAAGCCCACTTTTTAGAGATTACTCAATCATCCGAAAAAAGAATAATAAAGATTTATTAAAGGTGCTGGTTAGATAACCCCAGGGCCCAAAGCATGGATCCAGTCAAGAAAAAGCAAAAGCTTAGTTCACAAAGGAAGTTGCAAATACATGGGTTACACATTCAAATCATTTGAGGCACATTTCCACACACCAGTTGCAGTTGCAAAAGGAAAAAAAAAAAAAAAAACCATCACAAGAAAATTCAACAGCACTGCAACATCATATTAGAGAAGCCAAGAGTGCGAAAAGGGATCTTCCAGTTTTTTTAAAAACTGTACATGCAGCAATACATTTAGTTTTATGTTTCCAGTTTCCGCTGAAAAATTGCTCAACAGTGGAACACATACCACTCGAATTCTGATGAGTCACAATCTTAAGCAAATCAGTACTTCGGAAACACACGCAACATGGTACAACAGCTGGCTTGACTCCACTATACTGACTTAATTCAGGCTGAATTATCTTCTGGAAATTCTGTAAAAGCCCCTCTGGGGGTGGTGGCCTGTGGCAGTGTGGTTTTGAGAACTGTCCGTGCCAGGAACCATTGAAAATGTGTGCAATTGGAAACCCTGATGGATCTGCAAATAATGTTAGAGCCGATACGTCACATCCAATTAGGATCGGATTAAAAAGTTTTGAAGTTTAAAGCTGCAAGCTGACGTCCGACCTCGCCCTCGAAGAGCTGATTGCAAATGCGTTCAGACTAGCAGGTGTAAATGAGGTGTGATTTTTGACCTCGAACAATTAATCATATAATAGCCTAATGGTTACTACAGCAATGGCTTCTGTAATTCGCTAATCAGTGGTCACAATTAGGCTAATGCATTTCGTTTAGTGGCTGTGTCAGAATCAAGCATTCCTAATTACGGTTTGTGCAATACTAAGCAAATAAGGCATTAATGGAGGGAAGAGATTTTCAGCGGAGTGTACCGGAACCACGCTGACCAAACCCGAATGCTCCCACGTAGTCTTCTGTGAGCGACGCAGGTACGCAGGCGGCGTGAGCCTAATCTCTAACTGCATTATCATCTCAATCATGATTAGGCCGAGCCAACCTGCCAGGGCTTTTTGTGTGTTTCAGGAGAGGGGGTGGGCTTAAAGGTGCACTCAATAAGATTCCCCAAGGAATACTCATTGATTGCCATCATCATGCTTTCCAAAGTGAATGCTTGTATTTTCAGCACATTTATTAGCTATGAATGAGCCTAAAAGGACCCACACCAGTTATATGAGATGGAAGGAAATCTCAACAAGGGTCTACTGCAGCTTTTGCTTGATTATAAGACCATGGTATCTAAATAAACTCCACATCTCTATCTGTTACTTTATGGGACAGGAGACAGGAGCACTTCTGTTACCCCATTTACTATCAATTGCAGTGTAAGGGGCTAGCATTGTAAAAAAAAAACATTTAAAAGGTTTTTAATTGGGAAATGTCTTTTAAATGCACGAAAACTCAAACTCAACTATCATTTCGAGCCAACACATCTCTGTTCAACCTAAGAGAATGACACACCGAGTCAAGATACATTCATTACGTGTTCAAAACCCTGGCCAAGAAAGTCATGGCAGAAAATGCTGAACATAAGGACTTCTGGCTTCTGATCTCTCTGACTAAACCGTTCCTGTTCGCTCCACAACACCAGCTAAACACACTGCATGTTAGTGAAACAAAGCAGAAGTAATGAATAACGACTACACAACCCCACCGATGTGCGTACAATTAACTCAACATGGTCCTCATTTTACTGAAAACTCGATGGGAAAATTGAGATTTGAATCATTTACACAGAGAGAGACTGAGGAAGATCCCATTAGGCCTGCATGCACACAGACCTCCTACTGGCAACGGCCTAATTTCTTTGTTCAAATCACTTAATTCTGAAATTAAAAGGTGGAAAAATTCCCCATAACATTATAGCCTTTATCTTGAAAGCTGTTCATTCCCTGGAAGCGGTTTTGCTGTTTTTGGATAGCAAACTGATAACTGGGACATTTTCCCCCCCTGAACTTTTAACAAAGGGAGGAAAATATCACAGGCTGCCACTTAATCCACGGCAGTAAATGTAAGGTGCCCACAATGATTACCAGTGACAAGGCCAGGAAACTAAATGTCAGTGAGCACACATTTTCAGATTTCCCAAAGAACTGACGAACCACAGCATCTGACAGGCGCCCGAGTGAATCATCTACAGCTACACCACTGAGGCCACACGCATCACAACACGCTATATAACATTGAACTACTGCACCCAAATAACGAACTGTAGCCTGACTGAGCAATCGCATCAGCACTCACCGTGATATCGATATCTAATTAATTGGTACAGCCTTAAAAAAGCATATCAATGCTGTTTTTTTTAGAATTTGCTTACTAAAAAGGGTTATAACTAATAAATAAATATATATATATAAGCTATTTAGCATGTTCCTGATGGTAAACAACCTCGCCAAGTCTGCACTAATGTTATTCTACCAATTTAGCACTTTGTCTTGGCTGATCATGTTGTATAATTTTTAAAAATCATTGTGTTTACATTAGCAATCATATCGGCACTAATCGCGATTTCGATATTTGATTAATCGATACAGCTTTAAAATGCATATCAACTCTTTTGTAGCTTTAGAGACTGATTTTAGCCTCAGAAGCATTCCAATTTGCTTCAAATGCTAGAAATTGCAAATATTGTTTACAACAGCAATCACATCAGCACTAATCGTGATCTCGATATCTGATTAATTGATACAGCCTAAAAATGCATACCAATGTTGTTTTGTACATGGATTCATTTTAGCCTCAGAAGCAATCGTATTTGCTTCGAAATGTTAGAAATGACACAAAATGGTTTTAGCTGATATATAATAAAACTACCACATTCCTGAGGGTAACAATCTTGCTAAGCCTTTACAAATGTCATTCCACCAATTTAGCTCTTTATCCTGGCAGATATTATATAAATAAAAAACTTTCACGAATCTTGTTGAGAATAGCTAAAAAGCCTCTTAGGAAGTGGTTAAGAAATTAACAATAAGCCAGTTAACTCTACAGAAGAGCTTAGAATTTGACAGTTTGCTCTCCAACTGAACACTGCACAACTTGCAGAAAGGCAAAAAGGCAAGAAAATGATTTAAAACCGTCAGAAATTTCTTATTATCCCTAAATATTTGTATAAATACAACAATCAACCTCATAAAAAAAAAACAACCCCCCCACAAAAAAATCAGAACTAAGGAGAGCTAAGTGGCTAGCAGGCTAAACATACATTATTGTTGTATAGGAAGGGGGTTCAGTTGCTACAGAAAAATTAACAAAAATAAAAACACAGAAAACTTGGTGACCAAGTCGTCTCTTTATCATCTCATAGATGTAGGTTTAATCCTTTGTTTTGGGTTTTGACTGCATTTCAGTAACTTTTTAGGTGCCTGAGATTGAAAGCAGAACGTTAACATGTGCAAGCAATTGTACTACACACACATACACACACGGTTAGCTCTTCTAGCTAACAGCCAGGCAGGCCAGCTTCAGAAAGTAAATCTCTATCAGACGATTTGGAGCCAGTTCTCCTTATCCGGCAGCCTCTAGAGGTCCAGGAATAAGATGTCTGGCTTTCTAAAAAAACACACAAACAAACACACCAACCCAGAAAACAAACAAACAAACAAAGAAGCAAAAAAAGATCAGACTTACTCACCCTGCTCACAAACTCCTATCCAGGGAGCTCTTATGTACATTCCATAGATGAGGTCGGGAAACGTTCGGATAGAAAACAAAAAAGCCCCGAAGAGACGAGCAGCACGGTACTCCCGAGACATCCAGCAACTAGAGAAAAGGAAGGCCAGCAATCTGCTGGAGCGCAGCCATCACACTCCAGGATCCCGTTCAGAAATGGAAACGCTGGCTGAGCCCTGCATGGCAGTTCGAACCTCGATCTAGGGCTGGAATCATACGCTCCCGCTCCCGCTCCGACCGGAGGATAGATCCAACATCCTGACCCCCTTCCCTGCTTCTCCAGGAACCCGGGTTGTCTCTGTTTATGTAAATATGTGTTTATTTCTCTTCTTTTCTTCTCCCGAGTCTCTGCTGGGCTCCGTCTCCTCCAGCTCTGTGGGGATACAATGTAGCAGAACGTGATACAGTGGAGCACCGTGAAAACCAGGACCAGGATCCGGACCGGAGCAGCCCGGTGAGCCGTAAGAGCCGGAAACTAGACTTCCCTTCAACTCACTCCAATCTGCTCGCACTCCAGGCTTCAGCGCCATATGGACAAAAGTATTGGGACGCCTGACCATTCCAGTAACATGGACTTTGCAGACTTTAATATGGAACTGGTGCACATTCAAAGTATAAAATGTGTCATATGTGTACATGCCACAGCACACTCTGCATTTAACCTATTCGCCAAGTGATCACAGACCAGCAGGGACGTTACACTAGCAGAAACTTTGCACAAACAGACACATTCAAATAGACAGAGTTTATTATTATTTGTGCACTGGGACACAGTCATGCTGGAATAGAAAAGGTTCTTCCCCAAACTGTGTCCACAAAGTTGGGAACATGG
>JBBPDB010000039.1:3400251-3427738 GCA_037974465.1 Brachypetersius altus | reverse complement strand
TAATGATCATATAATAATCATATGCTGAGTGTTTTTGAAGAAACAGTGGGAGCTGACTGACACTGATCATTATATCTCTGCCACAGTGTGGCCTGTCTGACTCCACACTGAAAATATTGAACCAGTTCTTGTTTGGTGTCTGTGGTTTAATAAAAATTGCATGCAAGTCTATTGCAGATCTAATATTACTCAGCATTCAAAAAGTTGATGTGACTGAAAAAAACTGATAGCAGTTCTGAAATCAGCGTGAAAATCTGGTTTAGAAAAGTGTGCTGCGGTTTCTGATGACCTGTGTTATCAGGTAGCATTGAGCCATTCCACAAAATTAAAGATATCTAAATGATCTTGTATAGATAAATATAGTCTTTTATATATGTATTCATATGTGTACATACATTGTGAATATATCTATGCTTCTATTAAAGAGAACAAATAAAAAATATGTGCTAATAAATGTGTCATTCTTGTCTCAGATGAGGCTTTTAACCTTCCAATTTTTTTAAAGGTTATTGCCTCCTTACATGTTTGAAATCAGTGTGAATTTATTTAGAAGGAAAAAAAAAGCCAGCGCTGGCTTAGAAACACTAAGAGCCATTGAAAGCGAAACTACAAGTGAGAGAACTCTTTCAGGATAGCTACTGTAACTGAACTCTTGTAAAATGTGTCACGCAGCTCAAGTGTGTACAAGAAAAGCAGCGGCCTCAAAAGATGTGAGAGTAGATCCGAGTCGGCCTATAAACGACACTTGACATATGGTTCCATTGATAACCTCGCTTGTTCTTCTTATGCCAAGAAAGTTGACAAAAAGGCGATTTTTTTCCCCGTTCTGGTTTCCCCGGCAACTAGGATATGATAATGTTGCCTTTGAGACGGCTGAAAGGAACCATCGCGGTAGCAAACGGAGACAGCGGGGCTCGGGCGGGTTGAAGGGACGAGGAGGCTCGTTTTCCCACAGAGAGCTCCAGCAAGGCTGAGCCCTTTTCACATACATGAGGAGAACCGGGCTGGCAATTCGATACCCGGAACACCCCTTAAATTCATAGGTGATTGACAGCCAACAGAGCGGCCTCAAGGCTGCACATCTTTTCTTATCAGGTTCAAATCAGTCAGGCCTCCTTTCATGTGCAGAGTTTATTTCACCAATTCATAAGGCCTAGACAAACTTCTCGGAAACAGCGGTCTGGGATTCAGGAGCTCAAAAGAGGATCAGTCTATTACACAGGCTTCTGGTGTAGATTAAATGACCTTGCTTCCTCACCTCTGCCTGCTCAGCTAGAAGCTGATGACTTCTTTGGGTCATGCAAATTAAGTCACCCAGCAGGACACCCAAGGGCTCAACAGCGATTTGTGAAGAGTACAGACACTAACAGAGCATTCTTCGAAGGGAAAAATTCCACCAAAAAGTTCTGCATTTTCAATTTAAGCAGTTTTTAAAGTGACTTTATGTGAGGTGCTTCAAACAAACACAAGTCATAGTGGTGGTTAATGGAACCAGACAAAAAGCCGACTCTCAGAAAGACAGTACATGAACTCAGATGTCCGAGACATTGCTTCACGAAAGATGAGACAAGATTTTTGCCTAAAATGTATTTATAAATGCACTGATAGAAGAGTGGTGTCTTCAGGGCAAAATAGTCCCCAAAGAAAGTCTGTTGCTTCAGATTCATTGTTACTCACATATATACAGAGCAATGACTTTGGATAGTAAAGATGTGGAGAGACTTACCTGAAAGTGTCTCCACAACGAGCCATTTCATATCAAAACCACATCAAAATCATATCAAAATGACTGACTGCGATTTTGAAAAAGTGCTGGAAATCCCCTTTGCTGAAAACACACTTACTGAGAAGCGTCAGGAATTGAAGGTGGCAAACGTGCTGAATTCCCCAATGAGCAATGTGTGTGCTCAAAAAGATTTTTATAGCCAGGAATGATTTCCTGAAAACAGGCCTGGATGCAGTTTTACTGGAGTGGATTTCAACAGGAAGGAGACTGACATTTATTGCCTGTAACGTTACCTAAGGGGTCCACTGGTCGAGTGTGAAAAATGGTGATTTATGCACTAGATGGAAGCAATCAGCTCAGGTCGGAGCGTCGAGCGTTGAATGCTTCTGTTCACAAGGACCCGAATGAACTATGACAATCTGCTCATTTTCACTGAGGTGAAGTGTTCATTACTTGAACCCATAACTGTCAACAAAAGACACGGGGCAACACTGCGCTGCGGAAGGTGGAGGTCGTTCCCTTTATTCCTGGGCGGTCTCTCTAGCAGTCTCTTGTCTTTAGCCACAGGTATGCTTATTTGCACTCACTTCTATTCAGTTTTAACAGACTGAAGCCAGCCTGAGCAGCAGGCGCGAGGGGGGAAATGCCTGCGAGGGAACTGCTGACTAAGAACAGGAAGACCTGCCGCTGCTATTTCATCCACAGCTTCGACCTTTCTCTAACTGCCTCCTCATTCAGATGCAAAAGCAGGCCTTTTCACAAGCTAGTTAGATCCTTCACACGCCTGAATCGTGCATTTAATGGCCTGTGCTGTTTGTTTAAACAAGCGGAAGAATGAGTTGATGGAAGAAAAAAGAAAAAAAGTCGCACGATGGTGAATTCGACTTTAATACCTGGCTGGATTTCATGACCAGCCGTTGGAAAGCACACCCACAGGTCTTGGCGTTAGGAGTCAATGGCTTTGCGGGGCAGAGTTTCGCAAGCTCCTTTGAACGCATCTGTTAAAAGATCTTTTGTATTAGGACACTATAACACAAAGCACTGCTCCGTAGGTGGTTGGTGCTGATGACTGGCTCTGATTAGGTGGTTTCTGGCTTAAGGCAAGACAGTGTTTATCTTGTTAATTTAAACCATAAGCAGAATTCAGATTGGGACAGGTAATGGCATATTACTGCACAAAGCAAAGGCGAATGAATAATATATGCTTATTTATTAATTTCAAATGTATAAACACAATTTCATGATAAATGCTATATTAAGCACCGTTTCTAAACCGCCTACTCGTTTAATATATAAAGGATTGAAACACAAAACAACAGATGTTCATTTCTGATCATTTATTAGAGGAGTGAGCGAAGGCATTCCGCAATATGGATTTAGGGCGAAGAGTGAAGGGATTACACGAGAAAAACTTGATGCTCTTTGGGCAATAGTGGCTCAAGGGAAAAATCACTCACAGCTTGTGCTTTTGTGCCATTGTTCCTGTCCCAGGGCTGGCCATTACCGGGAGTCATTTAGTGCAGTTGTTTGCTTTTTCTGGTGCAGAGATGCTTGTGTCACAGAGAGGCTCCTCAATCACTTTAAGGGGAGCTTGTCCAGAACCTAAGTGTCTCTGCCTCTGACAGCCTTTGTGGTCCAAATCACAAGGGCAGCTCCAATATGGCTCTGCAGCACAATCAGGTCTTTAGAAAGCAGGACATTCCTTGCTCAGTCAAGCGGCTCCTGGCTTCAGTCGACCCGCTTTTTTCAGAGAGAAATCTGCCGGGAATTTCCTTTTATAATGTTGTATCATCAGACAGAAATCACTGTGCAAAACTGGGTCAAAAATTACACAACAATCTCTGAAATTGTTGAATTTGGTTTGCTTTATTCTACAGTTTCTTGTATGGAAACAAAGACAGATTGGGCCTTTTATAGCTGAAAACGCAACCGATTTATGGAATTTTCTGAAAAGCCAGCAAGTATCAGAACACTGTAGATCTCTGGTGTGAGATTTATGTCTGCCACTGTCCCAAGGGTAGCAGTGTTCCAGGTCGAATCCCACTGCTGCATGACACGGTCGGCATAAGACTTCCACTGGCTGGAAACTCTGTTCCTCTAGCCTCTTGCCCCACACGGCTTTGTTGAGGTCAGGCTGGCTGCATTAACCCCTTCTTGGCACTTTGGTGAATCTTACTCTCCAACTTCCCTGTGTGAGAGAATGTGTGAGATAGGCAGCGGTTAGTGATGGTTCAGGGCTCAGCAATCTTTTCAAGCTCAGACAAAAAGCTGCCTGTCCACGAGGGAACTCCATTATCAGACAGAATGAACACAGAATAAAAGTATCTAAAATGAACCCTCCAAATGAAATGAGCTGCAGGCCATTTACAATTAGAACCCAACAAAGCTGTTATAAAAAAATGACGTGAAAGATATAGGTTCCCATGTCTTGACCAAATGTGCAACTTAAATAGTATGCCAACATAATATTCAAATCTAGCAGGCGTTCACTTAAGCAGACCATACAACTATGCTGAGAAGTGATATGAGTCATTTTACTCAGATCCTGATCTATGACATGGTCGTACCACCAGAAACAAAGCTCTAATCCCATGTGACTTACATCTGAAAAACTGGCTGTATAATTATTATTAATTGCCAAATGGTCAAAATACAATGGTTTGTATCATTGTTTTAAGAGCACGTTTAAACATGTAATGGAGGTTTAAACGGAAAGAACTGTTGATGACAGATGTGCACAAAACTGTCTTGAGCACAGCGGCAGTAGCCTGGGAAACTCTCATTTTCACCGACAGAGAAACGTAAGACGCTATTACTTGGCAGATTGATCCTTGCGACAGATAAAGAGTTCCAATTTTCCAACATCCAACTGTGCCAAACAAACGAGCTCTCCATATGTTTACTTACACCTATCAAATCCTGAAATGCAATTAACCGCAAAAGCACAGAGTTGTTATCTAGCTGTTAACCTTAAGGACCCTGGAGGCATTTCTGCTCCAGAGCACAAAGGCCAGCTAATGTGATCCGTGCTGGGATGCTCAGATGTCCTCCGACAGCCAGCTTCAACCGAGCGAGCCGCCTGGCCCCTGCAGGGTCTGTGTGCTGTGGAAAGCTGCATAATGGTGGCCCAGAGCAGCCTGCGCCATCGCTCAGACGGCAGGAATCGAATCAATAACAAGGGTTATGAGCCTGATCTAGCAAGCATCAGCATCTCTATTCTGGAGCAGCAGACTCTCAATTCCACCTTCAATTTACATTGGCTGCCTTTGCCGAGAAGAGCTGTGGCGAGTGGGCGCTCAATTTACGGCTGGATGCATCCAGCCACCTCTGGCTTCAAACGAACGCTTTAGCACTGACGACTGCGATTAGCTGGTCAAGGCTGGAGTCTGAGAGCGTGATGTAAGTTAAATGCAGAAGTTCTCATCAGTTGTTTTCTTTTTTATCTGTCTCATCTCGTTAAGGCTGAGCTTGGGGCTTCTGGCGAAGAGAACGCAAACAAGCTGTCGGCGAGCACTTTGCTCCGACCGTTCCGTCACGATTTTCAAAGCGCGCTGGCAAGACACAGCCTTCTGAGGAGAGAAACTCATGCTGCCAGACATGACAGGATAAATCAGACATGTTTGCAGAGCAAACAAATCAAGAGGGCGCGTTCAAGGAATCTGTCTTGCCAGATGTATGAGGTCTTTAGAGAAACAACCATAAAGGGAAAAAAAATGTAAAAAAGAGAGAAATTTTATCCCCTACTCGGCACAGAGCCAAGCCTGAGCAAAGACAATTCTTTTCAATTTGGCTCAACCCTGTGTGCTCGGGGAGAGATAAAAGACAATGCCGGTGGATGCAATAAACATCCAGCATTAGCGGCATGACAAGCGCTTGGTACAAATGAGCGCTAAAGAGCTGGGGCTGCATGAATACGAGCGAGTAGCAGATGTGGGCTTGCTGAGCCTGGTGCTGAGCTGCTGAGTCCCAGGATTCTACATTGGCTGCCGAGGCAGCTTCTAAGAGCCCAGACATCGATCTGGCAAGATAATTTCCCATTGATTGCTCCTCTGTTTGGGGGCTGCTGTGGAGCAGTTTATTACCCATACTGCAGCTAGGGAGCCAGCCCAATAATGGGCGCAGTGTGTCCGCGGCACTGCTGGTACTTCATCATCGGCCCCACCTGCCCCTCCCCCCCAAAACAGTTAGCCTGCAGTCCACACACAGGACTCCAGCCTCCCTATAATGCTCCCACCTCATACAAGGTAACAGAGTGTCAAACAATAGCTGAGCTTACACCAGCTGAGCTCATGTAGGAGACATGACACGTGCGGATATTTTTCTACAATTAAGGCACTTGTCTGCGAGGAGACATCAAAAAGACAAATCGTGATTAAAAAAGTAATATAAATAAAGAGTGTTGTGCTGTGGATAAAATGTACTAAGTGAATAAAAAGTGACTAATCTACCCTCCAACCCATTTGAATGGAAAATGTAATGCTTAATTAAAGTGTTAAGCTGTTCACGCATTAATGCAAGACCAAGTACATCAATTAAAACTGGAGTCAAGACGTGATTTAACCAGCTTGGATAACCTAAATACACATTATTCAAAGCATTTTATTTCTTTTTCTTTTTCTTTACCGTCAATCATTCAGCTGCCTGTAGATCTTTAACGATTTCAAAGGACTTAAAGACTAATGTAGAAACCAACAGGTCATTTTGGTGTCATTTTTAACAAATAACATACCAAAGTGAAACTCTTAAACGGCGTTTGTATTAACACAACTTGGCACCTTGTATTATTTTGATTATTTTCAAGATTTTTTTTAAAGCCTTCTTGGTTTCCTCCAGAACCATGCAATGAATGTCTCCTAAACGAACCATTGTTGGTAATGAGATGTGTAAGATGGGCAGAACCTTCTTAAAGTTTATAAAAACCTCCACATGAAGACAGAAGAACCCTTAAAATGATAAAGAACCTTTATAGTTTCCTGATAGCTTTGAAGGTTCTTCGCACACTCATATCTTGTTTACAAATGTGGTTCTTTAGAAAAATAAAACATTCCTAATAAATCAAATCATATTATCATTATATTAGGTTAGGTGCCAATTTCATTACGCTGTTTTATTGTAGCTGGCTAGCTATTATTTTTTTTACAATCAGTGAGTACTAATACTAGTGCTAGCTTAGTCAGTGTTGCGGCTATTTGACGTTTTTCCAGGGATGGCCAGCCTTTAAATCACAAGGACCAGTAGCCAGTTCGGGTCCCTGATGGACAGCAAAAAAGCATACGGCCATTCTGTTATCATAACGATAAAAACATTCACAGTATGAAACCATAAACCTGGTCACAGTGGAACATGGTTACTCCATAACACTCCTATCCATAATTCAAATATACATTCACAATTCAAAGGAGCATTTGACTTCCCTCACAAAGAAAGACTCCTTCCATATGTCTGAAGCAGATTTCAGAGTCATGGTATAAGGCTTTGCAAGGATGAGATTCAATAGCTGTGCTCAAGGGGAGTACAGATCCCAGTTTTTATTACATTGTCACATCGTGTCAGTTTGCAAAAGGCAGTTTTGGCAGACATGAGCAGTGAAGGACAGAGGAAGGAGAGAGACACTCAGGCACACACAGTCTGAGGCAGTAATACACCCAGACAGCTGGAGCCCCATGATTAGGTTTGAGTGGTATTAGCCATGTTAATGAGTTAAGTTGGGCTTGAACAAATGACTGAGAATTATAGCGTAATAAGAACACAGAGAATGAACGAGGCAGAAAAGGGCTTTGCTGAGATTACTGCGTTCGTGTTGCTACCGTGTATCCACAAATTAAATGCTTCAAAACAAACTGTGGAATCTGACATGGACGCTCCTGCCATGGAAAATGTCCAGCAGAGCAAAAGGCCGAGCCAGTGATCCTTAAGGGTTGCTTTGGTTTTTCCTGTCTCACTGTAATAACGAGAGAATTTCATGCAGAGTCTCTCATTGCTCCCGGAATGCAGCCCATTCAATAAGAACGACTGTCCGAAAAGGAAGTAGAGCCTGAGTTGTATGTGTGGCTTGGCTGGTAAGGTTCAATATTAAGGTTCTACAAATGTTTAAGTGTCAAAACACCGTCCATATATAAGCACACATGTCTGTGTTGTCCAAACAAACAGGAATCCACCTAATTTTACTTGTTTAAGTAATTAGTTTCAGTTTTGTACTCCTTCTTTGTTTAAATCACTTTCACTTTAAAAAAAATAAAATAAAAACACTGCAACCACATATACTCTTTGTGGATAAAATTGGACACCCCTGCTTTAAAAGACCCATATGTTCCATTTGTCTTGTATTTATGTCCTTTTGTCCGGTTTGTTGTAGTCTAAGAACAGTCCTAATTCATTTTGACATGACCATGTATCAACCGCACCTTCTCCATTAGAAACAGACAGGTTATTTTGCTTTGTTTTTAAGGCAAATCATAATATGCAAATTAGCTGCTGTTCTGAGTTGTTCAGATTGGCTGCCATCACAATTGTGCTTCCTTCAAAAAGCAGGCATATTCCTTATCACTTATAACTAAATATAACAACTCTCTGCTTCTTAAAATTGGTATCGGTATTGGTGACGAACTTGTCATATGGGTCAGACCCTAACAGGAAGCAAAAGTCTTGGCTGGTTTAGTCATGCTGGATTCCTTCCTTTTGCTGCAAGGCTTGACTGAAATGAAAGCTCTGAGGCTTTCCACAGGCTGTTTTTGCAGAGTCCTGAAACACTTCAACAAACCCTAGTACACTTGTAGTTTTAGGGGCTCTCCGAGGTTTTTTTTACACACACACACACACACACACACACACACACACACACACACACACAGGCATGCAGGAGCTACAGTAGTCCTCAGACCTTTGAAACAGGGACACGGTGGGTTTACAGCACTGTCCCTAATACACTATGACATTAATCAATTCCACCTGCCACACAGAGTTTGGGGCTTGCTGAAGCAGCCAGCTGAGGATGGGAATTTTTTCCACCGAGACCAAAAGGAAGCTCTCCGTGTCGACCAGCCCACAAACCTGTATTAACTCTTGCCAGGAAGCCAAGAGAAAAATCTCCAAGCCACCAGGGTCACCCACACTAATGGGCCAAACAGAGAAAACAGATTAATCCTGTGGCCATTAATAATTTCTGCAACTGTTCCCTCTGAGACAATTAATCACCCCGCCTCTCTGTCGGAGAAAGAGCCTGGAGCAAGGCAGGGATCCGGGGGGCTGCTGAGGGAGCCACGAACAGCTTTATACTGAAGACCATCCAAGCTCATGTAGCTCCCCAGAGAAGCCGAGACATCCCTCAAAAAATGCAGTCAGTTAATGGACAAAACACTGAGAAAACAGAACTGATCCAATTACTGCACATTACCAACAGGTCACAACGAAAAGTGTTTGCCTAATGATCTCCTACTCAGAAATACCGGCAGGAGGGAGAACAACAACAAACATCTGCATTATTTAAGCAAGAGTTAGGAAACAGCTAGGTGAATTTGAGAGGGGGAGCTGCAGATGGCTTTCGGTTTCAGCTTTTGGAGTTTTAGATCATGCGGATCCTCTGCGAGAACAGTGAAGCACAATTAGTCACAGCCCTCTTTACATGAGATATGATGGCTCCATTATCATTCATTAATGAGAACACTCGAGTACATGGCCGCTCCCCCACACTCACACACTGGTTAGCTCTTTATTCTATTCTTCCCCCTCTGAGAGGGAGGCAGGAGGAGAAAATCTTCATTAGCGGCAGGGTAGGAACATTGGCGAGAGAGAGGGAGAGAGGGAGAGAGGGAGAGAGAGGCAGATCAAGTTAGTGAGTGAATGAGAAAGCACAAGAGAGAGGCAGAGGAATAAATTGAGGCTGATCTAGTGTGCTGCATTTTGAAGAGGCCAGATTTGCATATCTGTGCAGCAGAGCAGAGGGAGAAATGTGTCAGCGCTGACAGTTCGATGAGAATCTTAAAGCTCCAGTGCTCTTTCTCTCTCTCTTTCTTTCTTTCTATATATCCCTCTCTCTCTCAGGCATTTGCCCTGCTCCCGGGGCTAAAGGGTCACGAGCCGCTCCTTTGTGCTGGGCCCCTCTCACGGCAGCGCTGCAGAGGCTTGTTTAACGGTCAGCTCAAGTGCAAAGCGGTTCTCTGGGGGGAAGGCCAGTTGAAGCTTCCTTGCTACAAGGGCAAATGGAGACATCTGTGTGTGTGTGTGTGTGTGTGTGTGTGTGTGTGTGTGTGTGTGTGTGTGTGCATGTATGTGTGTGTGTGTGTGTTTGCGGGTGAGTGTGCGTGAGTATATGTGTGCACGTGCCTGAATGAGTAAGCAAGCAAACCCTCCACCAGAGTAGTAGAGTGGATAAGGAAAAGAGCCAAATACAGCAGGGGGAGGGAAAAAAATGGCATGTCTGCCAATACATACAGATGGAAATATGGATTCTACACACTGTAACTGTTTATGAGTGCTGTGCGCACGGGCAGGAAGCAGAGCAAGCATGTGGGGTATTGCCTTCTAAACAGCCTGGCGATGCGCTCTCTGCCTGGGAGTGATCCCCAGCACACTTAACATTCAGCAGTCAGCAGCATCCCTCCTCCTCAGCTCCATCTCAGGAGAGAGCCTGTGATGTCTCCGCCCGCCGCTGGCTGTTAGCTTGTGGATCTCGCTAAACCTGGCAGCATTTGATCCGCGCGCCGCTGCTGTGGTCGGACAAGGCTGAGGGAATCGCAGGAGATGTGCTCCGACACTGTTTTAGTCAGTCTAAAGCTGTGGGTGTACTGCCACTACCCAACACTTATGCCCACCTCTAACCTCCGACTCCAACATACACATCACCACAGGTACAAGGTTCTCTGTAGCCTGTGGTGACGGATAAACAGGAGTGCTAGAAGCAAAGAATGTATTCACCCAAGACAATAAACACCTGTAGTGGGTAGGATATTTGCCTCGGGACCAAGAGGTCATGGGTTCAAATCCTAGCAAAAACCACCACAGGGTCCCTGAGCAAGACTCTTAACCCCAAGTTGCTCCAGGGAGACTGACCCCTGTAGTTAGGGAATGGAAGTCGCTTTGGATAAAAGTGTCTGCTAAATGCCATCAATGTAACTGTAAGAATTGAGATGTACAGTACTGTGCAAAAGTCTTGGGCACCAGTGAAAATTGTATTGAAAGGCTGTTTAGATGAGCAGTGAATGTTTTGATTCACATTAAGATGACTTAATATATGAAATAAAACTTTCAGAAACCTGGTTTGACTCGATCAGTCCTTCATTAAATTAAACCAGGAGCTGCTGATAGAATTTCACAAATCCAAACAGCTGGAGGAACTGAGGAGGAATCTGGAACTGAACCTGTGTTCTCCTCACCAGCTCACACAATATCAACTACTTTTTACAAACAAAACAAATCTTGATCCTGTTTACTGCTTACTTGTTTGTTTCCATTTATTCTAATATTAACTTTACTGGCAGAAAGACACATCACAATCGGAGAAGGCTTTAAAGTATTTAAACAGACTTTTTTGTACAGTACTTTAGCTAGCAATGTATATACCTAGAACCAATTATGGTTACAATTATGGAGTTATTTCATGTTTCAAATACGTAACAAATTTTGTATTTTTGGGACATTTTTTATTGTAAATGTTGTTCACCAGAACTGAGTAAGACCAGAATCTCTCAGCTCTGAAAAACAGGGAAAGAGCGTTCATAGCAGCAACTATGATATTACAGGAGCCATTAAGATTCAGGCCATCATAGGGGAAATTAACATTAAGGTCATCAAATGCTGTCTGTTCAGGGAAAGTAGAAGCCATTCCAGTGGTCTCGTTCACTTTAACGCCTGTGTGACGCCTGTGTGAGGTTTTGCTTTCATTTAGTCAGACAGCATGACTGGGAGTGAGAGGGTTTCATTTCCATGACTGTTCCGGACTGGGCTTCAGGGTTCATTTTTCACTGTATCTTTTGTGTTAGAATTTTACCTAGCGTGGTAGCAATGACCAAACGGAAAACCCCAACCATTTCATTTCGCACTTTAACGAGGGAAACCTCAAACTCTAGTGGTTTCCTAGAGGGTATACAGTAGTAGTGGGGTAGTGTTAGCTGTAGATATACTTATTTGTAGTATAACAGCCATTGTTAACCTACAAAACGAAGCTTAATGTTTTTAAATAGGCTTATATTTGGCAAAAAAAAGGCCTTTCATTGTGATATACTATGATACATACTGAAATTGTGGGATTTAAATTTTTCCCAGTACTTGTCTACTGCATATTTTACGCATCAAATGTATGTCTTCCACCAACTACTAGTCCACAGCGCATTTGACGTGGAATTGATGTCAAAATTCAAAATAACATAA
Organism: Brachypetersius altus; assembly: GCA_037974465.1. NCBI lineage: Eukaryota > Metazoa > Chordata > Actinopteri > Characiformes > Alestidae > Brachypetersius > Brachypetersius altus. Next base: position 3,415,647 of record JBBPDB010000039.1, on the reverse strand, counting down.
TTGTACTGGTTTTCTAAGCCATTGTATCAAATGTGTTATCCACGTTTGTCTAAATGCAATTACAATAACATCACTGAAGCACAAATACGTTTAGAAGTGATGTAATCAATCATTTCAAGCTGAATGTGAAGTAAAGAGCTCGATCAGATTCAGCATGTTTGATTCAGTCATGTGTGAGGATATTTTTCAGTCTCAAATGGCTCGTATCCCCTATGTTGTTTACTATGCAAGTTATGAAATACTGGCATCCATAAGCAATCATGCTCTATTTGTCCGGCGTGGAATTGTGCACACGTGGCTGAATCCCAAATGGCTCTCTGTCAGCATATTATACCCTGTCTGGATGCCAGAGCCAGTATTTTAATTTGTACTTAGGACACTAAGTGGGAGTACGAAGCCATTCGAGATTCAGCCTCAGTGATTTGTGCTCGTGTTGTCACGTTGGTAACTTGGTGAGCAATAGCTACTTATAAAGCCTGCGTTTTCGCAATAAACACTGCTGTATTCAGTTTGGTCATTATCTGACAAAAAAAGGGAAACAGTAGGAAGACTATCTGGTAAAAAGAACATTTTTTGTCCTCCTTCAGCAGTCAATGCTTGCTTGGCAACAGTAGCAATCTATACAAATTACATTTAATGGAAGAATTGTTTATATATTATAAAGCTTTAAGTACTGAAAAGGTGAATTTCGTCATATTTTATACTGGCCATGAAATATGTTGTTTTATAAAAGACAGCGTACCAATGATTTTATCACTTGCAATGTTATTGTATGCCCTCTGCTTTGTGCCGAGCCTAAGAATAAAATGTCGTGCCTGTGATAAAATCACTATAATGCACAGCCTCTCGTGGCTCTGCTCCAGCTGCAAATTCTTGAATGATGCATGACATCATTTGGCGTGGGGGGGTGCGGCCTATATACAGTGCAACTATTATACAGCAACAGTCACGGTAATCTTTTTCCACCACCTGACTCTTCTACTCTGGAGGCTTATTTCAGCAGGCACGAGTTTGTGCTGCACAAGTGCAGTCTATGGAACTCAGAGGTCAGAGAAAGTACAGCTTCTAATCTCAAGAGCAACATGTTAAACACAGCATGGCTAACCTTGTGAACTTTTTTTACTCGTACTAAGAAAGACACATTTGTAAAATCGTGAACCGACTGTTGCGTATGGCACTGGCAATCCTTAATGAAGAAATTGCAATTCATTTTCTAATCAGCCTTTCAATGCCCAGTTAGCATAAGGCGACCGGTTTGATGACAATTTTAGGTTGAACACATGCTGTGTGAAGCTTGCAATGAACGCTTCCCTCACGACGCAGTTTAACTTGGAGTCCTTCTGCAAACATCAGAATCTTGAGTCTATCTGTGAACACTACTGATGCAGCCTGTCAGCCTAATGCTAATCTGCTGACCTCATCATACAAGAATTGTTTTGCATTTAGACGCTTGAGTTTTACAAATAGACTAGATCTATACTCAACATATTACACAAGACCACATCTCTGGGCTCTTACAGCTATCTGGGTCTCTCACCAGCATACCCATTAAAAGCAGTTGGGGAAGAATGCCAGCTCATACATTTTTTCTCTTACTGCTGTGTGCTCTTGTTCCCTTTTAGCACTGAGCTTTCTGGGAGGAATTATAATATACAGTAGAATAAGCTGAGCATTAATGCAAGAATTCTACGAACAAGCTTACCACCGAGAGCTAGAGCGCCAGAGTGCTTTAAGCAAGGGGGAGGGGGGCTCCTCTACACAGCATTTGACGAACACTGCTCTTCCTGTGATAAGAGGCTGGAAAGGAGAGCAAGCAACAAGAAGCAGCCCTCAGTCTAGTACTCCCCCTGGGCTCAGGCAGCACAGGGAAGGGCAGGAAGCAGTTAAGCGCATGCTCACACACACTCCTTGGCATGCTGGAGGGAGAGTGACATTGATCCACCGGCTCCCGTCCATCCGTCTCCCTGACAGAGGTAACAGGATTGTTAATAAAAATGGAAATTGAGCCGTGACTACCCCCCGCCCCGACCGAGCCCCCCTGCCAAACACATGCACAGCCTGTAACCACAAGCAGGACCCGAGTGCAGCTGGCCAGTTCTGCCTGCAGCCCAGCCACAGCTCCAAGCCATTTGATCCAGCATTCTCCTGAGCCAGCCAAAGTCTCTCTCTCTCACTCTCTCTCTCTCTCACACACACACACACACACACACAGAGCTAATAACCTGATAGAGAAGCGGGGGAGGCAGTGAGCCAGTGATAAATAGCTGGCTGTCGTGACACACGCCGAAACATTAAGGTTAACAATTCAATCCAAAGTCTTTTGCTCAAAGCATCAACAGGGAATCGCCGCGTTCTGGCCCACGCTACGCAGCCTCACGCGCTGACAGTCGGCAGGTTATGGAGGGATAAGGCACTTCAGAGAACCTCGGCCTGTGCAATCATAAAGCCACATTAACGGCGAGACTCGCGTGGCTGCAATCCAAGCTCATATTATGAGTGCGAACGCACAAAACTGTCATCAAACCTTTCATCTTATCACAGCCACAGCAGGGGGAAAAGCTCAGAGCAAAGGAAGGAATAGGAGATTCTCAGGGCTCAAGGAGCCGTCTGGGAACAGATCCGCGCCGCCTGCTTCTGTTCGCAAAATTAAAAGCCTTTAAATCTACGAGTTACTCATCTCACGCACTAAATTACCGACACCGTGCCTGCTCAGTCGGGGCAGGCCTGGAGTGATTGCCACCTCAAAGAAAGAGAACGGCAGAAGTAAGCAGTTCGACTCCTGGAATCCATCATCTGTAAAAGCGGCCTGATGCTTAATCAATTATCCCACCCCAACTCCAATTTCCCAGCTCAGAGCCACAATGGGAACTACCTATCAGCCATCAGGATGGATTGATTTTTTTTTTGTACATAATGCTGCTGCAAATGTTCAGGGCTGCTAGAGGCTTTTATGGAGGTCTATGTCATTACGAGGCATATGTGCGAGAAGGACAGAGATATTAGTTACGTCGGGAAAAAATGTGTCCTACAAAGTACAGGGAAGTAATGGCTTTAAAAGCTTCTCCAAAAGCGATTCTGCATTAGCTGCAGTGTTTTAGCAATGTTCTGGATCGCTGCCTTTCGCGAGTATATCTGAGAGGCTACTCTGAGCGATTTCAATGAACAGGGATGGCTGCTTTGTTAACGCAGAGGACGCATAGCTACAGATTTTACGGCACAGGCTAATCAGCAGCTAGGATTAGTACAGTCACACAGAAATGACACTGTCAGCTCATGCTATGTGGGGTAAATGACACTTTCACTCCAAAGACTGAAAAACCAAACTGATGATTAAAAAAGAATGTTCGCCCCTTTCAGGGCATCCGAGGACAGAATGCGGTTGGTTGTTTGCTAACAAGGCATAACAAAGACCCAGGGTATATGATTTTAGCCTATGGAGCCACTCAATGTGGGCTTGCACTGAAACTAGGTCAGCTTGGCTCCTCGAGGGCTCAGAGTACAGAGAGCGGAATTAAACGCTGCTCTTGATAATTATCAAAATGGGTGCCAGGGTGGAAGGCTAAGCGGTTTGGGTTGGGGTGGGGGAGGTGGTGTGGGGGGTTTCCAGAGAGAAGTGTGTCCGCGGACTGAAGGCGCGGTGTGTGGGGAGAGAGGCTCAGCTGGGGACGAGACTAGCACGCTTTCAAGAAGCTCAGGTGCTCCGCTGGAGTGTGGAGAAGAATAAACACAGTGACGTGAGGCAGAGTGAGAGCCGGGCAGACCAGGCGCTGCCTCGCTGAGCAGCTCTGGATGCCTGCCAATCTCACGCCACACAGCATTAATGCTCACAGAGTCCATCTGTATAGCTGTAGAGCACACCGCACACCTCAACACGGCCACCACTTTCACGGGTAAACGTGTCAAAAACTCTCTGAAACAGTACCGTCAGAGAAAGCACAGAGTCAGAAACACATAGAAACGTGAGGGGTGTGTTGCCATGGAGATATGGGTTAGCTCCTTATTAACTTCTCGTGCTCCCAAAACCTAACCGTCGGCTTTTGTTTCCCAGCTGAATTCCAGCAAGTCAGTTTCTGTGACATTCTGGTGTTAGGAAGAACTAAAAGGCAAACCCAAATGTTATTTTACAATCTCATGATCCCTGTCTAATGCCTTTTCTTGCTTGAATTTACAATCCTGGAGCGCAAAGTGGACAAATCCGGCATAAACATAAGCTCTGAGGGCCTCTTCAGCTGAGAGAGGACTAGTCCATACATGGGGAAAGAGGAGCGCAGGAGCTTGAGTGGGGTATTTGTGAGCGCCTGGCCCATCCCCCACCTCTCTCTGCATGGCACAAAGACAGAAGAGCCGGCTGCTCTGCAGGGAGTGAGCAGATCAGACTGGAGATTATCCCGCTGAGAGGTCTGACCCTTAGCTGAGGTGGCTACGCATGACACCCCAAGTGTAAATAGTAAATACATCGCTTCAAGAAAAAAAAAAAAACACAACAGTCAGCATAAAAAGAGCTCTGGAAAAGATTTTTAAAAATGCATGCTAAGCATGGGGCAATTACTCCACAGGCTTTTTCAGAGCAGTGCTACACAATGAAGCATTCAGGAGATTTTTCTCTGCTTTTTATCTCATCATTCTCTAACGCAGAGATCCTACACATAAAGATAAGGAGTCGACACAACATGGAAGTGTATGTGTACGTCTAACTCAAGTCAGACAGTTATTTCACAGCATGATGGGACCTGTATCAATTACAAATCACTTAAGCTACAACATGCTGTAACAACGTACTATATATAGATGAATAAAAAATTAAAGAGCTGAATAAATTAATGAGAAAGTGCAGATGTTTCAGGTTAGGTGTACTGTATGACACAATTAAAGCAATTAACCAATTAAAACAATTACCCAATTAACTTACAATGCGCTGCATCATGCCTAAAAATGCAGAGCAGGCCCACATGACCTCAATTCTGAAACAAAAGAACAGTAAAAAAAACAAAAAAAAAAACAGACTACTTAACTGACTAGAGTTTCAACAGTTTCATCTGCATTTAGACCTGTGGGAAAGATAGGCCTGGAAATTAAGGTTAAACGTGTCTATTCAACGACCATTAGCATAAAAAACAGAGGAGCAGGTGTTCCTCAGGTGACTGAGAAGGTCAGTGCAGAACGTGATCAGCCTGTGTCAGCAATATCAGTCCGTCCATAACTACACGTAAAACCCTTCATTACAAAGAGAGGCGTGTTTTTGAGAGTTTAGTGGTGTAAAAAACAGACTCTGATCTACAGAGATGTGGAAAAATGTGATAGGATCAGATGAATCATCCTTCGCCATATTCTCCATATGTGGGCGAATGTGTGACGTACACCAGGCAATCGGTACAGGCCTGAATGCCTGACCCATACAGTGATCCAATGGCTCCGTTATGATGTGGGAGGCATTTGGCTGGCATGACTTGGGACCGCTTGTCCCCTTAGAGGGAAAGGTCACTACAAATGAATACAAACTTATTCTCATGACCTTTATCCTTTGAGGAAACATTTCTGTCATGAGTGGCCTCTTCTAGGATAATAATGCCACCATCCATAGGGCACAAGGGGCAAGTGAATGATTTGACATGCATGAAAATGATGCATGTCACACAGTATGGCATTACGCATGTCACCAGATCTCAACCCAACTGAATGCCTATGGAGGATATTTGACTGACATGTTAGACAGCACACTCCAAAATCCATCAACACGTCACCGGCTGAGGGAATATCATGTGGAAGAATGGCTTGAGACTTGAAGAATCTCTGCCAAAGCTGCTCTAGAGGCTCTTACTAAAACTAGCTTGTGTATTAATCTGTTACCTATCTGTGTTTTCCTGTAATAAGACATGTTGTATTATATGATGTACCAACACTAATTTACTATGTAATATTTAATATGAATTCTGCAATTTTGCTATTGTAAACTCCTGGTGTTTTATTAAAGAAGACTGGTCTTAAATTGAGTTATAGCACTCAGTATAAAAGGCAAAGGCTCAAACATCCCATTCCCTCGAAGTGTATAAAGGCCACCACCACATTTTTAAATTGCAGGTCATGGCCCGGTATTGAGTAGCTCGGTGCACCAGGAAAAACTGTATGTTTCTGTATATACGGGAAGGGCGATGGTTACTCTGTCTGATGTATGACTACACTGATAGAGGAACCATTTACTCAATGAGAGCATGGCCCTGTCATCCCTGCCTTATGGCACCACTGGGAATTAATGCTTGTAGGCAACGCTTCTGCACTGTCAAAGGACCTTTACTGAAGACTGGGTTTCACAACTATGCACAATCTTACATGTGCCTCTGTCAAAATACTACATTAGGTTTACATCATAATGCCTTTAAACCAGGCAAACAGCTTGCAGGTGAACAGCTGATGTTCAGCAATAGGAACGTAACAGCTTTCCCCCTCCAGTCACACGCAGGGAGGCATTTCCAAATATAAACCGAACGGCTCTCTAATTACTGCAGTCACGATCTGGGGCTGCATCTTCAGTTCAAAACGCTGTTTGACTGCTTAACTAGGACATAAGTTCAGCCTCTGCAGCCATGTTTGAGTTGTGAGGCTGAAGCGGATTTCTCTTTGATGATGAGAGCATAATTAGAGAATGGCATCGGCTGCCACGCCAGGCCTGATTGCCACAGACTTCAGGGGAAATTCCTGCCATATCTGAAGCCTCACACAAAGCAACACATCCCTTTAACAGCCCAGGCTTTTGGCTGCCGGCCAAACGAGCATGGAGAGAGAGAGAGAGAGAGAGAGAGATGGTACGGAAATCAGGACGGGGCCTCAGCTAACCCCCCCCAAACCCCCACCTTCCAGTCCCCCAACTGTTGTGCTGCGGTTTTCCAGAGCACCTCCCTCGACCACAGATTTTCTGCAAAGAAGCAGCGCCGACAGTCGTGTCTAACAAATGATGTCAGGAGAGATTACAATATAATAAACAGAGAGGCAGCAGATTGTAGCCTACTCGTCTGACTCTTGAGTGAACGAGTGCTCCCTAAGGAGATGTTCTGCCATCCAGGCTACGGAGTGCGCTGCGAGCAGAAGTGTCCGCCGTACGGAGATAAGTACGTGGCAGCTGAGTGCACATTACCCGCTGGTAATGGACAGAAAATTGCCGTGTAATAAAAGACTGTGGAGAAGTTAAGCAGCCAAAGCCCAACTCGTCAAGAGGCGGGAGGAAGCGGGCAGCGCCTGAACTCGTGAGTCAGGGGTCCGGCCACAACCCTGCATTCACGGTAATGAGGGCAAAAGCAATGAAAATCGATCGGCCCGTGCCGACATCGCTCATCTCGTTAATCAGGCTGGCCAAATATCATTATCATCTCATAAATGAAACCTGGAAAGGAAACTGAAGCCTCTCAGTGAAGCGCATCTTTTTGCAGCTGTGGGTTTTGACTGGAGTGCAGATGAGATTTTCTCAGGGTTTGCAATCAAAACGAGGTCAGGGCAAACGAAATCTTAAAACATCAGCTTCTTCTCCCTTACAGACAAACTTCCTGCCACAATGATCGACCCCAAACTTGGAGCGATATGTGGTGTAATGTAAAGGGGACCAAAAAAAAAAAAAAGTGTAATCTGCTAACGTCAGAGCATCCTGCCACAGTTAGTGTACATTATATAGCTTGTTGTTGCTGGCAGGTTATGAGCCTGGCAGCTGCTAAACGATACACAGACACAGTGCATGAAAGCCTCTCATTGCATGCCGAGCGCGCTCGCAGCGGGAGCGAGCCTGCTCTGGCTGCATATGGTGGGGAATGTGTTAATGCAATATTCATGGCGTGCATGGAGAGAGCGCTGCGCAACACAACACAGCTTTGAGGACTCTCTAAAGGCCCTTTCACACCCGCCAGAACAGGAAAAGTAGCGTGAAGCGAAAAAAAGTCCGCGCGGGGCTCCGCTCGCCGCCATTCACGTCGCTGATTCATCCCACCGATTTCACACAATGCTGCAGTTCACACGCACACCAGGCAGCTTTGCTACAGATGTGACCTCTGCTTCACACATTCAGTCCATCAATGAGAGATCATTTGTTATTGAATTCCTTCTAAGGAGGTGAGGACAATGCCTCGCAAAATCTTAGCGACTCTTCTCATTGCTGCTTTTGTGGAGGAGGTGCAGGCTTGCTTGAAGGCTAAGTCAAGGCTTCGGTCCGCTTTTATTTAAGGGCAAACAAGGTTTGTCAGCCGAGCCTAGTAGCCCGTCATTAAAAAAAAAAAAAATACTATAAAATGTTTCTGAGCGGTTGCAATTACATCAGTGTATGTGACTTCACAACGCTTTGGTCATGGAAGCTACTTGGCCTCATGGAACCACTTACCTTAACACAAACCTTAGCCAGTTCATACTGTATATATTTACATGTACGGCATTTAGCAGACGCTCTTATCCAGAGTTACACACCTTAACAAACCGTATCGAAGTCAGAGGTTAATACACAAGAAAGGAAAAACAGGTTAAGAGCGTGAGGGATTGAGGTTTTTTTTAGTATAAAGAAAATTATGTATAAGAGACAAACGCACACTGGGACAAAATGTTAAAATAAAACACCTTAGGAAAGGGAGGTAATAGGCTAGTTGTGCCGCTACTGATATCATGTGTACTCAAGTCCGTCCGTGCGAGCATCACACGTAGCACAATCATGCAATGTACTCCCTCAAAAGCTCAGTGTAAACAGGCTTTAACTGAAACCAGAGCCCCACAGCCAGACTCCATGTGTACTCCCAATCTTCCCACCGTATAATCACCATCCCCCACCCTCCTCCTCTATCTGCCTCTCTCTCTCTCACTCGAGCATTAATTTTTAATCAGGGCTTAAGTGGCCATCTTGGCAGAGTCTGAGGGGCACTGAGTCAAGGGCTCTTGCTTCCAGTAACAAAGTAGGAAATATTTTTGAAGAGCAATGAGCCTAAGAACAAATACAGACACAGCAAGAACAAAAGAAAAGGGCCCAAAAGCTAAAGACATCTCTGACTGAGTTATCAGGCAGCTACCTCTTAATTGGAATTCAAACACTTTCATCTAGACATTTCATTCTGTCTCTGTCTATGGAAATTAGGATCAGATTAGCATAAAGAAGTGGAGCTTTTTTTTGTCTGTGTATCATTATTCGCATGAGTCACAACAGGAGAATTAAGCCACTGATAGCAAGAGGAAACCGAGGCAGCTGGCATGTAACACACAGAAGCTAGTAGAGAAGCCCCTTATTTTTACACACAAGCACTCTCTACAGCGTAGTTGTCTCGGTATACCCCTCATTACTGATAATGAATGGAAGCCCACCTTGTGTCACGTCAAAGCTCTGACACTCTGGAATGGAGAGATGTCGCCACTCAAGGTCTCCTTGCTTTATTTATTTACATACTCTGGTGGTCTGACCCACGCTTGTAATGAGGAGCTAAGCCATGGTCTGCTTCAGTTCACAGTAAAATGTCAACCGCATTCTTGGATCACTGCTCGACCACACAGGACCTGCACGGCTTTATTTGCTCCACGTTCTCCTGCACTGTAAAACGCCTGCACCATCTATGCAGACCTTTCTCTTTGTTTGCACTGAACTTGCTCTCTTCGCATGTAAGGTTTTCCCCACCAAGACACGCATGAAAGCTCATGAAGGCGGTGTAGGTTGTTCCATATGACAGAATGAGGGAAACGATTCTTTGGTAGAGCTCTAGAATAGTGCTTCGTATTTAATGTCTTATTGGATTGGCTGTTCCAAAGACAGAATTTGGATTGGACATCCTATGCGCCAAGTACAATGGTTTGGACAACAGTCATGATATATTTTCTTTTCAACAGCATCAAAAAAAATTGCTATGTGCATAATACCTCAGCAAATGAATTTGGGAAATAGCTCAAAATCAATCTCCGCTTGCATCACACAAAGCCAAGGTCACAATCTCTTTCACTTGCTGCACCTGTTCGTTGGGTCATAATCTGTTTGTGATCTGGGACGGTGTTCATTTACCCCCTTTGCATTTGTGAACATCTCCCCAACCCTCATGCAGAGATCAATTTGTGTGGTACTGGTGTAAAGGATGAAGCAGGGAGGAAGCCCTTGCCCCGCATGCTTCTCTTCCACATTAGAGGGCCAGCCTGCTCCTGGGTGCCCATTAGCTGTGTGACACATCTGTAATAAACACAGCCTGTCACCTCTGAAGCCTGCTGCACATTTCCTGGGTAATATATAAAGCCCACCCCCCTTGCCTCCCTCCTCTGCCACTAGGCTCAATAGAGCTGAAACCTGATTTCTGTCGAGCAGCCCAGCAGCTGCTGGAGCAAAAAATTCCCCTGCACCCAGATAGCCCTGGAAAATACATGAATAGAAAAAAGGAATCCATGAATAAATCAAAAGCACTCTCATTTTTTTTCTTTGCTCTCCCTACGGATGAGTTTGGGGAAAAAAGGTAGGGGGGGAAGAAACAAGGCCAGAGGAGGGGAAAAAATGGAAACATAGAAATGGTCAAGATGCTTCATTTTGCTCCTGTCCTCAGGCTCAGGCAACCCTCGGCAGTGAGGTAACAGCCAGGTGATCGTGTAGACGGTGGTTACAGAGACAAATCTGTACAAGGCTCCAGCAGGCATACTAAAACAGTTCCACGTGTCCTCCAACAGCAAACACACATGCATTTTTCATAGCCCTTTGATTTTCACTCTGAAAGCTGAGGCTCTGGTGGTGACAGCATGTGCCATGAATACAGAGCATACGACTGACAAATGGACTTCCTTCAGTCTTCCTTTAGTTCTTCAATCTTAAGTAGCATCCCAGTGGAGTTACTCGGATCACAAGTACACCCGTGGCATAGCCAGAATTTTATTGGGTGGTGGAGGGGGGGTTACAGCTTAGAAGGACTTAGATATTATTAGGTACGATATTTTAAACACAACATGCTGGCCTCATGTTCAACTGCCTAGTAACTATAACAGCTGACAGCATACCATGATGGGCAGTGGCCAATTAACCCATCCTTCACAGCACTTTATGTAGATGTCTGTGGAGGAGACTACAATGTCATTTTTTTTTTTACAGAACTGCCTTTTTTATTTACCATGCCCAACTTTATTACCACTGTAATTAAGAAGTAGTCTAGACCAAGAACAAGCACAATCTGTTGCCTCAATCTGCGAATAACAGTTGTAATATTAAAGCTATGCACATGTTGATAGTGAAAAAAAGACTAGACATGTGTAGTTTACTGGCTTAGGCAGCATTGCATGCATTATACAGTATCTATGATACAGGACACACATCTCTCTCTCTCTCCCTCTCTCTCATGTATGTATGTATGTATGTATGTATGTATGTATGTATGTATGTATGTATGTATGTGCACTACCAGTTTGGCCACACCTTCTCATTCAATGAATTCCTTTGTGTTTATTATCGGCTACATTGTAGATTAATACTGAAAACATCACCTGTTGCTCTGATGACAGCTTTGCACACTCTGCATTTTTTCAAACAGATTCATGAGGAATCGACCTGGAATGATATTTAATTAACAGGAGTTTCTTCATCAACAGTTCATTAGCGGAATTTTTTGCATTCTTAATGTGTTTGGGATCATCAGTTGTGAGGGTCGGGTTAGTCCACAGTTAGTGATCCTGTTCCACTATGGTTCTACTGCACATTTTAGCAAGAACCACTTAAACCAGAACCAGTAAAAAACAATAGTCCATCATTCCCTTATTACATAACAGATTCTGTTTGCTGCATAATTCCACGTGTTCCATGTGTTCCTTCATCATTTTGTTTGTTTTCAATATTAATCTGTAGAAAATAATCAAAACAGAACTAACAGTGAATGTGTAGACGTGTCCAAACTTTTGACTGAATATTTAAAGTATTACTATTACTGCGAATAATGAAAGGAAGATTAATAATGAGAGTATTCAGTCATTATTAAGTAAATAAAATTACCGTCATTATGGTACATATCTGAGACTCAGGAAAGTAAATAGTAAAAGTCAGAGTGTTCAAGTCACTATACAACTGTCATGGTAAAGGGGCAGTAATGGATAAATCTGCGTTCTCCATGAATTCGTATGATAACACACTTCATAATTCTAACATGGTGTGTCTACTGCTATGACTCCATGAAGACGGATTCAGCTAGCTCTCCAATTAGATCTAAATTACAGTAATAGACTGTCATTAGCATAGTAACACATCTATCACACTCAGATGATTTCTACTCTCACACACACACACCCACACCAAGAATCCCAAGAATCGTGAGAAGAGGCAAGAAAAATGTACACCCTTTTCTGGGAGCGTAAAAATGTGACTTGACATACATGGTAATGGTGCAAGCTCTACAGATTTGAAGCAGGTAATACACTAGCTTTAAAGTGTACATTGGCAAAGTGAGCATTTGAAAAAGTACATTTACCATGTGGTGTAGAAATAACAGATTTAGCTACATAATAAAGGATCATAAAAAGTATGCGTCTGATGCAGATGCATGGTGAAGCCATGTAATGCTTCCTGTCACTGAAGTATCAGTATTACAGTATTACTGATCACATTAATGAGCTTTGAAAAGAGGCTTATTTTGAACAAAGCATACACAATACAGATCAGACAGATTAGACATAAATGAACAGAATGCACTGCACCAAGTCAGCCTTGTAATGGAAATGTAGCAGCTGCACTCTGGAGGCCAGGGGCTGGGAAGCATCTTGTAAATGCCTACGCAAGCTCACAGGCCACGCTTGTTTGGACATCGGCGCAATATTGATTTGAATGAAGGAGGAAGGGGGCAAATACAACCTTTAGCTCCTGACGGGCTGGCGTGCCAGAGAATCGCTGATTCGAACCTGCAATATTCACACATGGCTGAAGCCGCTTGTCAGGGATGTCTTTGATAGTGGCGAACGACTGGGGTGACCTTCAGCTTGCAGATGAGATGACAGAATAAAAGAGATACGAGAGCCTCATAAGCAAAAGCCCCGGCACCCACACCGCCTTTAATAGGCTCTTATTAGCCGCTGAACGGGAATTTCATTACAGTAGGACGACAGAGTCCTGGTCTTTCGCACTTCTAAATGTCAACGGTTCAGCCGGTGGAGAGCGGGTGCCTAATGGATTTCTGCAGTGGACTTGCTGAAGAGATTTTCATGTAGAACCCTTTCAATAATATTCCTGCCCTCGTTCTAAAACCATAAGAAGGGCACTTTGATTGCCAAGCTATACTTCTTGCCCTCTTCATTCTCAGGGGGTGGGGGGTGGGTGGGAGAAAGGACACTCAGAAAGGGTTTGGCTTTTTATGAGCTAAAGAAGCAGGTCTGACTTTGGCTGGAAGAAGGATAACATCTTGACCCTGATGTTGGCTAAACGGAGGAGGAGGCAGCCAAGAGACAAAGGGCAGGACACCTCCGTGGTTCCAGCCTGCTCGGAACTGACCTGCTAGGTTATCACTGCACATCTAACCCCCCCGCTGCACATCGCGGGTGAGGTTCAGAGGGGTCACGTCTCTGGAGAACACAGTGAGCTTAGGAGAGAATGAGAATGAATGTGGAGAACCAGGCTAGACACAAGGTCAAAATGGATATAGAAATCCCCATTAGGATATGAAAAGCTGGTGGAAAATGGAGAGCGCTTCCCGTGTCAGAGGGGATGATTGCTTTGAGGCTGCTTTTGAGGGCCTGGCTTTGTGTTGCACTTGTGTGAAATAAAAACAGAGCTCTGCCAGCGCTCTGGAAACACCAAGCATCGGTGTACAGTGCGGAGAACAGCTTGACCGGCATGAACAATGTTCTAATATCACAACCAGGAAAAAAAAAAGACAGAAAAATCGTTAAATCAAGGACGATTTTTCAGAAGCGTAATATCATACAAAAGCATCTATCAAAGTGCCCTTTCAGTCGTGGTGTTTTTCCACATAATTGAAAATGTGAAAGCAATAGGTCCATTAAGTGCTTTTAGTATAAGGATATAGACCTTCGAGTACGTAAAACAATTGTATAACATTCTCTTTTTTTCCTCATTCATCATTCTCTGTTTTACTATATAACATAACTGACACTTTTAATTGAATTACAGATGCCACTTGCAGAGCCAGTCACCCAGCACTGCCTCTGTATTAAGTGCCTTGCTGAAGGGCACAATGACTGTAATAGTTTGGTTTATAGCCAAGTTCCCTCAGCGCTGGGCTATCTCCACTTCCATCTGAGTGACCAATAGATCAGGTCAGCAATATACAGTGAGGGGAATCAAGCATCCAGACACTTTTGTGTTCGCCATTTTATAGACTTCCAATCCATCTACCCGCTTCAAATTAGCTCATGGCTTTTGCTTTTGTACAAAAATTACATATTCATGAATGTAAACAAAGACGGGTTTCAAAAGGAAATTGAAAAGTTTTCCGAAACCACAATGTAATAACATTAGTTAACCCTGTCGCAAAGTCATGGGCGGCAATTACAACTATATCTATATCTATGTTAAAAAAGTAATTAGTTTTTTTTGCAGCCTTTCGGGGTTCATTTTGGGCCATTCCTTGAGGCAAATCATCTTCAAATACCTACGGTTAGGAGGGTCCCTAGATTGTACATATCATTTAAAAAAAATTAATTGGATTCAAGACAGTAGATTGGCTCTTTTTTAAAACCCATTTTTTCGTTTTTCTGTCAGTGTTTTGGATTGTTGTTTTTTTTGTCCATCTTCTCCTCCTTTGGAGGTGAAGAAATTCTCCTCACACTAGTCTCTATACATCACTCCATTCATGCTTCCTTTGATGGTGGGTAATGCCCCAGCACCGTTTGCACAGAATGAGACCCAGGTCATGATACTCCCACATCTATAACTCACTGAGGCTGTGTTGTTCTTGGGATCATCCGCACAATCCTTCTTTCTCTAAAGAAAAGCTGAATTAGTACCAAAGAGTTATTTATATGTTTTGTCGGATCAGAGGACACTGTTCCAAAAACAATGCTGAATTTTTTAAATCTCTGTGTTTCTTCTTTAGTTCTGAGTGATGGGTTCTTACAGTTCTGAGTAACTGTTTTGCTTTCAAGTTGTCCTGCAACACTGAGTGTCTGCTGGCTTCTCTCCTACCTTCCTTGCCATAAGCTAAAATTAACTATTGGGTCCTGACTAAGGTTGATTCGGATTTTCATGAGCTTTCCACTTGCATTTATTAACAAACCAGTGGCACTGTGAGGGATTTGATGGGCTCTGTAGATTTTTTCAATTTGAGTGTTGCTTATAATTTATTCCCTGACAATATTATGATGCATTATATCCCAACAATGGTTTTGATTGACTTATATTTAGACTTCACTACAAACACACACACACACACACACACACACACACACACACACACACACACACACACACACACACACACACACACA
>JBBPDB010000039.1:3388941-3400151 GCA_037974465.1 Brachypetersius altus | reverse complement strand
ACACACACACACACACACACACACACACACACACACACACACACACACACACACACACACACACACACACACGTGGGTAATTCAGCCAAAATTTTCTACTATTCTATCACAGTACTTATAGACATTTCCATGACACACTTGACATTTATCAAAAACTACAGTACAACGTCCAAAGCTTTTTATTAAACATTTTGCATTCTGCACTAAACCCAAAAAAAGAACTGACATGCAGTAGGCTGTGGGTTGTACTGATGATATCTATGATAAGCTCAGAAAAGAGTAGTTTAATTGATTGAAGTCTTGTCATATGGTTCGTCCCTATGTGCTGTATTATTCAAGGCTTTCTGACCTGTGGAAAGAATATTAAGACTGAAGATAAGAAAATAACAGTAAATCCCATTCCAGTAGGACTGTTGGTGTTTATGTAAATTACCTTAATTTACTCATCATTGGTTGAAAACTATGTCTTACCACAGTAAAAACTGAGCATCCCGAAGATAAATTCACAACTACAGAGAAAAAAAAATTACCGACATACAAAAAGTGACAGCTAGTTGGTAGCACAGACATCTTGACAGTAGGCCAGTAGATAAAGCCCCAGGCATCTGACTTACCCAAAGATACTAACAGGATATGTTTGGTGAAGCACCTAAATCACCAGACCGCAAGCACAGAGCCGGTGGCAGGTGTGAACAGGGTGTGAATGAACACCCTGTATCTACCACCACTTCAGCACTCCATCTGTTCTAAGCATATCCAACACTTTGCATTGTCACATTCATATGTATTTGACTAATGATCTAAATGTGTGAGCTGAACCACTACGTTTTAAATCATAAATTCCAACGCACTATTTGTATAAAGTGGACGCTGTACATCACAATAGATAAATGCATGGTTCTATGTACTGATTAATTATCGCCTACACTGCACACCACTATATGTAAATACATACGCAGCTGAATTATCATTCACATGCCAACACAAAGTGTCATAATTGTTGGGAGAACATCAGTGTACAATGTAAAACAGTGAGGTTATTTCAGCTCTACGGGGTGTTTAATTAATGCAGTATTTGTGATGTTACAATAACAGCTCATATTGTGCGCCCTGCAGTACAGCAATTTGCTCGCAACGAGCTGTCAGTATGTTCATGTGAATTTCACTAACACTCGTTCTCGCCGTTTGTTGTGGTTACAATGCATCCTGAGAACACTGCAGCTAAACCTTCCCTGATCCCCTGGGCAGTCCCTCGGCAGTATCTTATATTAACAGATGGGGCTCACAAAGCTTGTGTGTGAGCATATTTAGGTGAATCTAAGCAGAGGAAAAATTGCTTCTAGGACACGGGCAGGCAAATCCAAATGACTACTAGAGCCATCAAATGAAAAGACATGGGAAGGACTTACAGATCTTGTGTTTTCCTTTCATTGGGAATTTCACCAGCAGCTCCTGGGGGTTGGTGCAAATGAAGACAAATGGAGAGGCGGACTCCTCGCTGATCTGGGGATACTGCAGAGACAAGGAAAGGGGAAACAATGAGCTGCCTGGGCACAGAAAGGCTTTTCGGCGTGGTAATTGATAGGAAGGACACGAGAGAGTCGAAATTGACTGACACTTTCATGAAAAAGGTGACATCTATCTAATCTGTCGGGGGAATGGCATGGGTCATCTTATTTCCTCCCCGCCATCAGAGAGTGCCATGGCTGCGTCTCAGCAGCCAGGAAGCACAGGGTTTTCACACCACCTTTTTTTTTTTTTTTTTAAAAAAAGCTATTCCCCTAAAGGGAGAAAAGAAAAGGTTGACACTTTCAAGGTTTTAAACGCACACTCACTGCTAGATATACCTGTGAGAGTCTTGGGTATTTGACTGAAACCATTTGATGAGAACATGTAGATACGAGGGTCCTCATAATACCGGAGTGGTGATTCAATTTTGCTGATTCTAAGCGTTTGGGGATCATCAGTGTGTTTATTTTCAGATAAAATGTTTTTCTCAAAAAAAGCTTCAAATCTCCATCCTTTTCCCTCTAACAAAACAAGGCCCAAAAATCACAAGCTCTACACATTTTTGCAGCTTCAGAAAACATGCCCGTGTGTGAATATCAGAAGCCCTTCTTTGATAGAATAATCTTTGATGCGTTGATTTGATCATTGACAATGGTTAGTGTGAAAGACAGAGAGCGCCATGGTCATAAATATTTAAACTCTGGATTTTCTTCATCTGAACACCCAGTGCCACCAAATACAAAGTGAGCCAATGCTAATTGTTTCTACAATATGTAGTGGTGAGCAATATGTCAAAAAAGATACCATGATGTCGTGTCAGGAAATGTTCACAGTATACGATATGTCAATATGACTTAGTTAATTTAGAGAATTTGTGTTTTCTACACTCTCTACATACTACTAGACTTTACCTTCGCTTGCAAAAATTCTGGAGAACAGAAGTACAAAGTGTGTGTGAGTGTGTGTATAGGCAGATGCCTATTTAAAGGGTGAAAGACTACTTGATGGCTCACTGAGAATAATGGAGCATCAGGCTTTAACAACAGAGTGATTGGCTACTCCTTTATAGGCTCCGTTTATTGGATTTGGTGGCTCAGCCTTAGCCTCCTCATTTGCAATAAACCACTGGCTTGATGGATGCTCCATATTAATCTCAAATCAAAACGCAATTAATGTTTGAATTAGATGATCCGGTGTGAAACCAAACTACGCATAACTAAATATTTGGTTTAAGATTCATAATTTGATGGAGGAAAAAGCCCCTACAAAGCTGAATATCCAGGCTAAAGACTGAACTCATCTTTAAAGGCTGGCCTTTCCAACCTCTCCTGGATAATTAGGATTTTAAGCCGTAATCCACATCCCCATGCGATTGATCCCAGTGTCATGTTAATTGAAAAGGCATGTAATATCTGAATTCACTAAAGAGGCTCGGTTGGGCTGCGTATGCACTGCAATTGTGATACAGCTCGTAACATTTTTAAACAATAGCAAACCTATGACCAATTTCTTTTTTAATTGAGCAAAACATGTCACAAAATATAATATATACATAAAAAACTGCAAAATCACTAGTGAGCTCATTTGCATATTGCAGAATAACACTGCATATGATTAACGGGATAATAATCAGCTAACAATAGATTGTGCAGACACATTTGCATTAGCTCTTCTATAGTTATGAACTTCACAAGGGGGATAAAAAAAAAAAAAACACTGGGCTAAAAATAGGCACTGCTACATGCACATTTATATAATAATGTTTTATTATTGAATTATTAACGTTTTAAGCCCATTTGGTAGACTAATAGAATACCAGAATCCATTGTTATTGCAAGCCCAAGTTAGTTTTGTCTTGAAAGGTTTTTGCCAGAGGTGGAATTGGTAGAAACGGTTGAATAGTATAATGGACAACAGCCGTGCACTGTTCAGGCAGCACTGGCCCCACTACACTAATAAGGGTCTCCTTCCTTTGTGTCATTTTGTACAAGTGTGTCGGCCAACAATGCACAAATAGAAGAATCAATAAATATGAATTACTCTATATGTCACAGTTCTGTTTCATTAGATAATAAAAGTACAATATTTATTAGAGATTCGGCATCATTTGCAGTCTGAAGTGATAATGCATGACATATTTGTGATATTTAATTCTAGGCAACATTCGGTCAAATTACATTTTGTTAATTTTTGGAGACAAACAGTGAACAAACATTTTCATTCGGCATTGATTAATTCAACATACAGGAAAAAAATATTTTTTTCTCAATATGTTAAACAAACATCAATTTTGTATTACAATGTGCAGAGGCTATGTTCTTATTCTCACATAAGAAATCATTCGTTTGACCAGGGAGCTTTTGCATATCACCTTGTTTGTCACTATCTTAATAAGCTGTCACAATATGTTATGCTTTTCTGTGCACAGTGTAAATACTGTCAGTGCTGCTAAAAACATTGAACAATTGCACGTCGCAAAGAGAGCACATTAGTCTTGTGTGACCTGTTCAAGTGCAGAATAGTGTGAACTGTCTCTCACTGGGGGTGTGAACCTTCACTGGTCTCATGAGTCGATTACGAACATCATGTCAACAATTCGATTCGATATCTCGATACAGCCCATCAATTTTCTTCATTACTTCACATTGTTATGTTTTCAAATACTAGTAGCGAGATGTAAGCTCCCGTGTTTATTTAACAAAACAAAATACAGAACATAGACATGGTTATTTCTGTAAACAGAAATTGAGTCCATAACATACAAAAATAAACAGTAAAGGCCCAGCCTATATCTTCAGTGACTATGGTCAGTCTTCAAAAACAAAACATTCCGTTGTGCCATGATATACAAAATAAAATCTATAACATCAGCACTAGACACTTTGGCCTTCTTTCCGCCATGTGGTGAGTAACGTCAGTGAGTTGAGAGGTACCATTACTCGGAGCAGCACTTTACTCAGATCAGGCAGCCGCAGTAACTACTGGAATCGTTTTTTAACTAGATTTCTTAAATTTGCTGCCAGAAAAATCAAACATTATCATTACGATATAATCGTTTAGACAGAAACAGAGCGAGAGAGAGAGCGAGAGACGCGCTCCGGAAAAGTCACAAACTACAGAGAGAGACAGATATAGAGAAAACGCACGAGAGAGAGAGAGATACAGAGCGAGAGCAAGAGCGAGAGCGGGAGTAAGAGAGAGAGAGAGACACACACAGAGAGAGAGAGAGTAAGAGAGAGCCCTAAGACCATGCACGGGGAGCCAGAAGAACTAAAATGAGTTAAAAAAAAACAAAACTTATTGGCATGAAAAAAGCAAAAAAAAACAAAAACAAAAAAACCCCAGAGAATATTTGCAGGTTCCGCGTTGTTTTGAATATTTCCGCGTCAAACGATCAGTTTCGTTCTAAAAAAAATACGCGTGTGACTGGATCCGCGTAAAACTGGGGGTTTACTGTATATATATATATATGCACACAAACACAATACAGGCATGTTAACATGTTTTCTCGTTAACACATTACTTAATGATGACAATTATTTTTTAAGAAATCTTTTATTTTGAAAGTTGGTTGCTTTATTGTGTTTTTGTGCTTGTACGCACAATGCTTTAAATCGCGACTGGTTTTTGTGGGGGTCAGGTGTCCCATTACTTTTGTCTATATTCCATGGACAAAAGTATTGGGATGCCTGACCATTACACCAACAGTCTTTAATGACACACCATTCTGATACATAGACTTTCATATGGAGTTGGTCCCCCTCTGCAACTGCTATTATGCTCTGGACTCTGAGGGGAACTGCAATGGCAAATAGCTTTGATTTTACATTTGATTTGATTACATTAAGGTATATTTGAACTGCAGCTGTGTAAAGAACTATACCTACTATTTACATGGCCATTTTCCAACCTCTATCATCTATATATTAACTGTGTCATGGCTCAAGTATCATGATAAGATCGTGGCAGGAGGCATCGAGTGATTTCCACCCCTACTGCTCACAAACTCGAAAACACGGCGGCGAGCAAAATGTGCAGCACCAACAATCTGCTGACAAGGTGCCAGATAAGTGAAAGGACCTTATTTTTCAGCGGCCTGGGATGCTGCCAGCGTGTCACAGCAATAAGCACTGCGATGAGAGATTCATATTGTCCGCAGTGAAGGGCGGCAGAGGGAGAGTGACCCTTTGCCAGGGTGCATTACGGGACTGGAGAGCAGACAGAGTGCGCGGCGGCCCACCCGTGTCCTCCAAACAAAGGCGGCCCTGAGCTTTAACTATCCAGCGGAGCAATGAATCTGAGGCTGGCTGCCCGCTCAATCCGCAGAGCCACAGCTTTTCAGCTGCTGTCCGCAATTAGGAGGCCGAGACAAGCAATCTCCCGTGCCGCAGCACAGCGGTAATAGGGCTGTGTGGCGGCCTGGCCCGCTTGGCTGCACTCAATCTCAGCCAAATAAAAGGGCTTCATTGGCACAGACTTCCTGATTCAGAGCGAGCGCGGTGGAGGAGGCCCTTAAAGAAAGAGAGCGAGAGAAGGGGGGAGGGGTTGGGGGGTGTGTTAAGCTAAAAACAAAAAGGGCTCAGTCAGTAAGTTGTTCGCAGTGGGAAAGAGAAAGCAGATCAGCTTCTCTTACTCAAACCGACTGGAGGCTTTTCAGACAGCTTCTCCACTGACCTAAACACACAGCTATGCTGAGTGCTGCCCTGCCAGGAAAATAAAGGAGGAAAACATCGGGTTCCAAAATCATGTGCGTGTCATCGGCATCGCCGTGACTATTCGATGAATCTCGCTTTTAAAAATATCACTGATTAAAATTCACCTCCTCAGTACATCACAAGTGACTGCTTGGGAATTTGCATGATGGCAATTTGTGTCATTATAATCAGTTCTAATACAATCAGCTCAGCCCTGATGACGATGAGCAATTCAACTGCACAAAGACTACACACGAGCGTTGAAGTGCATTGAAACATATGAATGACAGTATGAAAGTGAAAGGAAAAGAAAAAGTAAGCAAGTCTTCAAAGCAAAGGCCACATGGGAGCTGCAGTGAAAGAGAAAGCCTGGCCAGCATTCCAGCTGGGTCACTTAATAATGAACAAGAAATTGCTACTGGATATATGACCTTGCTTTTTGCCGCTGCTTCCTAGTAATGAATCCATCCAGCCACTTTCCTAACAAAAAAAAAGTGCCAAAAGCATGAAACAAGCACTGAACTATCTCTCTCATTACAGAGACTTATACTGGTCCAAACTTTGCCTCATTATTAATTAGTTAATTAATTAATTAGTAATGAGTTCTCTTAACAGAATATAGAGGTATGGAGCCGTTTCAGCCATATTTTAATGGGGTATCAGCCATTAAGCCCCATCCATATCTGATCCTTCAAACTGTAGAGACGGAGATTCGTGTGGTTTTGGACTGGCCACCTTTTATCTTAACCTTTAACAAGACATGAGTCTGAAACACATGCACAAAACACACTGCCACCACATTTTCAGCTCATAAGTATGGAGTTAAAACAAAGCCATCATGGAAGCAACCTGCTTTACATTCTTAAAATAGGAAAAGAATGAAAGGAGGCAACAGTTACTTGCACACAAGTTGCAGCAAAACAATATTGTATTGTATTCACTACAAAGAGTTTGTACAGTTATTTCATTGTGTGGAAATCTTCAGACTGAAAAGACAAACGTTTACAATACGTAATAGTGTGTGAGAGTTCACTGTGGTGATTAAACATAACAAAGGCAAAAAATCAAGGCCCAGTTTTTCTAAATCATCGTAAGATATTAAGCGTTTGATGTGATGTTTGATCTACCATTTAAGAATCGTCCTTGTGCTGATATGCTTTTGGGAACCCATCCCAGATAGGCTAATCAAACTGAGTCATAAGTCAATGCTAGTAGCACTATAAAAAAAAGTCATAAAAAAGCCTGAGTGCAGCTTTAAAGATGGTACTGTAGCATTCATTAGCATAACTGACCATAGATTTGTCCTTAAATTTAAATAAATAAACAAAACATCCAAATGTTTTTTTTATGGCTTCTGGCTAACGCGCTAGTTTCTCTCCAGTTTAAAAGTTCTGCAGTAATTAATATTTAAAGATCCTCCTTCACAAAAAGAAACAACTGCTGTCAAGTTGGAGTGCACATTAATTATACAACACTGTCCAACACTGGCACTGGTGATTTTACATAATTTATTCCACAGCCACAAGGAAATACATGTCCGGCTATTACAAGCCTTACAGGCCACCACTGTGTCAGTCAATCTGACTGAGAAAGCTCGCCTTAATGCATACTGAACAGGTAATGTAACCACAGAGGCAACCATGCAAAACTTCCAGCAGCAGCTGGACAGCACCCCGGAGGGAAGGATTTAGAGCTGTAACACGCTCATTGGCCCCATTTATGAAGAGTCACTGAATCTGGTCTGTGCTGTTAAAAAGCCATGAGCAAAATGAAACACTTGAAGAGCGAAATGTGCAGTCCGAAGCCTTCACATTAGTTCTCCACAAGCTTTCAGTCACACAGAATCATGGTTTAGAGAAGGGGGGAAAATGCTGGTTCACAGATTTTATGAGGTCATTTATTTTGGCGGTGAGATTTATACATGCCAAATGTTTTGCGCGGCCCCAGCCCCCGGAATCTCGCGCCACGAGCGAGCAAAAAACAAGACTGCCTCAGAGGTGGCCAGGCGCAAAGTTAGACACAACAACGGGCCGCAGCTTCTGGAACTTTCTCTCATCCGCCATATGGTTTTATCCGTCATGCACCGCGATTCTTCTGGGAGGAATGCCTGTTAAAGATAATCTGGGGTTGAGCTGGGCACAAAACGAGAGCTGTGTGTTAACAATCAATGAAAGTCAATGTTCCTAAGCCTCTTTTGTGTAAAATGTGAGTGGCTTTCCATTCATGTGGATTACGATTTCTATCACGCTGAGCGAGAAGTAACAAAATGGACAGAAATAACATTTAAGAGAATGTCTGGTTGCTATCTGTAAAGTTCGGTAACGACGCCACAACATAGCTAACTATCGGCCTCGTAAAGAGCCCGGCACTGGAAATCGCAAGGCCGCGCTCCTTGGTGGATTATCAAAGACTGTGTTTTCAATCTGGGTAACAAAGCCTTCCTGGAAACCTTGCGCTGAACTAAATGTATGTTCGGAATAAATCTCATCAGCTTGCAAAAATCTTGCCCCGTCTTTCAGCGTGGCCTCTGTCAATAAATATTGGACAAAAGCACATCAGTGAACGGAGAAGCCATTTCATCACCAGGTTTCGCTCCGCACCCCCGATGTGAAATGAGAGCTATGTTTACGAGCGTGTCGGTGGGCCAAAGTGAATGTTTGCTTTGATTGTGGCCCTGGAACACAGCCCATCTGTGTTCATTCAGCTCAGCTGGAAGCCGTTGCCCCCCAGTGAACTGCCGGTCGCTCCCACAAAGCTCCACACAAGGGAGAGTGAGTGGCCAGGGCAGGATGCCTTCTATCCACATCTCTCCCTGGCCCCTCTTCACCTCATTAAGCAGAACAAGGCTGGGAGCAAGGCAAAGACCAGGGAAGTCCCTGTACACCCCAAAAAACAACACAGGGGCATAAATCTCCAACCTCAAGCTGATTCAAACTGGTTCAAAACATCATGAGACCTCCGGGCACCGAACCCACACATGCGGCTGCAAAAACTACTTAGACAGTGATTGAATAGAGACAAAAAAGTATTTCATTTGAATTTATATTGGACATTATGCATTAGTTACTTCTGACACAATCTGAGCAGCTGAAATGTCTACGCTGTGTTTTTATATCTGGAAAAAAAAAATCTGTAAATGATTCTCCTGACCAGTGGAAGAAAAGGACCAGCAGTGTTTGCAAGAGATGTACCAATTTGAGAACGGTGGGAGCTGACACTCATATGCTATTGTTTTTCCTTTACATATTTGCTGATGCCAAAGCCAATACCAAAAATGTATAATATGTACAAAGTGGGGATGAATATACCAGACGTAATGGAGCAATAACTTTTTTTCTATAGGGTTACAAATCCAGAATAAATCACGAAAAGCTCAGCAGTCCAGCATTGCCTAAATATTCTGCTTTTCTAGTTTATGATATATTTAATGCATCTATCAACACCAGTTTGATGTAACTGCACATCCCTTTCATTTGGGCTACGTTAAGCAGATTTTTGGTATCATTAAAAGAAAATTTAGGAAAACATGCGATATGTGATAGTGTTGCGATGGCGATATCACATGCGATAAGTGAGTCAAAACTTTTCTGCTTCGGATTTGCTGGTAACATAGACTCCGGACGCTGACTAGTCTATGCAGAAAAAAATGAAATGCAATATTTCCTTTCCGACATGTTTTTTTATTTTTTTAATTTACTTAAACAGAGCATTTAATGCCTCCCATAAAACATTTGAACACACTGTTGAAAAAAACAAAATATTTTTAAAATAATACATTTTAAATAATCTTAAAAATGTAAACATAATTTAAATGATAGTAAGTTCTTAGCCAGAAAACATAGCAAAAGGAACAATCTATAACAGCAGCACAGAAGATGAAGAAACTGCCCAGTGATTTGTTTGCCCTCTTCTCTGTGGCTCTGGGTGAAGAGTTTTGGTAAAACACCATTTATCACAGTTCAGTCAGTCTTTGGCGATATGGATAGTTTTCCGCGATATATATGTATTGCGCATGTTGATATCGCGATGATAGTAAATGTGCGATATATTGTGCAGCCCTACTCTGGACAGCTTGCCTGAAAGCAACTTAAAGGTGACAAAAAAGCAATGTATAAGGACTATTTTCCTTGTCTCCATGTGCTATTTCAGAAATCAGAACCCTGAAAAGTTGCTTTGTGCTATAAACACATGCTTGTTTGAATAACTTTGAATGACTATTTCCAAAGGACATGGGCATGACATTGAATTAGATGGGACCAACTGTAACTCTGCATCCTCAGAGCTTCCCACAGTCCTCAGTTATATGACAGACAGCAGTTTCAGATTTAAATTGCTTCACATAGACATAAAAAATATAATCAAAAGACAACAAAAGCCCATAACTTGGTGCCGTGGTCAGATTAGATGAGTTAATATGGAGCTTTACCTTATTTCCTCCGAGGTTTAACACAGGGTTCTAATTACATCCTTACCATGGAATGTTAATAGCAACTTGCACTTTTAGATAATGGAAACAAGCCTCTGGAGGCTTTGGGGAGTGGGCCGCATTTCCACAGGCTCCGTTTCACCAGGCCAGTGAAACACAGTCAGCAAGACGGGTCACAGACAGAGTGCTGTCTAGTTTTTTTTTTCTTCCTCTGGTTTAGGATTCCCTCAATCCCTTCATCGCTCCCATACAGTCATGTCTGTCTCGCATCCCTTCATTCTTCTGGCAGAGAAGTGATACAATACCTCAGCAGGTTTTTCCTTCAATACCTTTAATAGCTTTTTCTTTCTGAGTGATGTCACTTTGCCCCAGCTATATTTCTTTATAACCTTTTCACAAAAGTGATCCCACTGGTGGGACTTTCTGTGGCTAAATCTAGATCGCATTCCATGAGTAGCCCCCAAGTAGTGAATTTCCAAAAGAGAAATTCATGTACATTTGTATATCATCATCATCATCATCATCATCATCATCAACAACAACAACAACAACAACAACAACAACAACAACAACAACAACAA
>JBBPDB010000039.1:3369678-3384656 GCA_037974465.1 Brachypetersius altus | reverse complement strand
TAGCGGTCTTGGGGATCGAACCTGGACTTTCTGGTCGCAGGGTGGATGCCTTAACCACTAGGCTACCCAACTGCCCCCTCATCTAATTATATTTATGTATCTAATGATAATATATAAACCAATTACAACTGGTTTATGCTGTAAGACACATGTATAATCATGCAATAAAACAATTGTAAAATTGTAATAATTTTGTTTAATAATTTGTTTTAATTTTTATTTTTACATTTTTCCACATCCTGTAGCTGAAAATGGTAGATCACAGCTTTTCAGAGTTTACCAACTAGCCAACCAAATCATATGATCTTCATGCTGGGTAAATGCAAGCACAACAGACTATTTATTAATGATGAATTCTCTCCTTCCTGCTGAAGTCAGAAGATGCCATTTGTACCGCATGACAAGCCGCGGCGCTCCAAACAGCGGCCTTTAACAGCCACAAAGCGCATGAGAGGCAGAGTGGCAGTTTCAAATGCACAACAGGATTTGAGAGCGAGTGCTGCAGTCAGGCAGTCTGGCAGATGGCCTTATTTATTTTTCAAGCACACTGACGACCTGTAGCTGGCTCAGCTTGTCACTCAGTGCGTCAGTGCCCCGCTGGTTGCATTCTACACAGTGCTGCAGAATCACATGCTGTCTGACCTCTTCACCATGGCAAAATGCCCAGCACAAAAAGCAGCAGTGTTTGTGTGTGTGTGTATGTGTTTATTTTTGTACATGCTCTGGAGAAAATGATCCATGTTTTTTAGGAAAAGCAAAAAAAAAAGGAGCAGAATGTTTCATTATGTAATGGATGGCACGTTTCTTTGAACATGCTATTGAGTCTATCCTTTATTTTTGGTATATAAGATTGTTTATTGTATTTTATTGTTCTTTCATTCATTTTATATACATATATTTATGAAAAGTACAATAATGTATGTATGCATAATACTAATAATTTACATATCTTCATATTTCTAAAAAATAACAATGTAAATTCACATTTTAGACTGTATACTATTATATATTATATATATATTGTTCATTGTTTCTTTACATATTGTTGTTGTTTTATACCGTCGTGCTTGAGGGACACAATCAACCTGAATTCCTTGTGTGTGCTCACTCACATACACGAGATTCCGATTCTGATCCATCTGTCTATCTATCTATCTATTGAACCATCAACCCATCTGCTATTCTACACATTCCCTCATCCGTCCATCTACTTAGTAGAAATGAGCAGAACAGGTAAACACTGATATCACACAATTCAAATTTCTGGTGGTTATAGTAGATCTCAGTGAAGTGACACAGAAACCTATTAAAAGACTGTATGCCACTTAAAAGTGCCTGATTTACTACCAACTACAATATTAATAACATATTTTATGGTGTAAAATAACAGAAGCATATTTAAAAGGTGTCATTTACATTACATGTAATGTAAAAGTACATTTAATTACATGAGGATACAAAACTATTAGTTTAAAAGCCACCTAGATTGAGCTTTAGCTGCTTCATCATTAGAAGACTGGTGGTCATGAGTAACTAAACCATAAATGTGTTTGTAACTTTGATCCAGGGTGATCCATCAGAGACTTGGATCAAATGCTAATTCTAGCAAGGTCTGGGCATGTCTGACCATTCTGGGTCTCACTGACCTCGCGTCTAGAGGCTCGTTTTTGTGTGGCTTTCCAACAGCCCGACTCTCTGTGTGGGTGTGTGTATGCATGTATGTGCTAGCCTACTGTCACTAGCAACACATCAGTGCTGGCAACAGTAGGCTTGTGCTGTTCGTGATCGGCCCAAAGTCGCAGTCTGAAGAAAGCTCTGTGCTTATTTGCGGCATTCTGGTGTGATGGTAATTATGAGAAACATGCCCAAGGAATTTTACAGATATTAAACAGTATACCAGTTCATTCCACAGCCCACTATTACTCCCCATCGATCCATACTTCCATTCGTCAATCCATCCAAGTGTCCATGCAGCCATCTATCCATATATTATTTATACTGAACTGTACATGCATCCCTACTTCCATCATCTACTTATCCATGTATATGTCTACCCTTCTACCCACTCACCTATCCATCCATTTACATATCCATCTAAACATCCATTCAAATATGCATCCATCCCAATACCCATCATCTCCCTATCCATCTGTGCTCCTACCCACCCACCTAGCTATTCACCCATCTAAAAGATTCTGTGTAAAGTGCTTTACATAAGCTTTGTAAATGAGTGAAACCATTTCCGTTCGATTACTGATTTTAAAGTTAGGGTTAGAATATCTTAGTACATATTTATTACATATGGGAAAAAAACATTACACATATATATTACATGGGACATTTGCACGAGATCTTGCTACTGCATTAAAACCAGCCTGTGTGCATGTATATGTGTACCAAGCACACATGCACTGCCCTGAATGCAGCAGATAATGAAGGCAGCTCCTGGAGAAATTGAATTCCTAACAACCAGATCCTCACGTACGACGCTTGACAGGAAAAACAAGGACCGTGGGGGGCAGGCAAAAGAAAGCGAGCCAGAGAGAAAGAGGGAGCAGGAGATGCTTGGCCTGAAGGATTCACATGCAGAAGCGGAGTGTGAGAAGAAAGGAAAAATAGGGCCGTCTCAGCTTGGCAGGGTGCCAGCATGGCCACTCAGTGTTTCTCTCACTCTCCGGAGGGAGGCTTTTCAGCATATAAATATCACATTACCACACAAGGAAACACAGACATCAGCTGGCCCTTTAACCCACACTAACAAGGGCAGCCACCCTCTGCTAATCTGGCCATGGTGTCTGCTGGAGAGGAGATTCTGACTGTTTGGTTCTGCTGGAGTTCAAACATAAAGAAGGCTCTCTCCACTCAAGCTTATAGGAGAAGGACCGCACCCCCGAGACACAAGCTGAAAAACGCAGAACCTTAGAGGATTGCACACTGTTAAAGCGGTGCACTGAATTTACATTCAAATGTATACATCCATTTCAGATTAATAATTTACATCACATCAACCCCTTTTATATATTCAGTTACCTACTTTTAATGTACTATTTTCGAGCGCATTCTCGAAAATAAAGGTGCCAAATGCAACCAAGAAGCACCACTTTCAGACCTCTAAAATGCTGTCAATGGATATTTCTAATATGGAAATTTAGAGTTAAGGTCAGTACAGTAACAATCTTAATAAATCATTTTACTTTCATTTAACATCATTAAAAACACTAATTTAAAATACCTGAAACCAAACTGAACATTTGATTTTTTTCAGATTCAATCTGGGGAAAGAGGAAAGAAAAAAACTAAATGTTACAACAAGAAAAAGAAACTGTCCACATTCTACACTTTCTTGGTCACTATTCAAATATAAGCAAATGTGGGAAATGGTCCTGTTAACACTGGACAAACACAAAGCTTGAGTGCACACGGTCACCAAAGTAACTAAACCATAAATGTGTTTGTAACTTTGAACCAGGGTGATCCATCAGAGACTTGTGAAAATGCTAATTCTAGCAAAAGCAAAGAGCACATCAAATCATGTTATGGTTTTGTTTACAGGCTCTGTGTAATTAGACTTAATATATTTTTGATGCCTGAGTTTTGGAGGAACCAACAAAACCTGTGATTTACTCAGAAAAGGTGTATAGTGAGGAACCAATCCTGGTATCCTATATTAGTCCAGAATCAGAATAAGAGTTTCATACAAAGGTAGAATCTTTGACATTTTGATATATCCACATATCCAACGATTCTACCTTAGTAAGAAACTCTTATTCTGATTCTGGACATGACTAATATAGGATACCAGGATTTGTTCCTCACTATACACCTTTCTGAGTAAATCACAGGTTTTGTTGGCTCCTCCAAAACTCTCACCAACTACAGGCATCAAAAATATATTAAGTCCAATTACACAGAGCCTGTAAACAAAACCATAACGTGAGTCGATGTGCTCTTTGCTTTTCAGTCTTTTTAAACATAGCACCTACGTTATGCTGCTGTCGTTTGTCTGTGATAATACACAGTACTGTGAATCACAAAAAATCTCTTCAAGCATTGCATTAACATGCTTTTGCCATATCCCCACTCTTCAGACGCGCTATAAATAAGACCTCTACAGTAAGCTGCTTAGTATCACCTTATACACACAGCTGTAGACAGAAAAGAGACTAATTTTAAAGAGCATTCACTCTCACTCATAAACCACAACCAATAAAGCACTATGCCAAGACATCCTGGCCTGACAACCTTCGCATGATCAGTCAATACAGATCAATACAGCACTCAGCTACAGTGGGGAGGGAAATGGGCCCTTTTTTTTCTCTGCTTGTATGTGCTCGACTAAAAAAGAGCATGTTGACAGACAAATGGACGTGTCTGTAATCACCCTGACATGGCAAGTCTGCAAAATGGCTTTAGACTGACAAAGATATGAAGGCTCCATTCTAGGTGTGGATCAATACAATCAGCCGCAGCCAAACAGGCAGTAAGAGACGTGGGGATGAATGGCTTTTCAGAAAGAGAAGCAGCCCTGCTGTTGGTGCTTCACTGGGGAGGTGGGCAAGGAGGGGGGGTTGAGCTGGATTATCTGGGGTTTGGCAGACACACAGCCTGTTTGCTTTGTGCAGGAGGTGTTTGACAGTCAACAATATTTCCTACCACATACTTAATGTACGTTTCTGGAGTAAAAACCCTAAAAACCTTCCCTGGTATGTTTCTGCACCAGCCCCATCTTTAAGATTCTTCGAATGGACTGTAATGGCCTGCAGAGCAAGATTTTCCCATTGTTGTTCTGAGCCATTAGGGAATTAAAAACAGTGCTGGTCAGAAGAGCAACATTAAACCGCCAGCTTTTGACAGGAAGGAAAGAATCTTTTTTTTCGAATCCTTTTTTAATGTTTCTGAGAGCCATGCTCGATATATATCTTTGATCTCTGGTGGTCTGGATCTTATGTTATAGTAGGAGTGGGCGATACGGCAAAAATGTAACATTAAGATAAAGCAAGACACTTTGTATGGCTAAAAAATGTTGTTGTTCAAAGATAAAACCTTTAAAAACCTACATTTAAAAACAAGCAAAATGATTTTATTCAGTATTTCACATAACACACTCCAATTTCACAGTAATGAAACAAGAAGTTAGTCGGAACCGACGGTATCTATGATAAGCTCAGATAATTATAGTGACATAATGGGACTTCTTACAATGACAAATGTTTCTGACATTTACAGTACAAAACTGTACAGGGCTTTTGAGAACGTTAAAACCTCAGGGCGGTTACTGATTTAAATAATGGGCTACAGCATACAATGCTGCAATTATGTACATAGCGTGATAATCATACCAGGAAATTTCAAAACCCACGTACCTTCAAAAACAAATTTGTTTTGCCAACTACAAATTACCTTAATGAACACAAGTCAGAGCACAAGTAAACAGCCTACTGCTGTAGTCTCCCTGCAGAGCACAGGGATCCAGCAACATCAGCACCAAGATGATCATTTCGATACAACATTTCTGTTTTATGGACTAAATTCAGTCTCAAACTAAACCATACTTACCACAAAAAAACATCCCATTTAGTCAAGGCTAAGGGTTTATCTGAGTCTGGGAAAGCAGTACATGATATATAAAGTGGAGGTAGCTCAGTGGGTAGGATACTTGCCTCCAGACCAAGAGGTCACAGGTTCGAATCCTACCCTCAGCACACCACTACTGGGTCCCTGAGCAAGACACTAACCCTAAGTTGCTCCAGGGAGAGACTGCCCCCTGTAGGTAGGGAATGGAAGTCGCTTTGGATAAAAGCTTTTTGAAGGGTAGTATATATTAAAATAGCAAACTTCACTGTAGTTGGACGGTGCCAAATTTGAGCGCATTAAAGATTTTACGGACAGCATTGGGAGCACAGATTTGTCAATAGTTTCCGCGTTATTGTGGGGATTTCAGTTCTCAGAAAACAATCTGCGTTAGACTGAATTTGTGATTGAATTTATGATCTGCGCAAAAGTGAGGGGTTACTGTTTCCCTTCTTAAAAAACACTCCAGCTAAAACAGTCCTTATAACTTTAATGTGAACGGACGTGATCTATGTAAATATGTAAGTGTTTGTGACATAAAATCAATTTATTCAGAATTGACCAGTTTTGCTCTTAATATTTCATGTGTGGAAATCTGAATCTACATTTTTTTAAAGAAAGTACTTGCTAAACATTTTGAAAGTCTTACAAATGCATCAAATGGATTTATGTAATAAAGGATGTTTATCAGAAACATTACAAACTCCGCCCACTACCAAAATCATACCATACACGTGCGTGGTGGTTCATACTAATCACGTGAGGCCATCCAACAAGGTTCCAGTGAACAGATTCAATTTACAAAAGACACAAACTCTATACAAAACTAAAGCAAAAGACACAAGGGCCAAACCAAAAGCAATGAACAGAAGACACCCCAGGACTGGGTCGCGTGGGGAGACGCAAAGAACACACTCAGACAAGAACCAATCATAAAGCCCAATCACTTAACTAATACAGAACATCTGACACAGTGACTTAAGACACAAACATACACCGGGAAAATCAAAATAAAAGTCCCCAGAACAAAACCGAGGCCTGACACAAGCCAACACATTATTTCAGTAAACCAAGCCTATTTTAAAGACACACACTCCTGCAAAAGGCCTCGTGAAAACATCTCCTGCTGCTCTGATGCAGCTTTGCACACTATTGGCCTTTTCTCCCTCAGATTCATGAGGAATTGACTGGAATGGTGTTTAATTAACAGGAGTTTCTTCTTCAAGAGTTCATTAGTGGAGTTCCTCTCCTTCTTACTGTGTGTGGATCATCAGCTGTGAGGGTCGGGGCGGTCCACAGTTAGTGTCCTGTTCCACTACGGTTCTACTGCACATTATGGCCAGAACCACTGAACTCAGTAAAACACAACAGTCCATCATTCCCTTATTACAGAACAGAGTCTGGGCTCTTTACCTCTGTCTCTGTTTACTGCAGAACTCCAGGAGTTCCTTCAGCATTTAGTTTGTGTTCAATTTTACTCCACAGTGTAGAAAATAACAAAGAAAGAACATTGAATGAACTTTTGACTGGTAGTGTATATTAAATAATTTTTGTAAAAGATTTTATGGACATCAGTAGGAGCACAATTATGCCACATCTATGTATGGAGCACATGTATGGAGCATTGAATATGGTGAAAGACAGATTTTTGTCAAAAAAAGAACAGTTTAAAGGATGAACAGACTGTTAAAAAGCTATTACGCGTGTCTGACTGTGTGTGGCTTTGAGAAAGAAAGTGCCTGTGCAATCAGTGGAGTTGAATGAGTTCAAACAGAGTTTATTATATAGGAATAAATGTAGCTGTATGAAAGTTAATTTAGGAAGTGTGTAGGAGCACAGACTGCAATGTGGAACTGCAGACATGACTGGCAAATCACTGCAGAATGTGATAACCTCATCTCTATGACTTGTAGAATAACAATGTAGAATAACTAGTTAATGAGTAACAATTTTATGAGTAGTTCATGAGTTAATGAGTAGTTAATGAGTAACAAAATTGTCTAGTAATAGCAAGTCTTTTGTCCTGATAAATTGATCAACTCAAAATAAAAAACACATAACAGTAATCCCGCAGTTTTACGTGGATCAGGAGAAGTCTGCTGCAGTGTGCCTGCTCAGTGTCTTGTCCTTCTATTTAAGTGTTTTAAACTCCCCCCAAATTTTCAAGTTATCTCAATTCATTTAGTATTAATAAGTTGTGCCCTGTCTAAACATAGAGTGGAGAGAGTAGAGGGAGTTATTTCAATGTTTCTTTTGTTTCGTTGCACGCTGCTAATGCTAACCACTAATGCTAACAGTGTGTCTCTCTCTCCCTCACACACACACACGCACACACACACACACACAATAAATAAATAAATTAATAAACCTACCTTGTCCCTGATGTAACTGAGCATCAGCACAGAGAGCTGTCTTGTTCTTTTGTGTATGAGTTTTTGCACGCTGCTAATGCTAACCAGAAATGCTAACAATTTTTAAGCAATAGTTTCTGATTATTTGTTTACTTTTACATTTTCTTCAAGGGTAATGCATTAAACTGAGTTTAAAATGAAGTTGAAGTGTTCTGGGAGCAGATTTGGGGGCATATTTAGGGTTTCCACTTTAAAAATAGGCATTTTTAGGCACTTTTCTACCCAAAACACAACAACACGTTTTTTCAATATACGCAAGTGCTCTTGGAACGTAACCCCTGCGAAAAGCGTGAATTACTGTATATGGACAAATGCCGTTTCCCAGTGAAGGGCGATCTTAATGCTTTGGACAGTTTGGGGACGGTCCTATTCTATTCCAGTATGACTCTGTCCCACAAAAACAAGCACCAGGCTGGAGGAGTTCAGTGGGATGAACTGGAGGAGCACCTTTGGGATGAACTGGAACGGAGACTGTGATCCAGACCTTCTCCTCCAGCATCAGTGTCTGACCTCATAAACGCTACAGAATGATGGAGACAGATTCCCACAGAAACTCCAGA
Source organism: Brachypetersius altus (assembly GCA_037974465.1). Lineage (NCBI taxonomy): Eukaryota > Metazoa > Chordata > Actinopteri > Characiformes > Alestidae > Brachypetersius > Brachypetersius altus. The sequence continues at coordinate 3,376,114 of JBBPDB010000039.1, read as the reverse complement.
ATCTGGAGGAAAGTCTTCAGAGAAGAGTGGAAGCTGTTAGAGCTGCGAAGGGAGACCGACTCCAGATTAAACTCCAGATTAAACTGCCATCTCACTATCTGTTGGCGTAATGCGTCTCCATACTTTTGTCCATGCAGTGTAAATGTCACATTCTGTAAAACAAAGCGGTGGCAGATTTACTGCAGGTGGTGGGGTCCAGAACTATTCCCTTTTACAACCTGCAGGCGTGTGTTTATGGTTATTTCTGTAGGTTTATTATCACCCTGCACATGTTAAACTCGTGCACAGGTTTGGGTTTACAGTAAACGGACACTCTGAGCAGGTGTGTGTGGGGGGGGGTTCTTGTGTGCACTTATATGTGTACAGTAGTTAGTTTGCGTCTCTGCCTGTGTGTATGTTGGACAGGGAGAGTTTTGCGTATACTGGTGTATTAATAGCAGTCTCTCTGGCTGTAATCCCACTAAGAGGCTTTTTCTGAGCCACTTCATGGAATCCAGCTCCGGCATTACCTCTCCCCAGATCCCCTGCTCAGTGATTGCAAGCTTAGGTGACTGTTTATGTATTCTGTGTGTGTGTGTGTGTGTGTGTGTGTGTGGTTGGGAGGGAGAGGGGTCACATGTTTAGCCATAACCATCTTCACAATATGAAAATTTGGAATACTGTGCAACTACTACAGCAAATGTAATTCTAGCTCAAGTGAGGCATAAGCAAGAAAAGTAATAAAAACAAAACACTAGTGACGCTCTCTGTCCTGCTGCTGCTGCTGCTGCGTTTGTGTTGCTGTCTTCCTTTATTCTGCATTGTTGCACTTAACAGCTCTGTTGCTAGAACACAGTGTCCGTCATAAAATTATATTCATTCAAACCAGTCCGCACTTGTTGGCTGTTGTTTGGTTGCTCGTGTTTTTCTGGACTCTTGTGTGTTTTGTTCTGTCTGCAGTTGCGAAGTCTTGTGTTGTTTTTATTCCTGTGTCGCAACATGATCTAGAGGAAGGTTGTTTCATTTAACCACATTCTGTGTATATCCTCCTGAGACCCGGCCCATTCATTTCTGTCCTTTATAGGAGACATTCTGTCCACCTGTGTCTTCCTTAAGTATCTGGAGAGCCCCATTAAGCCTATAGTGTTCTATAGAGGAGATCCTGGGCTCCAGTGATGCTCCTGTGAGGGTTTGCATGCTGGGAACAAGGACTGCAATGGCAAGACATACATGAGGAGCACCGAACGCAAGATGTTCCTCTAAAAGAAAACCAGGACTATCACAGCTGAACTATCCAGAGGAGGTTCTAGGACTTATAATTCACTGTGGAACTGAAATACAGGTTTCGTTGTCCTTGTAAGCAACAAACAACAGAAGAGTGATACAGACTTTTATTGTTTTGAATAATATCAGTTTTAATTTTCTAAACACAGTTCGGTTTTCACACGACCGTGATCGTCCCGTTGTCCTCTACAGTGGACATGCTGGGAAATTAAAATAAAAAATATATTCAGAGAAATTTAAATTGTACTGTATTTTTTAGGCCCAAATGGACAGTAATATACACAAAAAAAGAAACTGTAAGACACTTCTTCTTTGGTTCTCAGGAGGATATAGGGTTTATTTGAATGGTAAACCAAGGCCTGTAGGTAAACATACATGAGGAGGCTTGGATTGCTCTTAAAGCATTGAATGGACACACACCTACATTTGTATCGTGCAAGATCAGCTACTCAGTTACCCCTGAATGTTCCAGGCTGGCTTAAACTACGGGGCGATCATGTCATCGCTGTTGCAAGGCCAAGACTTTAGAAACAGGATACTAGCCGACAGCAGACAGGCATCATCAGAGATCATTTTCAGATGCAGGCTTAAACAGACAGTGGGCTTTTAGGGGCTGCTGAGCCGCGCGCAGTGCTGTCAGAAATACACAGAGAACTGATGGTGGATCATTAATTGTTAGGCGCCTTGGTTTTAAATACCCTATACATTAAAAATGTCTTTTGCATTCACGGATAACGACTAACGTGTAAGGAAACCCGGCGACCCGAGGGAACTCTGAGGAGCGGAACCTTTAGGCGTTATCGGCAGCTAATGGTGGGCTGCAGAAAAAACGCATGTTGTTCCTAAAACAATGGTGTTGGGGAGGAGAGATCTGGAGTCGATCGTGTTGAAATGTGTGGAAAGTTTAAAAAATAAATGTGTTATACGGCCTCCCATTAAAAAACTACCACTCCTGCCGACACACACACACACACACACACACACACACACACACACACGATTGCCAGTCCTCAAATGATCGAGGTTATTGACAGTCCTTGAAATATAATCCTTTAAAATGCTACCTAATTCAAGCAGAGAGCAGGCACTGAGCCGGCGGCTCTCTGTCCCTCTACTCTTTTGTGCTGGACTTAGTGGTCCGTTCAACCTGAAGGAGGGACCGTAAACACAATGGTGCCTTTTTCTGCAGGAGGGCTGTGGGCCTGTGCTGGGAAATCACGTTTTGCTTTTTAAACGCCCGGGTTTGAACCGAGCAGGACACACGTTTCAGTCTAAGCTGGAATTAGGAAAGTATGTTGTCCGCTGGCTGTGTTTTGGTTTCACAAATGTGGGTTTTGTGGTTTAAGGCCTTGCTCTTCTCCCTCTGTCCTCAGCAGAGCTGCAGCCTGCCTGTGCTGAACAAAAGGCACCCAGTCAGGAAGCGTTTCGGCCAATGAGCTGCCGCCTTCCATGCTGCCAGGGAGAGCCGTCCAATCGGCGCTCGGCTTTTATCAGCATGTCCGCTCGCTGGCTTGGAGTGCCGAGGCTGTGCTCTCTGTAGAGAGAGAGGGCTGAGGGCTGTCCTCCATGTTTTAATAAGCACTGACATTTCCCACAACTCTTTTTTTTTAGCCATGCATCCACAGAGGTAAGCCTGATTTTCTATTGTCTCACTTCCTCTTCTGCATAACTGTCAATGTTGTCTAATGTCTTAACACAGAAATAATGTTCTTATTCAGGGGTGCTGGACAGAAAAAAAAAAAAATCCTGTCCCAACACAGCAGAGCTGGATCCTGACAGGAACAGGGCTGTCTCTTGTGTTTGTGAGCCCTTTGGATCACATGGTTAGGCTGTGAGTCTACACAGAGGAGCATGATAAAAAAAAGTGGTCTTCTGTACCTTCTCTCAGCTCTAGTGTTGCTCAGGCTGCAGGGAGCAGGGCTGGGAGAGGAGCACAGCAGTGTGAAGTGCAGTCACAGGCCAGCCCTCTCAAAATGGAAGGCCTTGTGGGTCAGGCAGCAGCCAGAGCTGTAAAAGGAAACCCGCACTCAGCTGCAGTATCGACTGTCTTGCATTGTCTGGACTTGTGCTTGTTGACTGCTGTCTTTCGCTGCTGACTGTATGCTGATTTTTTTTTTTTTTTTTTTTTTTTTTTTTTAAAAAAGAGAACATTTTGCTTTGGCTTTGCTAACCAAACCATTTGCCCACACACTAGAGTTTAGTATTCCGCACACGGACGGGTCATAATGGTATCTGTCATTTCAGCCTGAGGGGTTTCTGGGTTTAATCCAGAGTTTCGGAGGTATTGATTCGGGCCTTAAGGCTGGGTGCAGCCCCTATTTGTCAGAACATGGTTCTTGTAAGAGTTGGCAGCCATTTCAGACAGCTTCTCTTTTCGGCCTTATCCTGTGCACTGCACACGAGGACCAAGCCACTGAGAGGAGAGCACCTGTAATATACTTCACATTACTGCGCATTTATATGGTGTATTACAGTGTATTGGTGGAGTAACACACTGAGTGTGTGTTATAGAGTCACCTATTTAGTATTTGCAGTACATTAACAGCATGTGTTTTACATCAGAAGTGTTTGGGCTGACTCTTGTTACGTGCAAGGGTTTGTTTATAGTGACTTGGCTGTTGGCGGAGACCGAAAGCAGGGAATCCCCTTGAAATACTCGCAAGCCTTGATGCGTACTAGTCGAAGGCCAAAATGTCGTACAGAGCTTTTCTTTCACTCTCTCAGCTGCAGACTCCAAAACACGTCCTCACAATCTCTGGAGCCCCAGACTCGAGTCGGTCGGATCTGACAGTCTCTCAGTTGCCTTCACTGTCTGAAGCTCTGATCCTGGTGATCACCCAACCACACCTGATTAAAGGTTGTGTTTGTTTTGCATGTTGTATTTTCACCGATTTGGAAACACGTGCCTTCGATCGTTGATCGAACCCTTTTTTGAGCTTTTTTTATAGGATTATGAAAGCCCAGTGACACTAGGAATAGACACAATAGGCCCTTAATAGGTAGATCATTACAATATCCGCTTGTGATTGTGTTGCACAGTATGCAGCACACAGCCACAGACGATATTAGGGAGAATAAAAGGCCGAGTGATTAAATAATCCGTGTTAAATAATCCTGCAGGAAGAGCTGAAGGGAGTTTTCCAAGAGCAACTGTTTGCTGTAAGACAGGTTACATTTTCCTTTTGGTTTCCTTTGTCTCTGTATGCTTGTGTGTGTGTGTGTGTGTGTGTGTGTGTGTGTAAGGCCCTCTCTGCATTCCTGTGAGCTGCTGTACTGGCAAAGGTTGTGTTCTCACAGTTGCCACGGAAAGCTTACTACGTCTACAAAATGGACGCCCGAGATTGCTCTTAACCATTAGAGAGGGAGAGAGAGGGAGAGAGAGGGAGAGAGGCTGAGAGAGGCTGAGAGAGAGAGAGGGGAAAAAGAGATGGGAGGCAATCTGATCCGTGCGTGTTGCATGGCAGTAGCACGGTTCCCGTGCACATACACGCAGGGAGAAGTGGAGTGTGGTTCGGAGTGTATTTTTGATGGTGGATGGCAGCAGCAGCCCTCCCTGCATTGCAGCAGTGGATCAGAGCAGAGAGAGGGGAGCAGGGAGAGCCAGTGTGCCACACAGCATCCGCCGCCCAATCACGCGCCTCCGTGTGGCTCTCAAACCAATCGGCAGCCCACAGCTGAGGTTAAAGATTGACAATCGCACTGAGAGCAGCAGGGAGAGCAAGGCCCTTCTGGAAAATTCTGCACCCATCTTTGTCTCATTCCTTACAGCTATTACAAAAAAAAAAAAAAGATATTAAACAAGGGCCCCGCCTGAAGAATCTGTGTACTGTGCACGTAAAGAAAAATAAGGTATGCTGTTATTATGTATCAATTGTTTTACATTGAACTTTATTGCAATGTCAGTGTGTTCTGCAGTCCGAGCTATAAATGACTATACATGTATTGTGCCGCCTCGCTGTATGAAGGGATTTGTGCCAGCGGTGATATCGATTGCATAAAAGGAAATGGCTGTTGCTGAGGATAGATGGTGCATGCAGGGTTGAAGAGGATAGAGGAGGAGGCCAAGATGGCAAGTGCACAGCCTCTGCAGATGTTGTCCTGTCTCTGTGCTTTCATTTTCTCCCCTAAAGGTGCAGCGAGGGGAGAGGCAGAGCCAGAGTCAGACCAAAAGACCTTTCCTTGGAAGGCAAAGACCGGAAATATGAGGATATTTTTTTTTCCAGATTTGGCTGAAATACACCCTTTACCTTTTTAATTATGACGAGATGATGGCTTTTGACCATGAGCCTCTCTGAGTCACATCAGGATCTTGCAACTGATTTATTTCCTTTGATAGCAAATGGCTGTTTTCTTGATGGAGAAGGACGGTGGGCATATGTGGCAGGGAGCAGGGCACAGGGAGGAGAAAGAGGGGGGAAAATAGCACAGCAGTGGCTGACTGTCATTTTGGAATCATTCTCAGCCTGCAGAGTGACAGACGAGGACACCTTTACACCAAACCTCTCTGCTGTATGTGGGATTAAAATACTAATGACATCACGGTCAAGGCCATCTCTGAGTCTGGTGATGGACTTACACACATCCAGTATGAGCAAAGGAACGAAACGCATGGTTTCGTTTTGCCTGCGGATCGATTCAGCGCTTCATACAAACCACCTGTGTTTTGCCGGCTGTCCTCGTGATCTGACTGTGTTTTGCTGGTGGCGTTCTGGAGCGAGGGAAGGCAATTTCAACCCCACCCCACATTAATATCCACTGTTGCTCTCTCTCTCTCATACTGCGATGGCAGTGTTGACGTCTCTGTGCTTTATTTTGCTCAGCTGAAGGTGGTGGACCCCACATTTCTCAGGGACATGATTATCTGAGCCCCACCCCCCTTTTCTGTGGTGCATCGGGGCTGGCTCCACCGTTCCTTCCTGAGAGACAGTTGGGATTTTCTGTGTGTGGATGATTTTCTCTGGTTTTTGGTTAGTTTGTGCTTGTGCACAAACCACAAACCTCTCGGTCTGTGAAAAGCCTCCTGCGACGGCACCAAGGGAAACCATGGGCTCGTGTCAAAGGGGCTCTTTCACTCAGAAACTTCTCTCTCTCTTCCACAGTCAAAGCCGAGGAAATAATAAACCGGAGACAACAAATTCAATGAGACGTCTTGACTGCATCAAAGCTTCGGTCT
>JBBPDB010000039.1:3352394-3363241 GCA_037974465.1 Brachypetersius altus | reverse complement strand
AATGCAGAGGAAGAATTTCGTGCTGTTCACACTGTGTGCAGTGGTGTGTTCACGTATGACAAATGGTCACTTTCACCAGCGCCAAAAACGTGGGACACAAGAAGTGCTGAGTTTAGGTGTTTATAATAGAGGGGACAGTAGGTGTACATGCAGGCACACAGGGATGTGTTTAATAACCTGTTCTGATTTGGATCAGCTGGTTCTGCAGGGCAACACTCACCAGAGGGGGTCCCGTCACAGTCCTGTGGGTTACACTGGCGCGTGTTCTCTGGCCAGGGCTCGTGGTCACACTGGGCCTGTTCCTCTTCCTCTTCCTCTGCCTTTTTGTTGACACACTTGACCAGCCGGCGCTGCACCCCTCCACCGCAGGACACCGAGCACTGCCAACAAACACATGGCGAAAATGCCTGAGAACCACTCAGACCATCTGCAAGCTGTCCACTACGGGCCAGCTGGGGCATCTCACTCACAAACTCACCAGATTCCTCAGGAGTTTCTGTGGAGACTGCCCTCTCTAAGCTGATATCCCCAACTCAAGTGTAGATTCTGTCAGTTCTATTTCATAAGTTATGTATTTACTTTTCTTTTTTTCTTTTTTACAAGTAAATTAAAAAGTGAAAACTGTATTTTCTGAATTGAAAATTGAATTTTACACTTTGTGGAGTCACTGTAAAAAGAGCAACACGACAAGTAAATAAAATCCTTTTTTAAAAAAAAAAATCCTCTCTTTTTTTAAGTGTTTTTCATACAAACGTTGTTGCATTGAAATTGTTCACCTAGATCAGTTTTGTTCAACAGTATAACTTAAAAGTAATGATAATAATTCAATAAAATGCATGGACTGTTGTTAAATTAAATCATACCCTAGCTAGCACAGTCTCCCTCTTAATTAACTAACAGAGTAACAAATGCATTTTCATCAATTGTTGTTAATTCTGTTAATATGTTTATTAAATATGATTATAAAAGAAAACGCAGTGTCCAATTTCATGTCTCACTTAGTAAGTCACACAGTGAGTCAAATTCTCTCTCTCTCTCTCTCTCTCTCTCTTTCTCTCTCTCTCTCTCATCGTAATATTTGAACCCCATATTGTGACTGTGCAAGACTGAAACACCTCCAAGCTTTCTGCACACACCATATTTGCAAAGGGAGCTCTAAATAGCATAAAGCATAAACTCAGCGGCCGAAATGAAACGTGACAAGTTCTGAGGGCGGATTTGCATTTATCAAAGAATGACTTTAATTAAAAGCTAAGGTGCATTTACAAAGTGTAGGTAGACAACCTGCAGAGTGTCGTATGTACTAAGCGCGAGCTCCGAGCTGGAGAGCACAAAGGCTCCTGTGGGGCATGAGGCAGTTTTGACGTGAAGAAGGATTAAAGGCGGCTTTCATGTGTCCAGGCATGGTTCTGCTGCACGGGGCACGATATAACCACGGTGAGTCACCAAATTGGATGAGCACTGCGAGCTTCGGAGTGATTGCTGGATTTGACCGCCTCCTTCCCTGCCTCCTATCTTTTCTTCAGCTTGGAATTCAAGTTCACAAACATACACATTTCCTCCACCACCCTCTTTCAAATGTCTGCACAAAAAGACAGTTTATAGACTTGATGTCAGTCTATAACCACCTCACCATGACTAAAGCTGCATTTGAGAAAAACGGCGATGTAAAATAAAAGGCACAGATGTGTGTCTTGTGTGACTACTTCATCAGTTGTCATAGTGGAGGTGTGGGAGAAGCGGTAAATGAAGAATCGACCACGGAAATAGAAGAAAATGCACCAAATCAACATAGAAATAGATATTCTGAGCAGATTCAGGGAAACTGCATTAAGTCTGGATATTTTAATGAAATTCTTCAGACTATGGCCTAGAACGAACATTGATTTTGGAGTGAAAACTGATGCGTTCTAGAATTCTGAAAGCATTTTGAATCTGTAGAAAAGCTAATTTTGAGGAATCGCAGTTTACCCAAATACATTTTGTGTAAAAACTGTGTAAATTTTGACCTGATCATCTATCTTATTGTGCCACAATGTAAAAGATAAAGATAAAAATCCACAGACAGGCTAATAGAGAGCAGAATGATCACTTCTTGTGAAGAAATGTACTGAGTACCCTGGGTTATGGGGCTTAATGAGCCCCTTGTTGACATTTTCAGACTGCTGAACTAGAAGGAGCAAGTGATCTCGCACAAGGTCAAAAATGAAAGCTTCGTGACAAGCCTCTGTCTCTCTGTATTTCTTTCAAGAGTCCTTCAGAGAAATGTTATGTGCCTTAGGCTGATGAACCAATTTATGCCCTTAAGGACTTCCCAGAAGGTATAAAAAGAGTGTTCATCTGTCTAAAAAAGACATGACGGAAGTCTTTTAATTATATTGGGAATGTGGATTATTTTCTCATATCACACAATATTATTCTTCACTGATGGTTTGTTTGCTTCTCTTTCTTCTTCCGTCACCTCGCTGTGAACCCAGCCAATTAGGTATGTGCACATTCACACTCTTGAGAAGGTAAAGGGCTCCCCTCTGGCATTGCTGAACTTAACAACGTTGCCTGGCATCCATCATCTGTAACTAAGGCTCGGCTGCTTTGGTCCTTTCTATCTGATTCAGGCTCTTCAGAGCAGAACACTCTATCTAAAGGATTATACCATGTTGTTCATCAACAATTCTTGATGAAATGGGATTTGCAATATTTTTTTTAATAGATTTGAGATCACAATCCTTGTAATGAACAGTCAAATAATTTCAGAAATCATCTGCCAAATATAGATACATATACAGCAATCCCCCACTTTTCGTGGGGGTTACGTTCCAAGAGTATACTGAAAAAACGTGTTTTTGTGTTTTGGTTAAATAGTGTAAACCATAAATCTGCCCCAAATCTGCTCCCAGAACACTTTAATTTCATTTTAAACTCAATTTATTGCATTATCCATTAAGAGTAAAAGTAAATAAACAATCATAATCAGAAAACTTTATTGCTTAAAATAACGTTAGCATTAGCGGTTAGCATTAGCAGCATGCAAAGACTCCGCGTTATTGTGGGGATTTCCGCGTAAACCGATAAGTTCCGTCATAAAAAAAAGCGCGTTTCTGAATTAGCGACTCCTGATCCGCATAAAACTGGGGGATTACTGTACATGCATATAATTCTAAAAACCAGCTAACTTCAGTTCCTCATGTAGCCTCATAACTGCATAATTATGTTAATTACATAGAGAGCAATTACTTACAAGAGTTAATTACAAGAGTTACTACTGAATAATGAGGCCTAACATTTTTGTAAAATCATAATGAGTCCGGAGAATGGATGCCAAAAGAATGACAGCCCTAAAGTGAGGATACAGTTTTGCTTTTTCTGTGGTATTTAATATTCATTAAATTCAGCTTGTAGCTTCAGAGCCTTTCTCAGCCAGCAGGTTCGAAAGCGAATTGCATTTTTAAAACAGGGCCCTGAGTCAATGCTCACCTGACCCCAGGATCCAGTCACCCACTGGGCGCAGGACTGATTATTGCAGGCTTGAATGTAGCTGGGCTTCTGCTCCTCGTCACATCTCCCCTCCTCGGGGCAGGTGACCAGTCTTTGTTGCTCTCCGCCTCCACACAGCTCCGAACACTGCGGACACAAATGAGATTGTGGCACTAGGGGGGCCCAGCACTACTTTTGATGTCAGCAGGCTGAGTCTGAAGAGCTCCACAGCCATCGAGAGCTGGTGGATGGTAGAAGACAAAAGGATAAAACGTGACTGAAACTTCTCACCTGTCCCCAGGAGGAGGTGTACCAGTCCAGGCAGAGCTGAATGCTGCAGGGAAGGCGGGCCGGGGGCCTGGGGGAGGCGGCCTGGCAGTGAAAGGGACGAAGCAGCCTGTGGTCACGCATGTCGTAACACTGGATTTCACGCTGCTTCATACCCCCCCCACAGTCCTTTGAGCACTGTCAACAGAGGACAAAGCATGTTCTCTACACAATGGAGCAGATCGGTGCACAGCAGCGTGCATCTCATCCTCACCCAGCCAGCCAGACAGTCTCAGCTGGCCATCTCTGCGATTTACTGCCTGCTATCGACTCGTACAGTTTTATCAGGTTCCATACATGACCAACTGACAGAAACAGGTTTGTCTTTGAATGACATGTCAGTGCCAATGGCTTGCGAAAGGCCTTTTGAAATGTGCTCTGTTAGATGTTCTGTCAGCCCTGCAGGTGGTTTAAACACTGTATCTATGACATAATAGCAGTGTATGAAGGATGGCACAATCAAAAGTTGGAAAATTTGAAAAATCAAATGTACCCAAATACAGTCAAAACATGTCTGGAGTTCTGCTTCTTCAGTTTTGCATTCGAGCTTTGAAGATAAGATAGTGCAGCTGACAAGTAGTAGAAGCTTCTATTCCACTGGCACTGTGCAAACATAATGCCTACATTATCACACACTTGTTTTAAACCACAATAAGTTAGTATTCTTATTCTGGGCCGCTTTCCTGGACCTGGTTTAAGCCAACCGTGACTAAACTGCAGAGTCAGTCATAAATCACTATAGGCAGTTCTCTACTTATAGGTCTGAGAAATTGTCTCAGAGACATTCTTAGGTGGTTTCTGACATTGTTTGCACAGACGTTATGCCAGGAACCACATAGTAAGCCTATCTGAGATGATTTAACAGCTTTAACAGTAGGCCTGGTTTTGGCTGACAGACTGCCTTTGGATTTCAGGGAAGTTGACTTCATGCCAAACCACAGATTTAACCCAGAATTCACACATTCACTCAGAGTGGAGTGACAGGCCTCACCTTGCTCCACTTTCCTATCCTCCACGTGGAACACGGGCGCAGGTAGCAGCGGCGAGCCGGCGCCGGCCTCTTTGCCATGTCACAGTCAGACTCATCCCCAGTGCTGCAGCGGACTGACCTCCAAATGGCACCAAGCCCACAGCTGGTGGAGCACTGCCAAACGAGAGCATCCATGTAGAGTTCATACACACAGTCATGCCATACAGACATACAGGCACATGAAACTGAAGGCAGTCATATACACTGAGCAAAAGTAAAATACCACCCTCCAATTTTATTGAAATTCCTTTTAAAGGCCTTTAAAGCCAAAGTTTTCGCTTTGTCAGAAAAACTGCAAACATTTAGGGTCAAATTATGTGTTATGTTGATTTTTTAGAAGAATATAAGCACACATCATCTTGGGAAGGATGCACATTGTCTGGCTAAATGCACAATTATAGAATAAATCATAAATGTGGTCTGTTTACATTTAATTCTCCCCCCCAATATGCAAATAATATAAGATAAGAAAGGACTTTATTTATCCCGAGGGAAATTCTTTTGTCATAAACATGCTCAACGCAACAAGAGGAATAAACATAAATATGCTCAGTGCAACAAGAGGAATAGAGATAAGACAATAAAGAGTTTAAAAAACCCAGGAATAATAGTGCAAACAGAATAACAAAATAACTACAACAAAGAACTAACCAGTGATTATAACAGATATAATAAAACAGATTATTAGTGCAAATGGTTATGAAAAGTTATCAAAAGTGTTATATCAAAAGTGCAATAAAATGAGATCCCAGCAGGTGATGAGAGGATGAGACAACATACAGATAATCAAGCGATGACTTATATTGCACACGTGTGTTCTCTGCAGAGGATGTTAACATTTTCAAAAATCAACAAAATGTAATTTGACCAGGAATGTTCAAACCTTTTCTGACTGTAGATATCAGAAAAGTAAACAAAAACTCTTGCAGTGCGTTCACTCTTTGCTGTGATTACAGCTTCTGTGCTTTTCTAGTGGCTGGCTCTCAGCTTGCATCTGTTATGAACGCATTTCACTGAAAGGGGACAATGATGTCAGCTTTGGGAGCCACTTCTGTTAGAAAGACATGGCTATAACTGACTGTGTTTAAGTTTGGAAGGATGAAAGAGAAACAGTAGGTCTACGAAAGAGATCTGACATTATATTTGTTTGTTTTTTTCCTGTCATTTTTTATTCTAAATACATCTTTGAGCATTAAATGAAGAACAACTTTCTCCATTGTTAATGTCAGAAAACAACAAAGGGGTTTTGGAATGTACTGTGCATTAGATTTATAGACAAAGGTCTGCAATCTATCATAATCAAAGCCGGGCTTGGAATAACATGAACTATGCACTCTTGCCTTATCTTGGAAAGAGGCAAATTTATGTTCATGAGAGAGTTATTAAAGTATTCTTTACATCTATGCATCTGTGCTCAGACCTGTAACAGAAGAGATGCATTATCAGAGGAATCCCAGCTCCACTAAGCACTGATATTATTTTTGAAGGAAAGCATTACTCACAGCACTCCAGTTCCCCGAGCTCCAAAAGGCGATGGGAGTTGAAGGAAGCGGGGAGGACACATCTGGCTCAACTGGGTCTGGGTACTGACTGGTGGGAACCTGAGATGGAGACTGTGAGGGTTCAGGGGAAGAGGGGCTTCTGAACCTCAGCAATGGAGGAACGATGATTTCATTGAAGTCAATTTCTGTCCAGGCAGGCGAAGGAGCAGGAGGTGCCCACTGCAGTGTACTGGCCTCTAGATGTTCAGGCCAAGGAGTAACAGCTGGGCTGTTGGTGCCAAGAGCATCTGGCATGATGGTGGTCGGAAGCTCTGTTGAAATCCATGAGAGAGAACGCAAATCGCCATATGATACCACGTAAGGTGTGGGCTCTGATCCAGCAGATGAAGTCATGCTAATTTTGTTTTCTGCCGGATTATATGGAGTTGGAAGGGGCTCCTGAGAGAATCTGTTTAAGGTCATGGAGTTTTCACCAGCCACAGTGCCAGTGTTGATGCTCATATAAGTATCTTCGTACTGACTCCCTGGGAAAGCGTTCCTACCAAGTAGGAGCGCGGTGGTGCTTACTGGTGTCTCATGCAAGACTGGTGTCATGGTGGGACCACCATATGTGTCCATATTGGTATTGGAAGGTAACCCATTAGGACGAGGAGAGTGGGGATGCTCCTCCTGCTCATCCCAGTCACTTTCACCTCCAGGGACATCTTCGCCAAACTGCTCCTCCTGCCCAGCCACATTTTCAGTCATAACCTGGTCAGCTGAATTGTCCGTCTGCACTGTTCCATAATCTTCAGTATTTTCTATAGCATGTGTACGAGGCTCGTGTGTCCCATAAACACTTGACGTCGCACCAAACAATGTTGTACCTAAGCCCTTGGAGGGAACCTCATCTGTTGGCAGTGGGCTCTCTATAGTGCTGAGGTCCTGAGCTGAGCCAGAAACACCAGGTTCCTTCCATTTCTGAGAGAATCTGGTGTTGGAAGAACGTGGCATGGCTGTTGTGACAACAGGCAGGAAATAGTCCTCAAAATCTTCTGAAGCGTTCCCATCTGGCTGGTTGTTCTGTGGCTTTTCATTGAAAAGGGATGAAGAGGCAGTTGGTGGGTAGGCAGTGGAGGCTGTGATTGAGGTAGCTGTGGGAGGATCTGCTCCTTGCCTGTAAACTGTGGTGGGACTGGGTTTGGCATCCTGCTTTAGATCAATTCCTGAGTAATCGGCCCCGCCAGTGCCTTCCTTGTCAAAATCATACGACAGGTCCTCGTGAAACTTTATGAAGTTATAGTCATAGTAAAAATCATCAACTTGGACGTTGTTCTTGATGGGGTTTTCGGCCTCAGTGTGATGGGGATGTAGGTAGTCTCCATCGACAACGTTGTTGAGGTCGTCGCCGTTTGGCGACTGAGCCCTAGTGGTCCCAATGAAAACTTTCGGCAAATGGTTGTTGTCGGGTATTGAGTTTATCTCATTGAAAACTTCTTTGCTTGATGAGCCACTTCCAGACCAGTCGATGTCCACATTAACAGGGCATTCCTGGACGTTGCAAGGCATGCGGGAAGTGGGCTTAGCTAGAGGATCGCAGTCTGCCCCTGTGTTCCAGCTGCACATCACATCCCGGGTCTGCACGCCACCGGCACAGCTCTCAGAGCACTGTGGGGTGGAAGCACACAGGTTTACATACAGAAAACTCTAATCTCAAACAGTGTATCGAAATTTAAATTGATATTCAACCATCAGTGATCAAATGAAGAATCTTTCAGAGTAAAATCCGCAGGTAGGGGCTTATGTTATGCACCCACTATCTATAGAAATCTGAAAGTGATATACACTGGAGGCATATCAAATAAAGTATCTAAATGCATGCTTTCCCACACTGCACACACATACGACACATACTCTAGCACTCTGCTATTTATGCAATATCAAAAACTGCATTTTATTGATTTAAAATGGCTGCATTGTTACATTCATGGCAGAGATTTGGTTTTCTCATCAAAAGGAATCAAAGAGAGAGAGCAAGGTGCAGAATGCTGTATCGCAAACTGCTGTACACAGTGGAAAGAAATGCCTCTTGTTATGTCTCTCCGGATTGATCGACAACGTACCACACTCATAAACTGAAGAGAACCTTGACGTCACACTTTTCCTGGGCAACTGGGGACAGAAAGTATCGCACTTGTGAAGGATCTTGGTAGAAGTTATTCATTCATTAAAAGAGCTTCCTGACCCGAGTCGATTGATTTACATAAGGCCGTCAGGGAGCTGAAAGCTTACAGCCAAATGTCAATCAGTGATCGGTGTGTTAAGTAATCTCAGAGAAAAACAAGGTGAAATAAATCGTGTTTTGTCTGGCTTGCGCAATCGACTGATCCTTAAAAAATTGCAGTCTCAAGAGAGTTTCTGTGTTGACTGAATGCCAATGATACCTGTGGCACAATAAAGACACTATTGCGGAACAAGAGCTACAGAATGTGTCCTCAGTTCTCTGTGACGTTCTCTGCTGTGCTTGTCGAGGCTTCTTTTGTTTCTTTTGTTTCCTAGAGGTAAAGCACGACACCTTTTTAATCCATCATTATGTGGACTATAATGGGAACTGGATGAGTAATTATAAAAAGGTTTAATAAGATGCCAGGCCATGCACTTTTTGTGGGCGTTCATTGTTTGAGTAGATGGTGGCTCACCTCTGACCAGTTGCCTACACTCCAGTCAGCAGGGCAGGTTATGTGTGCATTACAGCGGGTCAGCGGATCAGGCCTGGGCAGGTGCCGGCACTCAGAGGGCTGCAGGGCTTCCTGCTCGTCCAGCCCAAGGCTCCGAATGCAGACCACTGTTCTTTTAGTCAGTCCCCATTCCCCACAGCTTGCTGAGCACTTCTGCCATTCTCCAGCCCACCATCTGCAGTCAGAAACACCACAGAAAATCAAAGCACTGCTAGAGCTAGAATCGCACACATCTGTCCCATTCTGACACCTCTCTTCCAAGATAAGATAAGAAATGATAAGACAGGATAAGATAAGATAACCTTTCATTAGTCCCACAGGTGGGAAATACAGCAAACAGAACAAGAGAAGAAAGTAGAAGCAGGAAACCCAACAGAAATAAAAACGATACAGTATTACAACAGAAAATAAACACAGTGCACACAGTGGGTATCTTCAGATGCCTAACAGCAGCAGACATTGAACTTTTCTAAGACTGATTGTGGGGCTCATCTCCCAGTATGAAAGGATTTTGCCATCATTTCTTTTGTATTTTTATTATTTGGGACAATCTACCAGTTACTTCTGCAGTTGGCAAAGAGGTCTAGACATGAGAAGAAGCACTGTGTAGCCCACAGTTTTAAAATGTTGTATAAAAGACACTGACTGTTGAATTTGTTTCAGAGGAATTTACATTTACATTGACATTTACGACATTTGGTTGACACTCTTATCCAGAGCGATGTACACCAGTGCTGAAGTCCACAACTGTTTCTTAAACCTGTAAACAGCTTAAATTCATGTCAACTATTTAACTGAAATACTGCACATTCGGTGCACCTATACAACTGCAATCAAATAATTAGCCAACACCTGCCAAACAATACCGGAGCAACATGAGCCATAGAAAAGTCACATTTTCTTTTGGATGGCTTTCAGAGGTTGGGTTTGGGTTTCACTAGGATGGAATTTTCTCAGGCTACAGCTGGGTTCAGAGTCCGAACTTGATTTTGCCCTGAGCGCTTTTCTGCCTTTTAACCAGCATTCAAAGGTAGAGTGAGAGGACCAGGGGCAGTGTAGTGAAGGTGTGGGTTGAAAGCATAGCTGTGTGAACATTACTACATGGTTTTGTGGGCACTCACATGGCCGGGCATAATCCCACACTGCAGCGCACTCGCTTGTCATCCGGCCGAGTGGCTGGGTCACAGTAGTGCTCCTCCACTATCCCAGACATCCGTTCCACACAGTGAACAATCTGTCGCTTCGCACCTGAAAAAAACACAAGGCAGAGTGAGGGGAAATGTATCGTGCCACAAACGCAAGCATTCACTGTTCAAGCTATAGTTTCATTTGCTATTGCTTAACCTTCAGAACACAAGCAGCACGTATCCGTTCTGGCAGCTCAACGTGGTAAATTGTCATTATTACGACAAAACAATTACATATATGGAAGTTCCCCCGGTTTGTGTTGATGCTCGAGGTGTCAGGCGTCATGCTGAGCTTTGTTAGGTGTTCCTGTCTCACGTAGAACCAAAGTTATTGGAATTTAAAAAACATGTAATATACTGGCCACCAACCCTGCTCCTGGAGATCTACCCTCCTGAAAAGTTGAGTTCCAACCACAATCTGAACAGTCCCTGATTGGCTGAGGTACTAAGCAGGGAGGTTTGTTAAATACAGGCACGTTAAACATAGCGGGAAAGTAGATCTCCAGGAGAAGGATTCATGACCACTAGCATTGGTTTTGCAGAAAGTGATACATTGACTTTAAATGATTCAAACGTAAAAAATATTCACATTAATAAAAATGTATATTAT
>JBBPDB010000039.1:3313403-3338674 GCA_037974465.1 Brachypetersius altus | reverse complement strand
ATGCCCCACTGTTCTTCTATTTAGAATTTATTATACTGTATGAACACCCTTGGGTCACATCACCATACTGTCCCCCCACTTTTAAATTGGCTGCTACGCCCCTGTCTCCAACACACCCCGAAGAGAACAGGTCCTCATTACATGACCCTTATCACAAAGCATTACTGCCACCAACCAATTTCCTCCAGCATCAATGCTTTGAACCTAATGGCTCTGAAAAGAGCACTGGGGTCAGGAAATATCTGGGGAAAGAGGACAGAAGAGATAAAAACCCCTCCGTTGTTTGTCTGTGACATTTTGGCGAGCGATTGGAGGACGCTCATTATATTATATGCCGAGAGTATAATCAGCGAGGGCCATCTGACTGCCACAAAAGCTGCTGTGGGTGGCATCACATTCATCAGTAAAACTGAATAACATCTTCATAAACAACTGAGATATGATGACCTACTGTTCGAAATTCAAAACTGGAGCAAGAAGCTCCAAATAAGCAGGTCGAACTTGCAGAAGGAAAACTGGAGTGCTACAGTGTTCCAAAACAAAATGCTTAAAAGATAAAATGGGTCTCCTAACAGCCATACAAGCCCTGGCAGACCACCAAAACTGACAGAGGGGGAAATCAAGCTGCATTCTCAATTCAGATCTGAAAAAAAAATGGGTGTGTCCATCCTTCCACGGTGAGAAGACAACTTCAGCATTGTTGGTCGGGAAGGATGTGTGGCTGTCCAAGAAGCTATTACTAAGAAAATGAAACAAAAAAGAATATTTGTGGTAAATTCCTTAAAAAAAGGGACCCAGAAATGTTTCTGTGTGTGATGCCCCAGAAAAACAATCTCAGGTGCCCTAAAGAACTCGGTCAGAATAAACAACCAAACTTACAAGAAGCGTGGAAAAAATATTAGTGTCGATTTCTGCCGAAAAAGAATGGAATAAAGGATATTTTTTACATTTAATACTGACATATTTTATATTATACTGAATTGTTTACGCTTCTGCGTCATTTTTACAGTTAAAAAACTTGCATTTAATAGCCTTTTGGAAATAAAATAGAAATGAGATAAATGAAAAGTGGTGTTTGGATCTTTGCACAGTAATGTGAGTATCCTTCTGTCAGCAACAGTCATTTTGTAACATTTCCGTTCGCTTAAAAAAAACTCTGTAGCGAACGTCACTTACAGCAGAATCCTCTGGACAGTTTCTGAATCCCATAAATAAACAAAATATGCAACACAAACTCAAAACTACATGGACTAGAGAGAAAATCTCTTAGCAAAGCTGTTCTGATTATTCAGCTTTGAACAATAGAGAAAAAGTAGTTCCCTAATTCTGATACCTATATACAATTAAGCAGAGCCATTGAAAACTCCCCCAGTCTACAGACTCCCCCAAATACAGATTTACAGCACAAGTACTGCTGACTTAAGTGTCGAACAAAAATCTGTTTCAAGTTCTGTCAAATGCATTGAAATGACTGTCTATGGTAACAGACCAAGGGCTACAAATATAGTGTGACGGTTCGGTCAGTGGCCAGTAGGGGGCCACTGCTTTTCTGTTTATTTCTGGGACTTTTATTTTGATTTCCTGTTCAGTTTAGTTACTTGGTCACGTGTCTTATGTTCATCTGTTTTGTGTTTGGTGTCACGTGAGTTTTCATCTGTTTGTGTCTGACTGTATTTAAGTTCTGTTTTGTGTTCATTCCCTTGTCGGTCAATCGCCTCACTTTTTCTGTTTTCTCGTTTCATGATCCTGTTCTGTGCCAGGTTTTTGTTCTGTTTTGTTTAGTTTAAATAAAAAGACACATAGCATGGATGCCTGTGTTCCAGCCTGGTTCATGCCCAGAGGTAAATCACAGGAGCTGGCTAGGCCCGGCCTTCGTGACATATAGATTGGTTTGAAAAATGTTACAACATTAAACTCTGGACTTATGTTGAGTCTTATGGCTTATTAACTGTTTCCCTTTCCATGTATATCATTCTAAACAATTTATTTGAATCCAGTAGTCAACTGTGACCTAATCTAGATTTAGCTGATTCTGAATTGCAGAATATCATGCTGAGAAACGTATGGTATTGTTGTAAGTGGATGCACGGGCTTCCTGTCAGGCTGAGGAGACGTGTGTGGTCCAGTCTCTTTTCTCTTCCTGCTGGATCCCTGGGAGCTGCCAAATCTGCACGCTCTCACATCAGTGAAAGAAGAGAGGGCTCCTCTGCTCTGTTCTCATTACAGAAAGAAACAACAATACTGCGGGCACTGTGGCAAAACTGCTTAATGAGATTAAACACAGGGCTCAGTGAGCAGCAGGGTGCCTTAAACCCCATCTCCCACAGGCCCCTGTCAGCCGTGGCAGGCATTTAGTCACATTAAAAGTCTTGTGAAAGTTCAAAGAAAAAAAAAACACAAACAAAACTGATTAAATTGGAACCAACGACCTTAATGCAGGAATAAAACAAACCATTCCATTTCTAGACTTACAGGTTTGCTATGGTGCTGCACAGTGAATGGGTTTGCCACCCATCTGGTTTTCACCTGGACAGGCTGTGTCTCCATATGTCTGATTTTGCCTTCTATCTGTTTTTGTTCTTCGGAAACATTTCGCTTCCTGCCTCCCTCTGGCAACTTTATCCTTGAAATGCACGAGCCAATCACAGCGTTTGTCTAAACAGAAGAAAAAGTGCAAGCCAAGAAAACAAAAATCCCCAAAAGACGTGTGTGGAGGAGGAATGTGGGAGTCTAATTCTGGTTTGTAGAAAAGGTGGTGACCCTAACAGTGCTCATCTCCCGCAGCTCACAGCAGTGACCGGTTTGGTACAGCTTCAGTCAAAACTTTATCATGAGTGTGATGGACAGAATGAAGCACAGTAAGTTTTCTCGCAACATGCCTTTCAAACCATTTATGCAGTAACAGAACCATTATAACCAACCACTGGAAGCTATTTTCCTTTTTTCCATTTAGTTACATTTACATTACATTTATGGAATTTATCAGACGTTTTTATCCAAAGCGACTTCCATTTCCTATCTACAGGGGGCAGTCTCTCCCTGGAGCAACTTGGGGTTAAGGGTCTTGCTCAAGGTAGGATTCTAACCTATGACCTCTTGGTCTAGAGGCACGTATCCTAACACTAAGCCACCACCACAGTCTTATGGTTTTTGTAATCCTGATAAAAAGCTCATTATTTGAAGCCAAACAACACAGGGCAGATTCTGTACTACAAGACTCGATCTGTGACTCTAAGTCAAGGCGCTCCTACGCTGGGAGTTTATTCAGTCTCAGATACCTGAGTAAACATGACCGAATCAGTGCAGTGGCAGAGGGGAATGAATGAGTGCCTCTCAAGGCAGCTAAGATAAACAAACCACTCCATTAGTGTTAACCAACAGCGCTGCTCACGTTCTGCTCAAATTTATTACTGCTGTGTTCCCAGTAAACCAAAGTCATGCAGTCTCTTATAGGATATGACTAGATAGACGCCATGTGTCATCATAAATAAAGCGAGAGCTCGCTAGGTGTGATTTTGTATTTTAGGACAAAGTCTGCACCCTGTCTGCCTTTTAGGAAGCCCATTATGACTGTGGTAGGTCACTTCTACAACAGGGTCAGCAATCTGGGCAGCTCATACCTCCTCTAATGCATATATAAAACAGAACCACAATTGGAAATATCATTTTCAGGTCAGTTTACACCACACACATTAATATTGTACATCACTGAACTGACAATGATTCAATACGATTATGATTCTTTAGAAAATTGTTGATTATATTGTGAAGTCCACCTTCGGATTAATTCAGTATATGGTATTTTATCGCCGCACTACCACGACTGAATGAACTCTTACCAGGCCATTTATGGTTAAAGACGGCTGAACGTGTAGCTACATTCACAGACAGTGTCTTTTGTATAACAGAGTCTAAATCTAAGTAACTAAGTCTGCTGTGTGTTTTGCTCCATATTTGTTCCTTCGCATTTGTGTTTCTCCACTTTTTGTCTCTTTATGACCACCGTAACAGTCACAGACTCTCTCTCCGATGCATATTTTGAAGGTGACTCGATCGTCCTCTCTCTTCTCATACATTACACAGTAAACTTGACCACTTTTTTTTTAAAATGGTCAATAGCCGGCCCTTAAACAACTGATCAAAATTCGGAATATATGCACAAAATCTGAATAAGGGGACGTTTCAAAGCTGTATGTTCTTTGACTAAAATTTAATGACAAAATAAAAGTACAATAGTGTGACTGCATCAGCTGTCACACTCAACACAATCAGCTCTAGCTTTTAAAAACTCATGCCACCGAATTGCCACCTTCAGATGCATTTCAACTCCTTTTGTACACACTATGGATCAAAATTTTCCTAAACCTATCACACCCAGAGTGCCAGAGATTAAATTATACACTGTGGTTAAACTCAGTTATAACCATAATGTTTACAGATGTAACACTTTGCTAGTCAACCAGACGTAAAACTCTAGTGCACTGATAAAACACCCACAGGAGCATTAATGATATACAGGTGATTTCTAGTACCTATGTCTTTGGTTTCCACATTCAACTGTCCATATTATGCTTACATAATGCTATATAGCCTGCTTGGCTTGTGCTTAAAACAAGCCATGCGCAAGCACTTCCAATCCTTAAATCCATAGCGCTCCGCTGCTAGAATCATCATAATAATGCAGAATTTAATAGTCTTAATCTCTACCTTCCCATAAGCCCACAAGAAGCTCCAATATTGAGCACTGAGAGCTGTAAGTGAGAGCCTAAGAGAATTGGTGGTAGGAGAGACTAATGTTTAGCATGCTGTGTTACTTTGGCACTGAAAAACAGCGTTTCTGCACCCATAGAAGAATGAATGGTGATACACAGATGGTGGCATGCAGCATAGCAGAAGTTGAGAAAACTTTCACTTTCACTGCAGAAGGCAGAACATTGCTGCTGAAAACCATGGAATAGTCAGTTTACTGTCTGTCTATCATCAACACGTGCTAAAAATGGAATTTTGAAAGTTATATTTTTAGAAAGTACAATTACAGAACTGTTTTTTTTTTCAGTTTATTTATTGATAATACTAACAATAAACTTTAGCTGTTATTTTGGATGGACCGGCGACAAAAATGAATGCTTTACACCCTCTGGGACTAATCACAGTGCCTCCTCTGGTCTCACTGAGAAGCATACAGTACATAATACAGACAATAAATAGAAGCAATCTGGAACGATTGTGTTATAAAAAATGGGGGTTCAATTGGTCATAAGTATATTTTAGCAATAATAATATTAGGTACTTTTTTGATCATCCCATCTCTATTGTGAATAGAAGTTTTGCAGCAGACATAGACTGTGTGTTATGCATTAGATAACTGTTGGGCCAAGTGAGGAATCAGAGGGCCGTGTGGGCGTGAGGAGAGGAGCAGAATGAATATCTTACGTCCACGTCGTCGCACAGCAGCGAACTGGAGCCGTACTGGAGCTTGCACTGGTGGGCGGCGCTGTAGAGGGCGCCAGGCAGCACCATCCGGTCATCCAGTTCATTCCTGCTGGGAGGATCGTCCAGACACCAGCCCCATCCTCGGCTGTCAAACACACAGATACACACTGAGAGCACCAATCAGACAGATAACACTCCTGCAAACAGACCATTCACTTTTTCACTTATTCTGGTACTTCAGCAGTGGTCCTTTGGGCCATGAGTGGTTTAATTAAACCCAAAGTGATATCTTCATGGTGAGTGGTAGTCATGGGAATCCATCTGATTACACAGCAATTGAGTTTGAACAATTTTAAGAATGCAGAAATTTTAAACTGACCTAGTTAAGGACCGAATGTATCAGTTCTTTACAAATATAAAAGTGCAGTTGCTATTAAGGAAACCTATGGACGCAGACAAGTACACTAATCAAGAGTATTTCTACTTTTGCTCAAGTGCAGATTACAATCTGCCCATAATCACTGGAACTCTTGGCAAAGATGAGAAAAATGGGAAATGAAACATCTTTGTGGTTAATTCGCTCAATCTCACACAATGTCTTCCTTTATTTGAGGAAAATGTAGTCTTCAATCTAAACAAAAGCACATGAGTCTACTCTACAAATGCATAGGAACAGAGAGTAACTGAAATGTGTTCTCGTTTGTGTGTCTACTGCTCGTGTCCAGGGACTATTAAACAGTCTCTTAAACCTTGTTCTGTACTGTCCAGTCCCAATCAAGTTTTATAAGAAAAGACTCTTTACTCCCAAATGGGCTAAGGGGGGGTTTGTAGAGAAAATATCACAAGGGTTTAGACTAAAATCAGATTTAATAAAGATTAATCATGGTATTTTCACATAAACCTTTTTAGAACTTTTCTTTAGTGACAACTGTTATGGAGTTGGCTTCATTCAGTCAATTGGGAATACATCTCAGAAAATTATCACAAGGACATCAAAACCTTCAACAATATATAATGTTCATTGCTAGGCCTCTTCTGTTTAAGTTCCATTACTTGGGAATGAAGCTTCATTACAGTGTTATAAATGGAACGAATGGCTGTAGACCCCTGATGCAAACGCAATGCAATTTCCTTCACAAAACTTGCGAAACCTTGTGATTTCTTTTACACACTCTTTATAAATTCCAAAAACATTGTTTTATAAATATGGTATTTAATGTTTATTCACATCTTAAGGAGTTCCTACATAGTTTAACTTAAAATAAAAAATGTAGTGAAAATGGATAATCTTTTGCAACATTTAACACTCATCAGCACGACTGTATACCTCCAGAAAGAAAATGTGAAGGTATGTGAATGCATTATTCGGAGGTTATAAAAGCCAGGCTATGGCCTAGCGCTGAATTTATATTGGCCAAATCAATGCCAGCTTACTGTAATGGAGATAAAAAAAGAAGCTATAGGGAATAACTGCTTCTCCTTCCTCAAGAAGAGTTCTTGGGTCCAGATTAAAGGCCTGGTTCTGCACGTCATTACATAAGCCTGCCTAAGTTAATCAGGAGAGACATTAATACCATCGCACTCTATTCCCGAGGCATGTTTTACAGCTCTCACTTCAGACTAATTTAAAGCATCAGTTTGAATGAATGCTTTTTTTTTAAAAAGAATTTTGGAAAGCTAGCTTGAGCTAAGAGATAGATGTTCAGTCATGCCAAATCCCAAAAATACCGTGCACTCAGGGAGTCAGAGAATTAATCACTGTCTAATGGCAGAAATCAGTAAGTATGACCTGTTTTTCATATTCTGGAAGGCTTGTTTCCACTGGAAGACAGACGTTATATTACACTGCATGGATATAAAGGCTTGTCACTACCAAGCATGGTAAGGTGACACCAGGTTAAACACGTCTTTAAGAATATGCATTGCAAATAGTTAAAGCAGCTGATAAAAGGAAGAACAGTAAACAGATCCGTTGAAATTTATATGAAGTCCTGAAAGCATCTGGAAAGTCACTAAGAGGCGAGGTCAACTGTGAGCTGAAGGCTCTGCTCGGATCGTCTGGAAAAGCCATACGGTGCGGCAGCTGCACAGGTTAGACATACAGGAAAAACCCCCCAAATCTTACATTCTTTGAAAAAAATTAACACCTTCTTAAAACAGCACTTACTTTTCCTGCCATCTCTTTACAGGAGATGTTTCTCCTCCATAAAGGCACTTGAGAGAATTTGTAGTGAAAGAAATCAGCTGATAGCAGTAAACAAACGTAAATGTAATTAAACTGAAACAATAACACAATATTAAACTCGTTTGCTGATATCGCAGCTCTGTTTACGAATGCCCTCTTTTATGCGTTCTGGCAGAATGAACATTATCTCAAAAAACTACATCCGTTCAATTCTAGCTGTGTTATCTTTTATATACAATAAATATCATTCATTCATAATTTATAATAATAATCATTCATTAAAAAGGTATTAATAATGCATTTCAAATTGAAGTGTTATGACAGAAATTGAGCAGTGCATCCCCTCAGGGATACGAACACTGTGGTCTTCAGTACCTTCATGTTCTGTTGTCATGTGTGCATACGAATACGCATGTGTGCATATGAATATGCACATTTCCACTGGAGAATGAATGTAATAGGATTTTATGCCTCATTTGAAGTACACACTTGAACCTTAAGGATCATGGTGTTTATGTTGTTAGTGCCTAGGGGAATCTTTAGGACTTATTTATAGTATAAAACCTCTTATAGCAGCACTAAATATCTCAAACAAAGGAAACACTTATTGAACCAGCATGAACCTTTTAACATTTCCTCCCCACTGAGTTCGAATAAATACATAAAAGAGAGACTGTAGTCAGTTGGGATCTGCAATATTCTCTTTACTCCTGTGATATTACTGTTTGTGATATAAACTACGTGGACAAAAGAATTGGGACACAGCTGTTTTTCAGGGTTTGGCCTAGACCCTGTACTCCCAGTGATTCTTAATGCTTTAACAGGCCAAGACATTTTAGACAACGTCATGCTTCCAACTTTGCAGACACCGTTTGGAGAAGCACCTTTTCTATTCCAGCACAACTGTGCCTCAGTAAAGAAAAAGAGCTGGTGGCCTAGTGGTTAGGCTGTATGCCCTACAATCAGGAAGTTGTAGGTTCGGTTCCCTCTGAGGTACCCTGAGCAAGCTACCGTCCCCACACAGTGCTTCCTGCTGCTTCACTTGGCAAAGAATTGTGTACTGTGGTGCGTTTGTATGGTTGCTTTCACAAAGCAAGCTCCATTAAGCTTCCATGGCTGGATGAGTTTGTTGTAGAAGAACTTGACTGGCCACACAGAGCCCTGACCTCAACCCCATCCAACACTTTTGGGATGAACTGGATCAGAGATTGTGATCCAGACAACCTTGCGCTTCTACAGAATGAATGGGCACAAATTCCCACAGAAACTCCAAAATCTTGTGAAATTTCTTCCAGTCCATGTATTTGAATGAAATGGCATTAAAGTCCCTGTTGGTGTAATGGTCAGGCATCCCAATATTTTTGTCCACATAGTGATTGAGTTTACTAATGGCTATATTAGCTCCTACCCTAACCACAGTCCCACACACCAACCCACTGTAACGTCTGGCGAACCTTCGACTCAACAAAGGAGAAGTAGGTCGCTACAATATTAGGGACAGGGCTCTGGACTGAAGTGCGTGAATATGAGTGCGAACGTCAACAGGTGTGCTCGATGAGCTGCGTGTGTGTGTGTGTGTGTGTGTGTGTGAGACTTGTGAGCGTGAATGCGTACAGGTGCGCTCGTTAGGAAAGTGAGGGTGTGAATGACGACAGCTGGGCTCATTAGGAGCGTGTATATATATATATACCCGGCTGAGCCAGAGGAAGATTGCATGGTCACCGACATCTTTGGGGAAGTCTGAGTAACAATAAGAGGATAAATGTATTTTTCCCGATTGTGAGAAAACATTGTAATGAAAGTCGAGTCGGAAGGACTCATTAAACGTATCGCCCTGTGGCTAAGCTGTGCAGGAGTAAAGCTGGAGTGAGTGTGTGGGGACGGTGTTCGTGGTTTTCTCCTTCCTACCTGGCTACCTGGACTGCGGGGCACAGGCTTCACAGCAAGCTGAGGAGAGAAGCTGCTGCAGAGAGACGAGTGGCATGTTTCCCTGACAAGTGTTCCATCTAGGCACTCTTCCTCTCTCTCTCTCTCTCTTCCTTCTGTGTGCTTACAGGAGTGACGGGTTGCAGTGAGTAAGTCAGTGGCTGCACGAAGGGACTGATCAGAGGACAGTTCAAGAGATCCTGGTCTGAACAGTGAGGGCCGTACGGGATCCTCTGAAGTCACAGGAGCTGGGGATTAACCGAGGAGTGAAGAAGCTCCTGGGTGGTTGTGCCTCAAGCTAGTGGACTGTTTTGCGTTCAACTTTGTGCTTTTCCGTTAAAAATAAACTGTCTCTCTGAACGCTTGTTGCACGCTGCTGTGTCTCTTCCCTTCAGATTTTGCTCTCACAAGCATAATATTATCTAAATAATCATGTTCACTGTTGCCTTCTTACTATTTAAGGTTAGTGAGTTAACTGTGAGAATCTAGTGTGACTGTGGCTTCAGCCTGAATTAGATTTTTGGCAACATTTTGGAAAGCTTAGCCAACCTACTTACAGCTGCTATGTAGAAAAGAAGTCTTGGGCACAGAGAGGTCACCTGGTGATGTAATCAAAATGCAGAAAGTATTTTTCAGTCAATTAAAGATAATGGTATGAAATTATATGATATGTAAATGTCACTGTATACGACTAGCCCGTATCCCACATTTTATTTACATTTCTTTTCCCGTGAGACATGTATGTGGGTTTATGTAACCAAAAATACCCATAGTTCATTTCCATATGACCATTTCCAGCCTCTTTTTATCCCTCAGCAGTAAACAGGTTGTTTTGTCCCCTTGGGACGGGTATATGTAAATGATCTGTGTCGCATGACGAGACAGTGAATAAAAACTGGGCTGTTTTTGCAGTTTAGTGTCTGTAAATGGACAGTATGGACTGGGAAGTGTAGAAAACATTTCAAAATGTTAGCATTGTTAGCATACCACATGAAACCGTTTTTATTTCAAAAACAGTGAAAGAACGCAATTTTTCATAACAAAGGCCCTTTAAATTCCACACGAATGTGTTCCTCTGCCCCCCTCAGCTAATATGAGTTACACATCACTCCTGTTATCTTCTGGGCTTCTCAGCAGTGAGGAGTTGTGTCTGGACACATGCCATCTGTCTGTAATTCATCCAAACCCCAGGGCGCCCAGCCCGACCTCTCCACAGCACATTCCGTGTCTAACAAATGCCAGCGTCTACAGTAAGCAGCCCATCTAGTGCGAGCTCTTCATAACAGTGAGCTACAATGGCACATTGTGCTCCACACTCTTCTTTCTGCAGGGGAGAACGAGAGGGGGAGGGAATGAAGGCTTCCTCAAACATCCCGCTGCACGGAGGAGGACGCAGAACCCAGCCAAAGGCCTGCGGAAGCCTTTAGACAGTGTTGGCCACTGGGAGATATGTTGAGTGCAACAGGCTTGGGGAATTTGACCTTAATTGAACTGCCATATAGCGCGACTGCAGTAACAGTGCTATAAACAGCCTTTAATCAGCCGTAACAAATCCATAACTGGCACAGGGCTGCACATTTTTCACTTTGCCTTATTGAAATGCAATACTTATCAACTGGTCAGACTCCATTATGTCTTGTTTGTAGACCTTTATCATCATAACCCATTAAACTACATTTTTAAGGAGTTTTAAAAAGTACAGAAATGCCTTAAAGACTTTAAATGTCATATTCATAGGACAAAATATGTAGGATCTGTAGAAAGTTAAGATGAATTCCAGCGGATCCTAAATCTTTGGTTCTATAGAAATATCAGTGGTGGAGACATGATCAAACACCTGAAGCTGTTAATGCCTCTGAAAGCTACATCACAACCATGAAATGATCATGTATGCATAATTTGGCTTGTGAGACACTGTTTTATGATCATTTTAAGGTTTTGTATTTTTTTAAGTCATGAATAATAGTACATGAAGGGTGCATTATATTTAAAATCTCAGAAGACATATTCACTGGTCATTTTACCACCCCCACTGCAAAACTACGACTGATACGTTTCTTCGCACCATTTTTCAAAAATCAAGTCACTTGGTATGATTTAATTTACATTTATGTGAATTATGATTATTAAAAAATTGTGCAATTTGCATTCAGCTACAGGGCACAACAGGGTGAATTTCAAAAACACTTTTATTTTAACCACAGATGTACCAGCAAAAAAAAGACAGTACCTCTTCATATATACATAATATACCAGCGAATATAAACTGTAATCAGACTACACAATCTGGGTAATGTGTTCCAAACACTTCAGAGCTGCCCTCAGTTGCCTAGTGCTGCATATAAGCATTAATGTATTTGTGCATCTACTTTTGTAAAAACAGCCTCAACTATTAATTTAAAATGTCTCTTATCAGCTTAATTCCACACGTCGGCTAATGACTTATTTAAGATAAGAAGAAGAAGAAGAATTTGGGCAATCCACTTATTTGCTCGTATCTGTAACAAATTCGTTATTAAATTATCCACCGTGAATCAAAATTCATAACATGCCCAGTTCCTACCAACTGCGATAATGAAAAGGTTATTTCTAAGACAAACATTAATTACCTAAAGTACATTCAAGAAGGCTTTTCTGCAAACTTGATCCTTAGTGCCACAGCAGTAATGCAAACAATGACTTCAGAACCTCTCACAGCAAAATCCTGCACCACAGTGACTGAGAAAACATGAGAGAATTAAGAAGCCACAGGCAGGCGTGATGAAGGAGTTGCCTCAGCGCAGGTGTTTATCCTGGAGCTATTACTGTTGATTTACTATCATTTATAATGTAAATGCTTAGTTACGGCATTGTTTCTGGGTAGACGCAGTTTCAATTTTTTGCATGAAATGTTTCTGTAACGACGTCGGCAGAGGTGTACATAAAAAATATTGCTGGTCTACAAATCCCTCATCAACGCAGCCTTAATTTCCCCATCTACTAATGAGCACCTGTGTGGTATGAATGAAACGTTATTTGTTTCATAGACCCACAAGAGAGCAATAGGGCTGTCCTGATTACTCAGTTATAATATATTACTTTTAATTAAACAATTATGCAATTAAAATGTACGTTCTTAATAAATGGGATAAGAGACAAGCTCACAGTTTAACTCATAATAATGGAAGCCGCTGGACATTTTAAAGGTATGCTCTGCAGTCTGAAGGTTCTTCACAAGAGGGAGCTATTGCCATGTTTGACTTACATTTCCTCTCACCTCTATTGCAGTGAGGACATTAGTGAAATTTAAATGGAAAATCAAATCTTTGTTTAGCTGCTTGATTTAAGCATTTTTTAAATTTGAATGTAAAAATTGCCAATTTCTTGTCCCACCGTGATAGAAATAACTGCTGTAGATCAATGGATATTGCAGTGACTGATAGCAGTTTGTGTTGATTTGTAGAGATATTTCACAGCCTATATGACTCAGCTAGCCTCTGTGGCTAACTTTAAGAACTTAAAACTCTGATAACTGTGGTTTTTAAGAAAAGTCAGCAGCTCTGCCCCTGAACAGCCAGACGGGCCTCTGTTTAATTAGTCGACCGCGTCAAGCCCCGGGCTGCTGGCTGCTGTGTAACATAGTCCCTCAGGTACCCTCCCTACTTCCACTCTGAGGTCATTCTGCAACAGGCGCATTACAACACGCCTAATCCATTCCAGCTGGTGGGCCGCAGAACTGGAGCGACTTTGACAGACGAATCAACAGAGCCTTATTTCTGCTGGAGAATTTGGAGCTGTTCACACAGTCTGTGGCAGCACATATATAAAGGCAGGGGCAAGACAGGGGCAGCTTGTCCATGAGTTAATAAATGCAACTCAGCAATCTTACAGATAAGACCAAGTGAACTCAGTTCCAATCCCCTTTTAAAAAATACAGGCGCTAAAACGATTCTCTGGAGCGATGCCATGGAGGAATCACTCTTGGGGCCCATCATTTTTAAGATTAGAGAGAAAATGGAATTAAATAAGAGAAAAAACAGTATTGATGACAACACATCAATGATGTGCATCTTACTCTTGGTCCCAGCATCCCTGGGATTCAAACTCAGAGATACAGCAAAACCTTTAGCCATTATTTATGTATTATTACTACAATACATGCTGCTATTCTGTACATGCTGCTATGCTGCTACACAGGTCCTTACTCTGTTTACCTTGCTGTGCTAATATGGCACAATGCACTTTATCATCCCACTAGCACACTGTACATATGTAAATCTTGCTACACTTACAACACACTTTAAAGATGCTTTAATTTAGCTTTCATATTTTACCTTTCAGTTGTGTTACTTTTTGTTTTAGACTGGTTTTTATGTTTACATTTGTGCTTATTCTATGTTTGCATAGGTTCAGGACACATATCACTGCATGTTGTACTTGAATCACTTAAAAACTGACCAAACTAAACAACCTGCAATGTTTAACTGTGTGATTACAATACACCGCTAAATCTGAACCCAAAACACCAACATAGTTCTAATAAAGTTATAATTATAATAGTTCTAATTACTGTTGTCAAAAAAATGGAATTGCTGGTTCATAGAAATTGCCAACAGACTACAACAATTTTCGTCTGGCATTGCAGCGGGCAGCCTAATGGGACAGCTGGTTCGGGACGCATTTAAAGGTGTGTGCTTTTTTTTTTTCTCCATAGAGAGCGGTGGGGAGGGGGGTCTTATGGGGAGCTTTCGGACTTTGGCTCTCTACGTAGTGCCAAGCAAGTTTAACAATAGATCGGCTGGGGAACAACATAGCACCGCAAGTTTTACACAGACCCTCAGCTCCCCCAGACCTATCGACTGTGGCTGGTGGCTAAGCTCTCCTCCCTTCAAAACCAGTGCGACCGCCACTGAGCACACTTTACATTATTTATTAAAAAGTTCTTGTGTTTGTTTGTTCTCCCCCTGTAGTATCAAAAATAGTATTGAGTATTGAGTACCATCCTCAGTGTCGTGACAAGGCTAGTTATAATAATAATAATAATAATAATAATAATAATAATAATAATGCATTTTATTTGAAAAGCGTCTTTCAAAACACTCAAGGACACTGAACACAACAAAATTATCAAAAGAATAATAAAACCAAGATACTCGCAACAAAGACTACACAAGAAGAGTAGACAAAGAGAATCCTAGCCCAGAGAGAAAAGATGTGACTTCAAGGTGACTCTTGAATTCTGAATTAGAAGAAGTATCTCTAATGCTTTTGGGCAATCAGTTGCTTAATTTGGGCACAGCAACACTGAAGATCCTACCGCTCATAGAGGACAGCTTGTATTTGAGTACTGTAAGTAAACCAGAGTCTGTTGACCTTAACATGCAGGATGTAGCAGGTCTTGTATATAAGAGAGAACAAGGCCACGGAGGATTTTATACTGAATAAGAAGGAAACTGGTAGCCAGTGAAGATAATGGAGGGCAGGAATGTTCTGAAAGGTACATATAGTGGGAGTGAGCAGTTTGAGTGAGTTTTGAGTAGCTGGGTGATCAAAGGGAAGGGCACTACAGTAATCTAAGCGTACAGTGATCAAGGCATGAATAAGCATTTCAGCACCATCCACTGATGAGAGAGAATTACAAAGACGAGCTGTATTTCTAGCAAGGAGGAAATTTGCTTTTAGCAGAGAGTTTTTATGACTATTAAATAAGATTGTAGGCTCAAAAATGACCGTGATTCTGTGTGGTTAGCATGCGCAAAATGATACATATAAATTAGGGGTGTCAAATGGGGGTTATTTCAATCAATTAATTACAGAAAAAACATGTTAAAAATTTTACACTGATTAATCACTCCATGTGACTTTTACCCGGTTCAGTGAAATGTGCTACCATGCAATTACCAGGTAATTTTTAGCTGCCTAAAATCGTTATAAGTCACAAAATGTTCATATCAGCCGGGCACTAGCACAAAACAGTTAAGACAACAGAGGGAAAATGTATTTGTTATTAGATTATATGTCCTCAGACCAGAGCTGTACCATCCAACAAATGTGTTACTACCCGTAATTAGTCCATCTCAAGCTGATATTTGTGTGCCCACAGCTGGGCGTAAATTACTAGTCTCTTTCATAGAGGATGCAGGGGAGGGGAGCGAAAAAACAGATGCATGAAGAAAGATAATGGGGGAGGGAGAGAGGGGAGAGAGAGAGAGAGAGAGAGAGAGAGAGAGACCATGTCACTCACTCGAGGAAGCGTGTGATGTACTGGCGGCTGCAGCGGGACCAGTTGGGCGGGGAGGTGCCATACAGTAGCTGTGGAGACATGACGAATGGTCTTTTTCCAATTGGCTCACAGTCGTTGCCACTGCCATCATGCTGAATCCCAAAACTACAAGAGAAGAGCAGAACTACTTCACCAACCACATCAAAGAGCAGCCAAAGATGAAGCCTTTCATCACACACACACACACACCCACACCATTTCCCATCTTCACAGAATGGCTTGTGGCTTTACAGATTAACGAACCCTTGAACAACTCGGATTATTATTGTTACACATGTCATGCTTTACAGAATTACTGTAGAATATCATCATTAAAACTGTCAGAAACACTGTATTTCCAAAAACAACAAACATTCTCACAGAGTAAGTCAATGTTTTTTTTCTTTTTTTCGTTTTTTTTCTAGATTCCACTTCATCATCAGTCTGCCTTTTTGAACAAAAAAAACAACAAAAAAAAAAACACATGCATTCAATCTGCCTTCTTACTTTTTTGGTTCAAGGTCAGAAATTTACAAAAACATGACAAAATGTATTTATTTTTACTCGCTGCCAAACAAGACTGAACACATAGCAATAACTTATCATCAAATTAAAATCATCATAAAACAGCTCCTCCACTACTTCCAAACACAAATGTGGGATCGCTTGAAACTTTAGAGTCCACACTTCGTTTAAATGAGCTATGAAGAACGAATCATTAAACAAAGATGGAGGTCTGAGCCTCTCAAACGTTTACAACCGTTGTCTGCAGTGCAGAACAGACGGCGTGGAAGGCCACATCTGGTTGAGTAGTTGCTTAGCTACAAAAATAAACCTGATAGCAGAAATCCAACACATGCCTCAGAACTAGGGCATGTGCTCTGCCCACATGTTCTACACACCATGCTGGAAAACTGCATTACATTATAGGGCTCTCTGTAGACTTATGCCACAAAAAGCAGTGGGTAATATGACTGCGTTTTTTCGTCTGCAACAGCAGGGAGCGTCTCTCAGAGCAAAGACAGGAATTGTCCACACTCTGCTGGTTTTGTCCTGTGATCCAAACATGTGATAAGATTCTAAATCGAATGTCTGTTTGTGCTCCATACCTCAAAGAAGCTTTAGAATCAATTTAGACGAAGTTTTTATATTAAAAATTTAATAGAAATTTATAAATGGAAAAAAGGGAACATCTGGAAGGATTTTTGTCCATATTTTAAACACTGCATACTTAAATCATTCAGATTGATTTGATGTGAAACGGTAGAGAAAGTTATCGACTCTGAGTGGCACTGATAGGAACCAGAAGTCAGGATCTCCATCAGAGCATGTCTATAATGCAAATATTTTCTTTAGCATGGGATAGTGTGGATAGTGGTAAAATACTCAAAGGGAAACTAAATACAGTGCTGTGAAAAAGTGTTTGCCCCCTTTCTGATTCCTCATTTTTTCCCATGTGTCAGATCATCAAACTAATTTAAATTTTAGTCAAAGACAACACAAATAAACACAAAATGCATTTTTATGTGAAGGATGGTCACTGCTTTTCTGTTTGGTTTTGGGGACTTTTATGTTGACATTCTTGTTTGTTTGGTTCTGTTGTCACGTGTTTTTGTGATCACCTGTTTGTGTTTCGGTCTATGACTGCTGGCAGTATTTAAATTCTATTTTGTGTGTTTCTCACTGTCAGTCCATCGCCTCATTTTCCTTGTTTGCAACAAGCATCTCGTTTCTCACGTTCATGTTCTAGTAACGGCCACTGAGCCAGTTTTGTTTTCCGGTTTTGTTTTGCTTTAAATAAAAATCACAGAAATGGATTCACGTTCTTGAGTTTGAGGTAGCTCACGGTCGAGGGGGGCTAGCCCCCACAACCGTGACAGATTGTATTATTAAGGGAGAAAACAAATTCAAACCTACATGGCCCTGTGTGACAAGGTGATTGCCCCCAAAACCTAATAACTGGTTGGGAGACCCTTAGCAGCAACAACTGCAATGAAGTCTGCAATTGCAAGGAGTCTTTTACAGCGCTGTGGAGGAATTTTTGGCCCACTCATCTTTGCAGAATTGTTGTAGTTCAGCAATATTGAAGGGTTTTCAAGCATGAACTACCTTTTTAAGGTCATGCCACAGTATATCAATAGGGGATTCAGGTCAGGACTTTGACTAGTCCACTCCAAAACCTTCATTTTGTTTTTCTTCAGCCAATCAGAGGTGGTCTTGCTGGTGTGTTTTGGATCGTTGTCCTGCTGTAAAACCCAAGATTGTTTCAGCTTAAGGTCACGAACAGATGGCCGGACATTCTCCTTCAGGAGTTTTTGGTAGACAGCAGAATCCATGGTTCCATTTATCACGTAAGGTCTTCCAGGTCTTGAATGTTGTTTTTGCTCAGAAGTGGTTTTCATCTTGGCACTCGGCCATGCAGGCCATTTTGCCGAGTCATGAACACTGACCTTATCCAAAGCAAGTGAGTTCTTTGGATGTTGTTTTTGAGTCTTTTGTGTTCTCTTGGATGAGTCGTCGCTGCGCTCTTGGGGTAATTTTGGTTGGCCGGCCACTCCTGGGAAGGTTCACTGCTGTTTCATGTTTTCCCCATTTGTGGATAAAGACTCTCACTGTGGTTCGCTGGAGTCCCAAAGCTTTAGAAATGAATTACTTTATAACCTTTTACAGACAGATAGATAAAAAATACTTTCTTTCTCATTTGTTCCTGACTTTCTTTGGATCTCAGCATGATGTCTAGCCCTTTGACAGGCAGGGCTTATAAAAGTAATCGGGCCTGGGTGTGGCTAGAGATAAACTCAAGTGTGATGAACCACTGTTAAGTCATGTTTTAACGAAATACAAAATACTAAAGCTTTAAAACACCATAAAAGAACATCTCAAACAGCAGGTTGTGTATTCATAATCAATCCATATAATAGCTTACTGTGAGCTTACTTATACAGCCATTAACCACTTCAAACATCTGGTTCCTATATTAGTGTGAACAAGTCAGACTCAGTTATTATCTCTAGAATGGTTCATTACACACTGATTATTGATTGAGTGATTATTTTCAGTTAAAACTTGAATTTAATCCACAGAAACGTAGAAAATAAAGGTTGTAATTCCCCTTGAATTACAGACTTTTTGAAACCATCTGTGAATATCCTCATCTACTTAGTTCTCAAATATTTCTCAGTTCTCAGTTTCCAAACAGAGCATTAACACATCCTCAGAGCATTTGAGGCTTAATGCTGAATTTCTTTGATGTGCCCCACATTGAACTTCACGCCCAAGTCCATTAGGCCTTCGGCGAACAAAGAGCATGACTGTGATTTAGCTTTTACCAGGCTCATTTGTGCATCGGATGCTATTTCTCATTATAATAGAGATCTTGGGAAATCTGAACAGAAATCACAGCACGGAGGATTAAACATGTGGATAAAAGTGTTCTGTTCTGAGTTTAATTGAAAACAGAGGAAGATTTCCTGCTGATACATTGTGAATGACAATCCTGACTAATGAGTCATCCAGTCAGGTGTTTTAGTTTTCCCTTTTATTTCCAGAAATGTGATGTGGGTGATGTTTGTGTGCAATGTACATGGACTGCTAATGATGTCAAAGGGTTCTCTACAGTTTTAGAGCAGACAGCATTTCAGAGATCTATAAATGCATCTGAATATTTTTTCATGATTATCTACATTTATTTGTTTAAGATCTAGTCTATATGACCAGAGTGACGTGAGAAAAGAGAAACGCTCCAAAATATGTTTGACACAAAACCCCCATTTCTGTTTTTCCTTCTGTTCAGTTATCAGTATGAAGATATGAGGGTCCAGCAGCAACCACATATCACTCCTTATGCTAATGTTGCATTCCATAGGGGTCCCATTACTATCATTTGCATGAAAGGCCTGTTTGCAAAGCTTAATCACACTCCGACATGTTTTAAAAGTGCATAAAGAAAGATAAAGCATAAACAGCAAAACAATGTGCTCATATTGATAAATTAGGTATTAAGCCCTAATTCTGTCATTAATTTGGTAAGTACTATGAAA
Organism: Brachypetersius altus; assembly: GCA_037974465.1. Taxonomy (NCBI): domain Eukaryota; kingdom Metazoa; phylum Chordata; class Actinopteri; order Characiformes; family Alestidae; genus Brachypetersius; species Brachypetersius altus. The sequence goes on along the minus strand of JBBPDB010000039.1, from coordinate 3,318,849 downwards.
GTAATATGTAAGGTCTGCTGTTGAGAGAGCGAGTTGTGTGAGTAATAATTAAAGGAGAATTCCACAGATTTCTCCACCATAGAGGTGTAAGTCATTCACAGAGTGGTTTTCCAATATAGTCCTTTTATCTGCTATCCAAAACATCTAGTGAATCAACTATTAGATAACTATTATTAGATACATAAAATACGCTTAAGCAACAGAACATAAGCAGAAACTGATTATACATAACAAAAAAGAGAAAAGGAAAGCATAAAGGGACACCATTTTGAATCAAATGTTATTTAATACCATTGAGTTCTCTAACCGAATATGAGATCCTTCTGCCTCGGGCTATGTTACAGCATAAAACTGTAGCAATGTCATGTTGACATTTTTGGCTTATTCAGTAGTTCCCAAATGTACCTGAACGTCCCTCTGTTCCATCCAGTCTGTAATGTATTTCACATCCCATCTTGTCTGCCATAATGTATTCTAAATGTTAACTGGCAAACATGTTTGTCAGTTGGTTTGCTCTCATGGCCGTCAAAAAAATGTTTAGGACCAGCTATATTTCTATATTGTATTAGTTTAAGGCCGCAAGGCATCAGTAATTAAATAATTAAATGCGGGACTATTGTCACATCTCCCCTCAACTCCTGAATGAGGGTAGGCGCATAGGCAGACTTCCATGCTGACCAGGAGTCAGGAGAGAACACAAAACGAGTCAGCATGACGGTTAACCCACAACTAAACAGTGAAACACAACCCCTTAAATACATATAAGCAAATCCTCCCACCCAGCTGTGACTCATAAATCAGAAAACCCATACCCTACTTCATAATAGAAGTTCACCAAAATTCAAAACAAAGAACCGAAAAGGAACCAACTGTCACAGTCCCAGTCATGACCACTATAAGGGGTAAGTATTTAAGTATTTTAAAGTATTTTACTATAAGTATTTTTCTTTACTTCATTTGAGATCTGAAGGTCGTCTAGCAACTAATGTAAATGCCACACTGCTTTAAATTAAACTTTTATCTTCTCCCAGATTTATACCTGTTTCATTCCACTGAGAACGCCTCTCAGCCATTTAGACTGTATCATTAATTGCACATTCCAACACAGTCAGAAAGAATGTCTGAAACTGCATGTTTATGTCTCTATTGATTTTTCTCCTACTTTTCTATTGATTTTTTTCACTCAACAAAAACCTATACATTTTCAGCTTAGCTGCACTGTGAAAGGTGCGGAATGACAGCGCTCTGTGACCCCGGCATTCAATAAGCAGAACGGTTTAAAATAGCTTGCACTCTTCAAGGTAAGCATTTACATTTATGGCATTTATCAGACGCTTTTATCCAAAGCGACTTTCAATCTCTACCTACAGGGGACAGTCTCCCTGGAGCAAGTGGTGGTCTGTTGAAGGTAGGATTTGAACCCATGACGTCTTGGTCTGGAGGCAAGTATCCTACCCACTGAGCTACCCCAGAGGTGCTGGGAGAGTGTTGGAGGACTTACTTGTGCCCCAGCTCGTGTGCTACGGTGAAAGCCAGCGGCAGGCCTGTGTCCTCGTTGATGCTGCAGCTGCGATGGGGCTGGCACATTCCGGCCACGTGAGACAGCCCCAGCGTCTCACACGGCTTATTGGCAGCAGCACAGATGTCTTTCCTGTGTCAAAGAGCAGCGTTCGCCCTGTTAATATTACAGCAAGGAGTACAACCTGACCCCCATCCCATGTTCAGAACAGAAGAACCCTGGTGGTTTTAACCTAATCTCTATCAGCTACTCCTGAAGCCTAGGATCTATTACCATGGCCAATAACTTGTACTTTGAAGGGAACTGTAAAAACCACAGACTTGAAGCCACTGGACAGATGCTGTGGTCCTTCAGTGAACACATAGAAAACGTGGATTCAGATTTGTATAAATTCTTGATATAAGGGTGTTTGTAAATTCATTTGTAAATGAAACTGCATAATTCATTTTTTCTTATGTTTTCACATGATTATATCGCATTGTCAGAGTTTGTATTCAAAAACAGAAGCATGCATTATCTGGTGAAATGCTTAGAATTTGTGTGACTACTAATATAGTTTCAATAATATAGTTTTAATAGTATAGTTTATAATTAAGATTTGCATATAATGGCATTTCTGCATTTGCTGCGGCCACCCTGGTTACGCATCGTCAGATTACACTGAAACTGGTATCAGCTACCATCATTTTGCCAGAATTCCTTTTGTGATTATCTACATTAATCTGTTTAATTCACATGACAATCAGTATTCAAACGAAAGTGAACCTCTATTAATAAAATTGAAATGAAAATACAGGTTACATGAACTTCTGGTATAAGTTATGTTTTTTCCTTCTGTTATCAGTATAAAGTTATGAGATTTTGTTCCAGCAGCGACCACATATCACTCCTTATGCTAATGCTGCATTCCGAAGGGGTTCCGTTGCTTTCATCTACATGCAAGGCCTGTTTGTGCAGCTTAATCACACTCCACTTATCTGCTGTGCATAAAGAAAGATAAAACTAACAGCTTTAGGCTTGTTACACATAAGCACCATGACAACTCTACTCATGTACTACTACACCATATGGACAAAAGTATTGGGACGACTGACCATTACACCAACAGGGACTTAAATAAAACTGCCTTCAAATGCATAGACTTTAATATAGAGCTATTCTCCCTTTCCACTCTTCTTGAAAGGCTTTTCAAAAATTTTTGAAGTGTTTCTGATGAAATCTGTGTAAATGTATTCTGTAAAGCAGAATGATGATGTTGGGTGAGAAGGCCTGGCTGGCAATCTCCATTCCATTTCATCCCAAAGGTGTTACATTTACATTTACGGCATTTATCAGACGCTTTTATCCAAAGCGACTTCCAGTTCCTAAGTACAGGGGACAGTCTCTCCCTGGAGCAACTTGGGGTTGAGGGTCTTGCTCAGGAACCCAGTGGTGGTGTGCTTAGGGTAGGATTCGAACCCAGGACCTCTTGGTCTAGAGGCAAGTATCCTACCCACTACGCCACCACCACATGGAGTTGAGGTCAGGGCTCTGAGCTCAGTGTTTTTATGGACATTACTTTGTGCACAAGGAAATAAGGGCCTGAGCCCAAACCCTTAAAAACAGGTGTGTCCCAATACTTTGGTCTATTGAGCAAAAACCCACAAATAGGCTTGTGTGCACTGCATGAAAGCATATTGGATCACACAGCTACATTATAAATGTTCTTATTTTCTTTACTACTAGCACTGCTGCTTTTCATAAACAATGATGAAAGATCAAATATGCACCTTGTAAGCAGGACAGCCACATCATGATGGACTGGGTGGTCATCTCCCTTCAGATTGAGGTGCTTCTGCCATTTGCAGAAGCTGTTGAGGCTGTTGTCTGCATGGTGAGTGATCTTTAGGTCCTCCTGAGTGCATAATGTAAATGGGGCGGGGGGCAGCAGTTAAAAATGATGAGTGATAACAGTACTTCACAGACGAAACTGAAGATGAGTGTTTATGTAATCAAATGTTCGATAATGAAAAGAGCAGGCCTAATCAGTGCTGGACTGGCCATCGGGCATACCAGGCACACCCCCCCTCAAAGAATGACAGCGAGAGGGGCCCTGGTGGGCACAGGCTCCTATTAGCACTACCTAGTATACCCGTTAGCACTACCTCCCCATATCCCCCACCCCTCCCGGGTGGGCCGGTCTCAAAACGCCTGGTAAGATTTTTTGTCCCAGTCCGGCCCTGGGACTAATTATGGGAAAGCCCTTGAGAATTCAACTGTTCAAGCAGGAATCCAACAACATCTCTTACGCATGCAAAGCAATTGGTAACAGAGAAAAAAGGCTTTTATGGAGCCATACCATGTGCCGGCTTAACTGCACACACTTTTATGGATGCTTCTATTTGTGTTCTTTCACTTCTCCCTCCTTTCCTTCACAGTCTGATTCGGACCATTTGATCCATGTGCTACTTTTCACACTGGCTGCACTTCCGTCTGGCTTACCTCGTCCTTTTCCAGCAGAATGAGGCGAACCACCACAATATTGATGGCGTTTCCAATGCTGGAGTCATGAAACAACCCCGCAACCTGTTTAAAAAAAAAACAATGATACATATGGCACTGAATTGCATCAGCATCACCTAAAAGTACGTAATATGCAGAAATTACTCGTACTGCAGATGTAGTGCTATATATTACAAATCTGATTTGCCCCACAATATACTAAAAATGTGTGAATCAATACAGATTTGACTCATATAATCTTGCTGGGTTGCAATGTGATATAAAATGTTATTACAGCTACATTCATTGCCATTGTGTGGCGTGTAGGGAGAAGATAGTGAATGAGGCCATGAAGCTGTCCAGTATAACAGCTCCCCTAACAGCTGATAGGTTAAGATCTCAACCCTCCTGTCGAAGGCAAACATCCGTTTTATGTGCTGAGGGCTTGTGCGCCTGATTAAAGTCATCTTTTGTTAATGCAGACGAGTATGTGTGAGCTGATTTTTCCCAGAAGTGCTTCTGAACAGCAGCTGAAACTAATTTGCCCAAAAAGCTTCAGTGATTCTTTGTAACCTGTTCTTCAAATGCAAGGTCAAGAGCGTACCTTGTCAAAAGATGTTGTATTTATAGTGATAATTATAGGTCCTCCAAACAGAACACACTCATGCACACTTCAATGCACAGTAATGTGACCTTTTCTATTTTATATATTCTTCCTAATAGGTTGAATAAATAGAACTGTACACTAAAACCTGCAAAGAAATGCCATATTTAATTGTGCTTCCTGAAGAGAATGTGGACATAGTTTCACATCTACAAAGCACGTAATTTCACTGGGGGCATAAGATTCAGACTGAATGACATTTTATGTCACCAAGCAACCTTAAAATTATATTTTGACACCCTCAAGCACTGCCTACACTTTAAACACACATAAAATACCTACCTGGCCATAAAATGTATTTTTTACTGAGAATCTTATAGTTAACTTTATATTAAGTAGTGGTGGGCCGTTATCGTCGTTAATGCACTTTCACCTTGATATTTTATATTTTATGCACTGTAGGGGGCGAGAACAAATCTTCAAACTTGTGTGTATGCCTACTGTAAAACAGGGACGTCACTAGGACGGAAAGACAAGGGGGTCTTAGCCCCCAGGGTTGTAGGAAGGAATTAGCGTGTATATAGGGCTGAACACTTTCACCAAACCTTTCCTTTCACTCAAGGAAACAAGTAAAGTTAAGCAGTGAACAGTTATGGACCCTCATAGTATTGTTCTGTTGATTTGAGTACAAACGTCGCTACCAGAGAAATATTACTAAAGGGGCTCCGGTTGCTACTCGCTAACAAGCAGCGCCGTGTAGTTCCACCTGGGTCCTAATGCCTGCCTGCTACCTACAGCAGCTTCAACAGCCACTACATCATTTTAATTCAATAATGATAGCT
>JBBPDB010000039.1:3299498-3310838 GCA_037974465.1 Brachypetersius altus | reverse complement strand
TATGTTACGTTATTCCGCCGACATGTCGAGCACGGAGAGCTTAAACACTGAGACAACTGAGCAACTTGTCAGTGAACAATGAGGGCAAAAAAATAAATAAAAAAATAAAAATAATTGTTCATTAATCGTAAGCAAGTTAAAATGTTCAATTAATCGAGATTTTGATTTTAGGCCAAATCGCCCAGCCCTAATCACACGTTTTGCATAAACACTCAACAGTAAAAGGTGTTCACTGAAGTAATACATTTTAAAGAATCTTTAAGTATGACAGGATGAAACTTCCTCTGAATAAAAAGCAAACATAGTGGAAGCAAAACTGTTCCCTTATCAAGGATCACTCCATCAAATCTGAGAAGCTAACTCACCAGGCCATCACATGTGCTGACAGCTGCTTGACCCTTGGTGGCTGAACTACTCCACACCTCCCCGAGGAAGTAGCACAGAGAACGGCCATGGGAATGCAGTGAGGAACCTCTGAGACCACCGTGCCGTCGCTCCGTGAGAAATCCAGGGGATAATAGATGAGGGTTTACGGTGAGATTGAAAAGTAAGTCCAGACCGCCGTACTGCAGGTTATAGTAAACATGAGCCTGACTGTCCCTGCCGTCCTCTGTCTGCCTCCGACGGACTCGACTCACATGATGAGAAATGAGGTTTGAGATAAAACGTCCAGTTGAATCCACTCTCCGAGGGTGAACAACCTCATACTGGAGAAGGCCTTCCAGAGATCCATCTGCAGAAGAAATCAAGAAGATAAACTTAGCAAAGAAACCCAATTCATATCCACAAAACAGTCTACACCTACAGACCAAACCTTTATATCTTTGACATGAAATGGTTCTTCGGCAGCATCACTCCCTCGTTTTAGTCGAGATACAGTGAAATGTGGAATTGTGTGCCGATAGCAGCCCCTCGTATTTGTAAGAAATAATTAAATAGGCCAATTGAGATTATATATTACACACTATTTCTTTGAAAGTCATCTCTGAATGGTGTGTGGTACATTGATACTGTAAGTACAAAGACTCTATGCATCACAAACAAAGATTACTGTTGGACTTTAAAAACCTGTTTGAAGTGCAAAGAGGCGAACGCCTCCTGGCTAACACATAAAGAATCATGTTTATTCATGTCTGTTCCCCCACAGACTCAGAAGTCAGAAGCTACTATTGATGCATGCCTTCAACTGAGAGCATTGTTCAAGCTTTGACCCACATTTCAAGAGCCAGCAGAGGGCAACAGGGGACAAATGGGAGATGTTCCACAAAACTGGTCATAAAGCGTAAGCGATGGGCAGCCTGCACTCTTAATGACTCATCCTGTAGCACTACCTTCCCTTCAGGAGAGCTTGGAGTGTTGGACGATGCAGTACAAAGAAGCACTTACTTCATTTTCCTGTTAGTCTAGCAGCAGCGGTGACAATGAACAAAGAAAGGATGGAGCAGCATGTACTGCACTGGACAGAACTGATCAAAAATAGCCTGATGAATACAATGGCACTAAGAATAGTGGATCTGCAGGATGATTTCTTATGAATGAGTCAACAATACAATGAGCTTGCTGTTCACTTTTTAAACTATAGTGTACTTTTTATACTGTATTGTATTTTGCTGCTCTTATCTTGTACTGTCCACTTTCTGCTTTGACGATGCAAATTTCCCACAAGTTTCCGCACTTTCCTGATGTGGTTTAAAAACACTGTTCATTTAAACCAATGTAAAACATATATCTCCCTGTGTTTATCTAAGGCAGTTTAGCCCCGCCCAGACACACTGAAGTTATAAGGAGGGTTTCGGTTCCAACTGTTTTCTGAATGAGGCAGGAGGGCATTAAGAATAGTTGGTTTCTTATGCATCACTTGTTTCTATGCATGATGTTGTTTTTCTCACACAGTTTCTTGATATACTCTAAAATTCTAAAAAATCAAGACACCATTTACTCTCCGGCTTATACATAGCAGATAAGTTGCAAAAATAGCAGTTTCTGTGACCAATATAGTTACGTGTATTCCTATTTTAATCTACAAAAGTTTGCCCTGCACTCTTACAGAGTTTCAGTCCCAAATGCTTTCTGAATGAGGCACAATGAATGAGTCCTCCAACACAATGAACTGACTATTTACCTTTTCTGCAGCGTGTCAGTTGTCTGAAAGCAGATGGACGACCAGTATAGAATCAAACTTGTCGTATGGAACAAAGAGGTATTCATCTGAACAGATCAATGCTGCAAGAAAAAACGTCACGCTCACAGAGTGACTTTCTCCTCATTCAAGCTAATAGCATCCTCCACAAAACCTCTGATGGAACTTCTAACTCACCTGTCAGCTGCCTGCATGTCTCTGCACTCTCTAGAAGGGACACGAGTCCAGCCGTAAGTAGGAGGTAAAGGAGAGAGCAGGCCGACCCTAGCACGCCCCATCCACGGCCCGAAAACATCATATTGAAGAGAGGCAGGCTTGGTCACTCCAATCCGTCCATCAGACACATCCAGGGCCGTCTCTGAAGCGTCGGGTGTCCTAAATCACATCGTTGCATGGTTTGCTTTAAGAGAGCAGAGCAGGCTGAGGACACCCCATCCGGTCAGGAGCAGCTGCAGCGCACACATCAGCTTCTCAAGTGCCATCAGCTGGAGCCGTCCCAGTCCGGGCAGAGGCTATTTGCAGGACGCTTTTTTGCTCGTCCACAGCTGCTGCTCCTCTTTGGCTGCTGCTTGCAGCTTTCAGGCCGGGACCAAACTTTCTTCCACGAATGAAACTTTTGAGCGCCGCCTCCTCGGGGGGAGGGACAGGGGGCTGCGGGTGCTAGAGGGATTTAGGGGGGCAGTTTAAAGGAGCGAGAAGGACAAAGGAATCGGCCACAGCTCCTTCAGAGCCATTCATTCAGCTGACGTCTATTTAATCAGACGAAACGCAGTTTTTAATGCACTTGGATTTGGCTGCCTCCGTTCTAGTTTGTCACTTCAACCATCTGCACATTTGACAATGAAACACTACACTACAACACATACAACACAACACTACAAAGTGCAAAAAGGAAGAGACAGCAAGACATTTTCGAACACAAGGCAATATACAGGACAGGGCAGCACCAACCCACAGTAAACAATGGAGCTGCAATCCTCATTTATACTCATGATCCAGATTCTGGGCATCATTTATTCGGCATCCATAGTGATTTTCCCTAAAGAAGAGCGAGGGATTGAGTGGAAACAAAAATGACTTGAGAATCCCTTTAAATCCTGTCAGAACAGAGCAGTGCATTTTACATTTCTCTTACCATCTATACCCAGAAATTTTACATTTGTCTTACCATCTATACCCAGAAAATATTTTGTTTGTGTTTAACTTAAATGGAGTGATCATTCGGTCATACGTCAACACACCACTGCACACAGTGTGAACAGCACGAAATTCACCCTCTACAAGTGAAGCAGGGGGCAGCCATGAACACGACGCCCGGGGAGCAGTGTGCGGGGACGGTACCTTGCTCAAGGTACATCAGCTGTGCCGAGCAGCCTGGGAATCGAACCTAACCACTAGGCTACCAGCTGTGTAACAACTAGGCTACCAGCTGTGTGTGTGTGTGTGTGTGTGTTTATTAAAATTATAGAATGTTTGTATATGTGCTATAAGTGCTATATATAAGTTGATGAATCAGCAAAAATATGACCGCAATGATTCTATTGGATTAATAATGTATTTATAAAATAATCACACGATTTCATTGAATACTTTAATAGATTTTTTTGCTGTAGCCTTTTCTGATTTGTTTTTTTTTTGTATTGTATGTACCTTACTTTCAATGTAGTGTTGTGCCTACACAATGACGTCAATAAAAACGTGAGTAAGTAAGTAAATAAATAAATAGCAGGTGCTTTGCGATGTTTCCCGGAAATCCAAAAGTCTGTATGTTCGCCTTCTGCCGCCTAGTGGGCACAAAAGTGTAGAGCACACACTGGACTACGTGTTATTTTCTGCATCATTTTGCCACTCGTTTAACTTAACCATCATTATACTGTTTAGGTTTACTGTACAACGCACATTTCCTCAGGAAAAAACTCAGAAACACCATGTGCCACAGTTTTACTCAGGTATAACTTTCAGGTTGAATGGAACAACCTAAAATATTTTTAAAAATTAGTCAAAATAAATATTACACATATGAAAAAAATATATTCATATTATGCAAGACCAATATACCCAAATGGCTGTTATGATAGTTTAATTAAATTAAAATAGGGAGCATTTTGATGGCTCAAACACAAAAAATCCAAATCTGTTATACAAACAAATCACCCATTACATTAAAAGGAGGGTCTACTTGTTCTGCCAAAACAGCTCTTACTAGACATGAGCCCCATAAGACCTCTGAAGGTGTGAAGCTGTGAAATCTTCACTAAGACGCTCACAGGAAATCTTTAAGCCCTGTAGGTTGTGAAGTGGGGACTCTAAGTTTCAGACTGCTTCGTTCATCACATCCCACAGATGTTTACTCGGATTGAGTTCTTGTGAATTTGGAGGCTAAGACAACATATCTCGTGTTCCACAATTTCTGCAGTGAGGCAGAGCATGTCATCCTACTGAAATAGTCAAAGTAGCATCCACATTACAGCCTGGAACTAAGCTTTCCCAGCAGAGCATTGCCCAGAGTATTACACTGTGCCGGACTGACTTTTTTCTGGTGCCACATCTTCACCAGCCGGCTGTGCCCTAGATGAAAATATAATTCATCAGATCAGGCCATCTTCTTCCATTGTTCCAGTCGTCTGTTACTGATGATCATGTGCCTACTCTAGACACTTCAGCGTTGGACAGCAATCACCATGGGCACTCTGACTGGTCTATGCAACACCATACACCACAGCCCCAGGTTTATTCTAATGCCCTTCTATCAAAGCCTCCATGAATTTGTTCAGCAATTTGTGCTGCAGTAGCTCTTCTGTTGAACTTTCCCATCAGTGAGCATCAGCTGGTTTTCTTTCCTCTGAACACTTTTGGCCAGTACTGACCACTGCACTGATCTCTGCTGATTTGATCACAATTTGACTCTTATCAGAGGATCCTTAGATTCTCACTGACCCATTTTTCCTACTTCCAACCCTCCTACCTTGACAGGCTCCACTGTAAAAAAGATAATCAATCTTATTCACTTATCCATTCAGTGCTTTTAATTGTGTGGCTGGTTAATGTATATATAGTCATATATTATACTTCTTGTAGTCTATATCATCCATGTAGTCTATAGTATAGAGATTCCAAGCCCTAGAAATCTGATCTTAGGCCCTGCTCCTGATACTCCTGCACAGCTCCTCTCATTCTTTCCAACGATTCTTTCCTTTCTCCTTCATACCTGTACACAGCTCTCTTGTCTTTATTTTGTTTATTTCCTTGCTTTTCTGTCCCTATTGTGGTTCTTATAAGTGCCATCTTTTCTGTAATTCGTTAAGGACTTGAACTACGGCTCTTTTTTGTATGTAAAACGCTGCGCTCTCAGTCACACCTCTCCAATCGCCGTTCCGTGCGGGCGGGGCTGCTCTTATAAAGCAGCGGGTCAGGGTCTCCCTGCAGTTGCTTGGAGAGCTGGAGATGGAGGCAGAAGTGGAAATGCTTTGGCAGATGGACAGTTGAAGTGGAAGCGAGGTTCTTGATCTGCTATGCAATCCGTGGACACGCCGGTGCTGGCCAAGGCGCCCGCGGTGGCCCTGCTCCCGGACAGAATGGGGGACGGGTTGAACCAGAGCGGCTGGGTTATGGGGAACCGGAGCTGGGCAGAGCAGCACAGGTTCAGCAGCCTGGAGGACATCGACGTGTCGGCGGACAGCAGCCCCGCGCTGAGGATCTTCATTTCCACCGTGTACTCGGCCGTGTGCGCCGTGGGACTCGTGGGCAACCTGCTGGTCTTTCTGCTAATGAAGATCAAGCAGGGGCGCAAGACCAACACGGTGAACTTCTTCGTGGTAAACCTGGCCGTCACGGACTTCCAGTTCGTCCTGACTCTGCCCTTCTGGGCCGTGGACACGGCGCTGGACTTCAGCTGGCCCTTTGGAGACGCCATGTGCAAGATCATCCTGTCCGTCACCGTGATGAACATGTACGCGAGCGTCTTCTTCCTCACGGCAATGAGCATCACACGCTACTGGGCAGTGGCCTCCGGGCTGAAGCGGCGGGCCGCGCGACGCAGTGGGGTTTCCGTTAAGTGGGTGTGCGCCGTACTCTGGGTCCTGGCCACCGTGGCCACGGCGCCCACCTCTGTCTTCTCCACCGTGACCGTGGTGGCAGGAGAGAAGCTGTGTCTCCTCCGGTTCCCCGATGGCCACCGCTGGCTCGCTCTGTACCACCTTCAGAAGATCCTGGTCGCCTTCATCCTGCCCATGATCATCCTGTCCATCTGCTACCTGCTGCTGCTGAGGTTCATCCGTCGCAGGAGCATGAAGAGCAGCCGTCCGAGGAAGAGGTCAAGCGTCACGAAGTCGGTGACGGTGGTGGTGCTTTCCTTCTTCATCTGCTGGATGCCCAACCACGCCATCACGCTATGGGGCGTCTTGGTGAAGTTCAACGCGGTCTACTGGGACAGAACGTACTACATGGTCCACACATACGTGTTCCCTCTGACCGTGTGCCTGGCCCACGCGAACAGCTGCCTGAACCCTGTGCTCTACTGTCTGATGCGCAGGGAGTTCAGGAAGATGCTGAAGAACCTGTTCTGGCGCTTCTCCTCTCCCCGCGTCTCCAGCGCAGCCGCGGTCCACCCTGAGCACGAAGACGCTCGCCTAGACATCCCCCTCAACGCCACCGACACCGAGGTCTGTCACGTTTCCTGCCCCCCAGCGAAAACACGCCATTTGCCCTCCCCGAGTTCGTGCGCCCCGAGTGCGCTCTCGCGTCACTGACTGCGGATCTAGCGGACAGGGGGTCGCAGCTCTCGAGCGTCAGTGGACCCCTTTTCAAAAATGTTCTGACCCTGCCGTGGAGATATTAATTCACAGGACCCGTTTGCCCACATATTGATGATAAATGTCTGATTGGAGGGAATGTATTATTATATGTTTTTATTAATTAATTAATTATTTCATTCGTACATTCATCCGTTTATTTAATCCACCCATTTCTTATTTATTTGTCTGTTTACTTGTTTACAAAAATAAATAAAGCTCTTGTTCATCAGATCTGCTTGCCAAATGTTGATTAGCTGTATGTGTCTTATTGCGGGATCATTTATTTATTTACTTTATTTATTTATTTAGCTTTGTTATTAAGACGTTGGATTTTATGTGCCTTATTGTGAAGTATCAATTATCAGAATATTTATTAATGTATTCATTTGTTTGTTTCTTTATAATAAACAGAGACTTCGTCACTTCCAATTCTCTAAATGTGAATACCATGTGGCCTGTTGTGGGAGGAATTACCTAACAATTATTTATTTATTTATTTGCTTGTTTGTTTATTTGTTTGTTTGCCTGTTTTAAGGGTTGATGTGCTGTCACTGGAATCTTAATAATGCTGCTTTAACCACAGCCCTGATGATTATATTTGGAATTTGGTGGGAGTCCTGTGTCTCTGTGTGCTATTTGTAATCCACAGACACAAACTGCAAACTCACAGACACAAACACCCACACACACACATACACACACCTGTACAGCTCACTTATTACATCACTGCTGACCCCAATAATGAACTTTTGAAATTTGAGTGTGTGTGTGTGTGTGTGTGTGTGTGTGTGTGTGTGTGTGTGTGTGTGTGTGTGTGTGTGTGTGTGTGTGTGTATGTGTGTTTGAGAGAGAGGAAATGAGAAAGAGAGAAAGGAAGGAAGGGTAGTGCCAGAGTACTCAAGTCAGTTTGAAGTGAGCGGCTAATCTGATGATAAACATTTGTTTATATGTCTAGTCATCTCTGCTGTATTATACTATCATTTGGCCGTAATAAAATTCTTTTTTCAAAAAGATGAGCCATTTTTAATCCAATTGATCTCAGTTTTAATCCAGTGTCTAGACTGGAGACTGACACTGAACCCCCCTATGCTTCTGTTTATGTTGGTGGTGTTGAAAATGATTAGTATTTAATAAGTAAACTATAACTTATTCATCAATCCTGTATCTGAGCCATTTATTCTTAACCAGGATTGCAGGGGTGCTCAGCATCCATAGGTTGAAAGGCTAGATGCAGGTTATACTAAGATCATAAATAAATGATAGATAGAGCTTTGGTGTTTGGCTTTGGTGATGTATTATTGGAAATTTAATGAAGTGAGTTTTTCTTTAATCATAAACTCTACCTTACACATTTTTGCGTTTCTCCTGTTCCCAGAACACTTGAACTAAAGAATTAATTAACAAGCCTGTCCTAGGTTGAACAAGGTGGATGAAGAGCACTACAATATGCACGGCAGTGATATTCCAGCGCCAGGAATTACAGACGTCCACCTTCCTCGATCAGTCAGGACATGTTTGCTTTATCAGTTTAGCAATGGGCTTAAAGGCTAAATACTAACAAACCCAAGAAGTCAATTGAAACCCAAATTCTTTTGAAAAAAATGTTTTAATAAAAAACTTCAGTCTGTTCAAACATCAAGATCTTCATTAAGGTGACACTGTATTGTCAAAGACGTTTAGGACATGAACCTAACTTTACTTCTATAAGCATCACTTTCAGACAACACCTTTAAAACGCTGAATATGGTTCGAGAGAATATGGTTTTAACATAATATTAATGAAAAAGATTTTTCATTAATATTATGTTAAAACCATAATAGGATAGGAACACTACTGTCTAGTGTTTGCTAGCTCTGTTAACCTTGTAGCTCCAGCGATTCGGGTGAGCGGGAAATGGTGTCAATGTGATTTTCTGTTTAACGGTTCCTTTAGGCTAACTTAAAACTGCATGTAATAACAACAATAACCAAAATATAACTCTTTATAGACGTCATAAATATTCTTTTGGTCTGACATATGTATCGCATCCATTGTGTGTGAATATGAATCCACATACTTGTTGGGTGCTTGCACATCTCATACACTATATAGACAAAAGTATTGGGACACACCCATTTTTCAGGCTTTGGGCTAGACACCTACTTCCAGTGAAGGGCAATCTTAATCATCAAACAAATTTGTGCACACAGTTTGCCGAAGAAGCTTTTCTGTTCCAGCATTACTTGGATATGTTTGGATAAGTTCGATGTGGAAGAATTTGGCTGGAACGGACATTGTGATCCAGGCCTTTTCATCCAATACCAGTGACTGACCTGAATGCGCTACAGAATGAAAGGGCACAAGATTCTCCAAATCTTGCAGAATGCCTTCTAAGAAGTGTGGAAGCTGTTATGGCTGCAATGGGTGTACCAACTCCATATTAAAATATCTGTATTTAAATGTTTTTTTAACAATAGCCACTGTTAATATAATTGTCTGGATTTCCAATGGTTTTGTCTCTTGACGCTGCAGTGTAATGGAACTGTCCTAGAGAACTTGAGATCACCCCTGATGTCAGGTTTTGCTTATTTCATGCCTTCAGCCTGACGATACTCTACCTAAAACCTTGCGGCAGGGGTCTGTATTTGCTTCAACTAAAGCAATTGCTCCAGGTGAGGCTCGAACTCACAACCTCGGCATGCCTTCACTCGTACTGTTGTATAAGTACCGCGCGCTAACCGATTGCGCCACTGGAGCATGCGCTCACTCTCATCGAATGAGGTTTTCTTGCGTCCAATTTTCCTAGAGTGGCAGAGATCTTAAACTTGGGTTATACCTGCTATTATAGTGTCCTACGGATATAAAAATAAAAAAGCATATAGACAATAAGGACGCCACATTCCCTCTCTAGCTTTAAACACCTCCTGAAGACTCATCTGTTCAGAGAACATCTCTTCTCTTGCTGTACCCCTCTCCAAATTTTTCTCTATTCTTACATAACTGAACACTGTCTCCCCTCTGTTTCTCACACTGCCCTGAAACGTCGTTCCTTGTATTCTAAGCTGCTTTGGATAAAAGCATCTGCCAATTGATTTGATTGGAATGTAATAAACGATTAAGAAAAAAGCTGAGATCTCCTTTCTTTATTTCTTTCCCATGTTCAACAGTTGTTGTACTGGCAACAGGGAAAGCTTAATTTCTGAAAACAAACGTGGACTCCTCTTTGATGGTGTGTATTAGAACACTGTCAGCTACTTTCGAAATGCTTTTGAAGGTGAGGCTTGAACCTTGATAGCGTCACTTGTGCTGCTTTAGAAGCACCACACACTGACCGTAATTGTGCGTAATTGGACCATTGTGGTAGCATACTTTCACTTGGAATGACATGAGTACTGCAAGCTGACTGACTGTAAAAGGTGCTCCAGGGTAGGCACAAACTCATAACCTCAGCATAGCATTATAAAAGCTGCTATATAAGTCTCATGCACTGACCGCTTGCACCACTGCAGCACACACAGTCCTTTGGATGGTGGTGGAATGAATTTATTGGACATACTGCTGAAACACTCTTTGAAGACACTACTCAAAAAGAAAATTGCTTCAGGTAAGTCTGCTGGAACCGTTTTTGAAGACCCTTAGCTCCATGCAGTATCTTGCCTCATGGGATGAGAATGATCACGAGAAAGGTGAGGATCAGCCCAGAACTACACGGGAGGAGCTTGTTAATGATCTGAAGGCAGTTGGGACTGCAGTCACTAAGAACACATATCATGCAACTCCAGTGTGTGATGTGTTTGTTTTCCTAGATGTTCATGCCCCTCAGCACACCTTTCCTTTGTAATGCTGCATAAGCACCACACACTAACGGATTGTGCCACATAAGTTATCCTGTTTGGCACAGTAGTAGCAGCATTCAAAGCAGTCCTTGCTATCCTCTGTAGGGTTCCAAATCTTGCAGAATGCCACACAAAAAGAGTTATAGCTGGGTCATTCCTACTATTTCAGCATTTACATTTACATTTGCGGCATTTAACTGACGCTCTTATCCAGAGCAATATACATCAGTGCTTAAGAAGTCTACAACTGTTTCTTACCTGAAAAACAGCTTAAATCCATGTCAACTAGTTAACTAAGATACTGCAGTCAGAGCATCTATACAACAAATGTCACATAATAACCAGCCAACACCTCACCCAGCAATACATAAGCCATAGAGAACAACGCAAGTCATAGAGAAGTGGGAAGTCAAGGGAATTTTTTTTTTTTTTTTTAGAAATAAGTAAGTAGTAGGAAAGAGGCATAGTTAGTTGCCAAAGTGTTCCTTGAAGAGGTTGGTCTTCAGGTGACGCATGAAGACCGTGAAGGACTCTGCCGATCGGACCAGAAGAGGGAGTTCATTCCACCACTGGGGAGCCAGGACTGAGAAG
>JBBPDB010000039.1:3274901-3289683 GCA_037974465.1 Brachypetersius altus | reverse complement strand
CCTGAGGCGATTCCCATAGTGAGATACCTCACTCATGTTATCAGAGAACCGGGGTTACGTGAGTAACCTAAAGTTCTACATTGGCTTGCTCATGTAATTTAGGGTTCATGTACTCCTGAAGTTATTGCGACCACAAGTTTGTAGAACTGATGCTAATAGCCATATAGGATAACGACTATAAAGGAAAACCACAGTGAGTAATGCACAAGCCATGCATAAAATTGTCTCACAAACCTGGCTGAACCATGCATTTAAATGCAGTAATAGTTTTCCTGGGGTGACTTACCCAGTGGGCTGAAGTGACAATAATTAAACGAATTAAAAATAAAATAAAAAAATGATTAAAATCCTAACAATCCTTTTGAACTGAACGTACTCACGTGGTAAGACAAGCACTGACAGAGCTGCTGTCCCTGATTCACCAGTAGATACATCAACAGCCCGGAGCTGCAAAGAGACCAATCACTATGATGATATTTTTGGATAAAACGTACTATAATTGGTGTGTTCTCAACAATGTGATAACCATGTACTTGCCTGCAAAGCAAAGGAGTCGGTCCGAACAGGTTTCTTCAGAAGCACAAAGCCATCTGTAGTAATATTGACATAGCTGCTGTACTGTACTTCATATTTTATGTCTGGATTTATCCCCTGCCAATGAAAACAAACACCCAGAGGACAAGGTGCATACAATTGCTCTGATGTTGTGACACTATTTAAATGGAGCTATTTCATTAAAATGTTAAGCAGTGGTGTCACACCGTAACCTACATTTGCAAAGTCGTCATCCCTGGCTCTGACTCTAAAGGGTCTGTTTGAAGTCCTGTCTCTGAGCACCATGTTCTCAGGGCCCGAGTTGCTGTAAACATATGCCTCATATCGTTCCCTGTCGAATTTGGGTGGGTTCCGACTCTTTTTCATCACTTCAATGTTGACTGAGGTGGCGGCAAACTGGTCTCTGTTTGACACCTGTGAAGCCTGGATAAAACACACATTACACAACATGTAAGTGCATCTTACGGTGTAGTAAACCAGTGCAAGAAAGAAAAATGAAGACATATTTTGTGATTTTGAGCCTGTAACAATCCACCACTAAGTAAATAGTGGCATATTCATACTAAAGAAAAGAATCTGAATATAATACTCACCAAAACTGTGAGGGATATTGGGCCGGCAATATCTGCTGGTTTTAGCATGGTTATGTTTCCAGTGGTTTCATCTATTTGAAAAATATTGTCTTCATTCCCTAGATTAGACATTAAGCCATTAAACACAACCAACTTATACAGAGGCTACAACATTCAGCTGCTCTCCTGGACATTGACACACTGCAAAAACTCCTGATCTAACTAAGACTTGCAATCTTATTTCTAGCCTAAAAGTCTTTTTTTTTATCTTGTTTTGAGAATAATATACTATATAAGATCAGTTTTTTTGCTCTTATATAGTATATAAAGATTGTTTTAAGATATTTTTTTCCTATTTAAAGAAATCTTTAGACTAGAAACAAGTGAAATTATCTGTCAGTGCAGTGCGATATTAACACTTGGTAAGATTTTTTGAAATATGGAAAAAATACCATAAACAAGTAAGTCTGCTCTTATATAGAATATTATTCTCAAAACAAGATCAAGAAGAATTTTAGGCTAGAAATAAGATGGCAAGTCTTAGTTAGATCGAGGAGTTTTTGCAGTGCAGCCACTGCATAAACCACACCAAAACTTTTACCTCGAACAATTTTATAACTTATCTCTTCATTTCTACTTTTGTCGCCATCTCTGGCATAGACTGGACTTGGCTGCAACTGCAATGGTCCATCCTAAGAATCAGAATTCAAACGTAATTATTCTGCACGTTTTGGTGATGCCGTGTATTTCAGTGTAAATGTATTTCACTAGTGAACTGTATTGCTTACCTGTTTTTCTGTCAGGTTGACTCTTCCCTTATACCCAAGACTTAGGCAGATCTTGGCAGTACCGAGAGTGGTCCTTGTACATGGCTGGAACCAGGGCGGACGGTTGTCAACGTCTTGTATATTGACTTTTATAGTTGTGGTAGCTGTAAAAGAGAACTGGTCCAATGGCGAAGGTGGTGGAGTGTCCTGTCAATAGGAAGAGTTCACTGTATGAAACTAATCTAAATACGGGAACATAAACACGTTCATGAAGGATGAGTGTTTGCAACTACAGCCAGTGTCTTCAGTGCCTTTCCTGGTGCCACTTGAATTGGGTAACATTTGAAATGAATGCACCAAACGCTCTATGTGGACTGTTTGGACTCATTGCTTGTAGAATGTGATGCATGCTCAGGTGCTCACCTGCACATATAAAGTCAGGGTGACCTGCTGGACCACATCATAATCCAAAAGCTTGTTGACGAGGATGCTGGGCTTGTACATGCTTTCCAATCGGAAATAGTTGTTCTGTAGCAACAGACATGTGAATCATTCCAACCATCACAACAGAGAAAGAGAAAATCAATGAGGGGGGCAGGACTAGTTACATACCACAGTCGGCTCCATGGTGTAATACAGTACTCCTGAATCATCATCTTTGGCTTCAATCAGAGCAATGCTGGTATTAACAGGAGTGAGCTGGGAAGCAAAGGTTATGTTAAAGTTTATGGCAGAAATCATGAGCATGTGTTGTTGTTTTTTAGTGTCCCTAAAAACAGTGAACATTACAATTAGAGTTAAAGCTGACAATGGCTTTGCAAAACGACGAAACATTCTCACCTCATTAACATCTATGGCATATTCACTCTGGGCAAATGTAGGAGGGTTGTCGTTGATGTTCTGCACTTGCACAAGTACGGTCAAAGTGATCTGTAGACAGAAACATAAAGGACTGGCCATGATCTAATCGCCCATAGGCAGAATTCCTATATGTCAAAACCAGGGTTGGGATGTAACAAAATGTAAGTATTCCAAGCACAAAAATGAAATATACACATATTTTTAAACTTAATACTTTTAGAATAATTTAAATTAGACACCATCAGTGGTGTCCAAATTAGGCTAATAGAGGTAGAAAGTAGATTAAGTACGGACAGAATGTTAAATGGATGTATCCAGTTTTCAATTTACACTAGATTGTTTTCTGATTCTGAAAAAAAAAAAAAAATTGAACAATTTCCTCCGGGATAAATAAAGTTTTCTGATTCTGATTCTGATAGATTCAGTCAATCAACCAACACATGTTTGGTGTCTAACCTCATGAACATTCACTAATCAATAATCCATACAGTCATTTTTGACAGCACAAAAACTGATTGTAGATTAGTACTACTACTGAGGTGGTTCGTAAAAACAGACCTTGTTGTCTAAAAAGGCCGCTAGTATAATTCACATACATCTTTTATAGCTCACAGTAAGACATACAGTGTCCTAAACCACATCCACAAGTCTGCAGCACCTTAATGAGGAGATGAGTTCAGTTCATGATTGTTTTGATTCAGTTTGATGTTATCAAACGTTATTATTCTACACTGCATCTACACCATACTGCTGGAGGGCTAAGTTAGCCATAAGTCCTATCCCACTATAGCTTTATGACAGCAGCAGTGTTTCTTCCACATGCCAACAGGGGTTCAACTGAATGAAGAGAAAACCAATTTCAGTACTCAGTATTCAGACATCACATTGTGCCCAACTCTGGATATAGCAATACCCACGGATTCGGACAATGGGGGAAAGAACAAATTAGCTTTCAAGAGCATGCTGCAAATAGAACAATTCTGACTCCTGGCCTGAAATAGAATGCCAAGCTGTTCAGATTCCTTTATACCAAATTCATTAGCATTAATTTAGTTGTAAGTGTGACTAATGCCGCACTGTGTGAGTCACTTACACTTTTGAAGCCCGTTTTATTGCAGCGGACCTGGACTTCTAGCCCCTCTGGATTTAACAGCGTCTGAAAAGTGAAAGATGCCCATTAACACTATATACACTATTAGAATCATGCTATTCTAATGGATTTGTTAAGTTATTATGGTCTACTTTTTTGACGATCCTGTGTAGATTATCTACAGATAACTTTATTTACAACAATCTGGTGAAACTCATTGGATTATTATATGTACAAGGTTTAGATGTGCAACTGCAGCAAGACAAGCTGTGCATCTCCAAACCGTCTATAGTGGGCTATCCAAATAAAATGTTACTACAGTTCTATCTAAGTACCCATAAAATAAGGTTAAAAACCCCAAAACACCCCAAAACTTATCTTGACGCTGGTGATACAATACCAGGTATTGGTATGGGGAGAATACTGGCACAATATGGTGGAGCAGATATCAGAGAGAGAAAAAAAGGTTGAATTTATTCCATACCTGTAACAGCTTTATCCAGCTCTACATTATTTTCTCAAGAAGGACAATTTTAACACTTCAGCAGACCAAGACATTTTGGAAAACCCCTTGCTTTCAACTTTGTGGACACAGTTGCATAAAGACATGGTTGGATGAGTTCAGTGTGTAAGAACTTGACTGGCCACACAGAGCCCTGACCTCAACCCCATTCAACACCTTTGGGATGAACTGGAAAGAAGATTGTGAGCCAGACCTTCTCATTAAACATCAGTGTCTGACCTCATAAACGCTCTACAGAATGAACAGACACAAATTCCTACAGAAACTCCAAAATCTTGTGGGAATTCGTCCAAGGAGAGTAGAAGCTGTTATAGCTGCAAAAGGGGATCAACTACACATTAAAGTCTTTGGTTCTGAATGCAGTGTAATTTAAGTCCCTGTGTAAAAGTCCGGTGTCTCCATATGTGAATATGCGTATGTGAAGTCATAGTATTATTTGAATGCATCCTCTTTGGGATTGGGAGTGTTAAAAGTAATCTAAACAAGAAGGCCTACTTTCATATGCTCATTTTAAGCTTCATTTCAACAATAGCTTATTATAAAGCTTAGTAGTTAAAAAAGTTGGATCGTTATCTGTATCAGCTGTGTCACTGTGAAAAGAAAATTCCAGTCACTTCAATTCTGATGTGTAATCAAGAGATTTACATTACATTTACATTTACGCTCTTATCCAGAACGAAGTACATCTGTTCCTTAAACCTGTAAAGCTATACTTTAATTAACATCCACTATTCAACCAAGGGACTGGACTAAGTACACCTAAACAACTCCTGTCAAAGAAAAGGCACAGGTTAAGGCAAAAGTAAGGAAGGCATCGAGATATGTTTTTGTTTAATGGGGAAGAGATCTTGTATGATGTTTTCGAGAAAAAAAAAGAAAAGCTGATGGCAAACCTACCTCAAAGTCCAGCCGTTTCTTCACTATCAAACTGGAGCCCTTCAGATCAAAGGCATCATCTGGGTTCTCTATGAGAGTCAGTGTGACATCCTTTGTTGTTGTGTTAATCTGAGCAACAACGGTGTCAATTGTGTTGTTTTCTTTTATTGTCACAGGCTCTGAGGGAACTGAACAAACTGGAGAGACAAGGCAAACATCACTGTCCTTAATGAACCATGCCAGTTACAAAAGAGACAACAGCCAAAGGTGACATTGATTTCTATACAGAATCCAGTGATGGAATGCTTGTGGATGTCAGAACAGAAAAGTACAAGGTGAGGATATGAGTATTGACACAATTTTGTTATTTTATAAGAGACTTCCAGTGTATATATCCACTTCAAATGTATATACACAATGTCTTTTGACTTCATATTGTGACCAAAATAGTTTTCATAAACTATATTAAAAAAGACATTAGACAAAAAAGTTTTCAAACACCACAAATTAATAATATTAATACTTCGCTGGCAGTTCATCTATAGCTTCATCTATAGCTTAGTCAAGGCATTGTTTTCTGCCTTTTTTGATTCTCCATGGTTACAAGTGTTCCCCTTAAATGCTACATACATTTTCAATGCGAGAATATTCAGAAGAAAGTCAGGAGATTTGCTAGGCTGTTCATGCCTCTTTTTTCAGAAACCAGTCTTAAGTTATTCTGATGATATGTTTGAGGTTGTTATCTTGTTAAAACATCCATCTCCCTCCATTCACGCTTCCCTTGATTGCATATAATCCCTCAGCACCATTTGCAGATAAGCAGTCCCACATAATAAAGGGGGCATTTGGCAGATACCCTTATCCAGAGCAACTTATAATCGTTAGTTACAGGGACAGTCCCCCTAGAGCACCGGAGGGTTAAGTGTCTTGCTCAAGGACACAATGGTAAAAAGTCGGGTTTCTTCGTGGTCAACAGGTTCACAGGCTAGTGTTTTACCCTGTAGGCTACTACCACATCGTGGCCACACAACCCTTCTTCCTCCAAACATAAGCAGAATTATTGTCAAAGAGTTCTGCTTTGCTTTGACGAGAGGGTACTGTTCCAAAAACAGGTCTGATTTGTCTTAATGCTTGTGTGCCAATATCTATGCTTCTTTTAGCAGAGCAGTTTGGTGTAGCTGGAGTTGTAGGAATGGATGTGATGGTACAGTTCATTACATATTTTTTCTAGATCATTATTATTCCTGCTGCTTTCATGTCATCTTGCAACTCTAGTGACTGCTGGCTTCTCCCTTATCTTACTTATCATGTGCACCTGTCTGAGGATGATTAGTTGGGGTTCCATGAACTTTCTAACCGCAAATGATTGAACCAGCTGTACTGACAAGGTTGTGAAGGTAATTGCTAGAGTACTGTAGCCTTTTCTAGTCAATTGTTTTATAAGGTTGTCCTTCACCTTTAATATGATTGTTATTTTTTTCATAATTCTGCCCAACTAATGTCAGTGTCCTTTATAATGATAACAGCTATTTGAGCAATTTGCATGAGCATTTTTTATTTTTGCAGCATTAAGGTGTAGAAATGTATGTCATTTTAATTTTAATGTTTACATATATGTATATTTTGATAGAATTTAACATATATTTTTAGGAATACATGCTTTTCATTCTAAGTACAAACATATAGGACCTTTAAATCCAAAGTGGACATATGCACTGGAAGTGTTAAATTACAAATAACACAAATGTCTGAGCACTTGTTTCCCTTGTATTGTCTGAAATGTTTATGTTGAACCATAAAAGCAGTCAGTTCCTGGACCTCGGAACTGCCTTTTAAGTAAAAGCTCATTGTCTGCCTCTGATACGGAATGGGAGGCCCAGAGGAATTCAGAATTAAATGTTACTGGACTGACAATAACCAGTCGAAACTGACAACTGCCTGTCTACCCCACGAGAGAGAACTGAGAAATTATGTGCCGTCGGTTTGGCCACGTACAATTAGCCTCAACAAGACCCGTCTGATCAACAGCTACTCCTTTATGCCTTTTTAACAAAAGCTTGAAGCCTAAACTAGGAAACGAATCGTACTTACTTTTTTCAGCTTGGCAGAGTTTATGAAGAAGAAACACTAACATGCAGCTGAAGGCGATCTTTGCAAATTTTTGTGTATATTTCCTTTCCATGTCCCAATATCTGCCGAACACAAATAAGTATGGAGGACTATGGGGCCGTGGCACCAGCTGGTACTTCTTCACATAAAGCACTGACTGTGTTAGCTGATGAGTGGGAGTTGACTCCAGTCGCAATGTTTGTGACTTCATCTTACGGTCATATATTGCCTAAAGAGCTTGCCAACACTGGACTGCTCCCTCCTACAAAAATACTTGCATCTGTTTTTGACGGGTCATTCTGTATTAGAGCCAATGCACCAATGCAAAGAAGTAGCACCAAAATGGACCTGCTGGAGGGAGGGATTTGAACATCTCAGCATTGAAAAACATCTAAGAAATCCAATCTGTATTTGTCAGACTATTCAGATACAAAACAGCAAAGTCTGAAACTGAAGGTTAGGCCTAGACTACTCATTCTTTTTGGCCAGTGTAAAGCAATCTGTACTTTATTATATGATTATATTATATTACATTATATTACATTATATTACATTATATTATATTATATTATATTATATTATATATGTTTTTATTGATGATGATGATGATGATGATGATGATGTTTATGATTATTGTTATTGTTATTATTATGCGTTAACGCAAGACTCTTAATGCGCGATAAAAAAAAATATCGGCGTTAATCTATTCACAAAGTTGGGTTGGGAGCTGGGTCTGTACTACGCAAGCTATGATGACTTTCGCCCTGATATTTTAGCGTGGATTTACTCTCTCTCTCTGTCTGTCTATATATATATTGTTATTATGTTGTTATTATGTTATTAATATTGGTTATAATATAATGCATAGTGATTAGTTATCTCTGTAAAACCTGAATATAGTTTGACTGGAGATTTTGCAGGACTAAGTGTAATCTCTGGGTGGGATACGAGTCAGTTTTTTGCTTATATGACACAATAATTTATATCACCCTGCTAACTAAGGCCTTCAAATTAAGTTGGCCAGTTTAGAACAGCACTCTTACACACTGCCAGAAGTGTTCTTTGGAGCAATGTCATAGAAGAATCTTAGAATGCATGGGTTTTAAAAGAGAAATTCTTCGGATTGTTTTCAAAATATCTGCATAATTCAGTTGTTTGGGAGTACACAAAGTGTTTCGGAGAAGTGTGATGTGAAGTGGTGCATTGTAGAAGAACTTACAACTTTGAATACATTATGATGGTAGTGATTGCAACCAGATACAGCTGCAGCCATTTTTCTCAAAATCCAAAACCACCAGTTAACCTAAACAGCTCTTCTGAGTGTTTAAATGAAACGTGGATAATGGCGAAGTAAATGGATGTCTCATATTTATAACATTTATAACATATGTGTAACCTTACATGCTTTTAGAGGCATTAAGAACTTTGAATATCTGGCTCCTGCCTCTACTGCTGTGAACATTCCACACATGGTAACTTATCGAATATTTATTCAACTGCTTCGTGTACATCAAGAACTAAAATGGAATTATTCAGACATCAGTGGAATTCTCCTTTAAAGGACTACATTTGTAGGTGCATAGTGTAAAGGTCCAAGGTGTTCTTTGTTACCTAAACATGCTATTAAGTTCACTTGTTTTGTGCCTATCGCTGCACACTAGCACACACAGTCATGACACGCTCTGGTATTATACATGTCTGGAGACAAGTAGAGCTTCATGAAGCCAGGCTGCCTCCCCCCTCCAACCCTCACTGCTGCTGCTGTGTGGGAACAACAGGCACATAGTGCCACATGAAGCATGCACATTGTGCAGCCATGTATACGCCTGTTAATGTCATGTGTTCGGAGGAGCAGGCCAGGAGCCCTGCACAGCTGGGCTGGGGGCTGCATTGTTTCATAAGGTCTCTGAGAAGAGTGTGGTCTACTATTCTTGCCGAATTTGAATAAAAATGCAGTAGCAGATGTGATCCGGAGGTATAGACATAAATCAGTTAAAAAATTAACTGTGGTCTTATGGACGTAAACAATTTTATAGTAATATGTACAGGAAAACATAAATAAATACTTCTCAGGCTGCACTACAAATTATAAAATTATTTGAGCAGCTATAGGACAGTTTTAAATATGATCATGTTTTTAAAATTCCAGGGAACTTACCCCGTTTTTGTTCCTTGCATTTAATAAATGGTTTTTGGGCCTTGAGTTGTGGTTTGCTTGCAATATCCAAGTCCAGCAGGAGAGGGCAGCAGTATGCAGGTAAAGAAACACAAACAAGATTTTGTCCTGATACTGTTTTATTTCTCCAAGTTACCATCTATGAAGGCTTGTTTAAGTTTAGAAATGATTTGAATTGATTTAATTTCACCAAATACTTTTCTCCATTCTTGCTTGCAAATATCAAAACACATGGAAGGTGGCAAGGGTACAAAAGCGTTAAGTAGCAAAGTAAGTACGTAAAGTGGCCCTTTAAAGTCACGTGTGAATGCACCACAGCACCCAGTGTGAAATTCTTCTCAGAATTTAACCCATTCACCAAGTGAAGCACTGGGCTACCAATGACGCGGCTCCCGGGGAGCAGTGTAGGGACGATGCCTTGCTCAAGGGAGGAGGAGAACCATCAAACTGTTCTGGACCACGGCCCTCCAGGACAAGAGATTCACATCCTTGCTTTGTTCTACCTACCAGCAATCATAGCTGTGTATTATGTACTTGGACTTGGAGAAATAAAACAGTGACAGGACAAGTTCTTGTTTTTTTTTCTTTCTTTTTACCAGCACAGACCAACAGCTGCCCCAATTAACTACATAATACACCGCTGTGATTGCTGGTATGCATAACAAAGCAGGGGTGTGGAACTCCAGTCCTGGAGGGTCGTGGTCCAGCACGTTTTGGTGATTTCCCTGCTCAGAATCACCTGGTTCACCTCCACAGTTAATTGTCAGGCTTAGGGAATGTGTTTAAGGAGGAGAACCCCTGAAACCCTTTCGCCAAGTGAAGCAGTGGGCAGCAAGTGACAGGGACCAGTGTGGGGACGGTACCTCAGTGGTGCCACTGTCAGGATTTGAACCGACAGCCTTCTGGTCACAGGGCTAACTCCCTAACCACCAGCCATCCTAAAACCTACAGGTTACAGGTGAGGCTCGAACTCACAACCTCGGCATCCCTTCACTTGTACTGCTACCAGCGACGCGGCTCCCGGGGAGCAGTGATTCCTTGCTCAAGGGTACCTCAGAGGTGCCACTAGCAGTCCTGGCACTCAAACCCACAATCTTCTGATTATAGGGGCAACTTTCTATGGTAGCTGGTATGTAGAACAAAGCAGGGGTGTGGAACTCCTGTCCTAGAGGGTCGATATCCAGTTAATTGTCAGGCTTAGAGAACCATCAACCAGTGTTGGACACCAGGACGTGAGTTTGACACCCATGGCAGACCTAGGATTTGAACCCACATCCTTCTGGCCACAAGGGTAACTCCCAAACCACCAGCTGTCCTAAAACCTTTGCTCCAGGTGAGGCTCGAACTCACAACCTCGGCATGCCCCGTACTGCTGTATAAGTACCGCGCGCTAACCGATTGCGCCACTGGAGCACCTGACATACACCCTTTGTGCTCTGTGAAACTATGCTATCTACAGAAATGCTGGGATATTAGTACTAAAGACAAGGAACTTACAGTTCAGTGAATTACTAGTAAGACAATTAAATTAAATACAAGAAAAACGTCAGGGATCGGTTCTTTAATGCTCAACACTAAACTTCACTCAATGCTGCTTAGAACCCTGAGGACGTTTTCCAGCACGATTGTTGTAAGACGGTTTAAATGCTGTTGTGGGTCAGTGCACATACGGTTCTAAATATTTACGCTGTGTGTGTTAGTTCATAGCGAAACAATCTATGCCAAATTATAGGAACTGATTCGATTTCACCCAATACTTTTCTGCCTTCTTGGTTCCAAATATTAAAACACATGGAAGGACGCAGGGATACATAAAAGTACAACATTACGTAGCAAAGTACGTAAAGTGGCCCTTTAAAGACACGTGTGAATGCACCACAGCACCCAGTGTGAACAGTGTGAAATTCTTCTCTTTATTTAACCCATTCACCAAGTAAAGCACTGGGCTACCAGCGACGCGGTTCCCGGGGAGCAGTGTGGGGACGATGCCTTGCTCAAGGGTACCTCAGTGGTGCCACCAGCAGTCCTGGCACTTGAACCCATAATCTTCTGATTACAGGGGCAACTTTCTAAACACCAGGCCAACAGTTGCACCAATTAACTACATAATACACAGCTATGATTAAATTAAATAAAAGAAAAACGTCAGGGATCGGTTCTTTAATGCTCTACACTAAACTTCACTCAATGCTGCTTAGAACCCTGAGGACGTTTGTTGTAAGACGGTTTAAATGCTGTCGCAGGTCAGTGTACATACAGTTCTAAATATTTACGCTGTGTGGGTTAGTCCACGTTCTAAACACCAGGCCAACAGCTGCCCCAATTAAATGCATAATTCACCACTATGATTTCTCGTACATATAAAATGCAGGGGTGTGGAACTCCAGTCCTGGAGGGTCGTGGTCCAGCACGTTTGGTGATTTTCTTGCTCAAAATCACCTGGTTCCCCTCGACAGTTAATTGTCAGGCTTAGGGAATGTAGGGGAAGGAGAACCATCTGGAAAGCCAATCAGAACAGAGAGTCTTATCGGCATAGTAACAAAATATTTCATTCTAGGGGGAAAAGGGAGATTGGAAATGACCATGTTTGTAACATATTTGTCATAAGTGGAAGTAAAAATTGTAATTAATGAATAAAAATCTGGAACTTCACAGAAAATCTCAGAGAAGATGTTATGACTGCACAGAGACACAGAGACAAGAACAATATAAAATATAATGTCTGTGGACAGTGTGAAATTCTTCTCTGTATTTAACCGATTCACCAAGTGAAGCACTGGGCTGCCAGCGACGTGGCTCCCGGGGAGCAGTGTGTGGACGATGCCTTGCTCAAGGGTACCTCAGTTGTGCCACCAGCAGTCCTGGCTTCTTGAAACTACAACCTTCTGATTGCAAGGGCAACTTTCTAAACACCAGACCAACAGCTGCCCCAATTAAGTACATAATACACTGCTGTGATTGCTGGTATGTAACAAAGCAGGGGTGTGGAAGTCCAGTCCTGGAGGGTCGTGGTCCAGCATGTTTTGGTGATTTCCCTGCTCAGAATCACCTGGTTCACCTCCACAGTTAATTGTCAGGCTTAGGGAATGTGTTTAAGGAGGAGAACCCCTGAAACCCTTTCGCCAAGTGAAGCAGTGGGCAGCAAGTGACAGGGACCAGTGTGGGGACGGTACCTCAGTGGTGCCACTGTCAGGATTTGAACCGACAGCCTTCTGGTCACAGGGCTAACTCCCTAACCACCAGCCATCCTAAAACCTACAGGTTACAGGTGAGGCTCGAACTCACAACCTCGGCATCCCTTCACTTGTACTGCTACCAGCGACGCGGCTCCCGGGGAGCAGTGATTCCTTGCTCAAGGGTACCTCAGAGGTGCCACTAGCAGTCCTGGCACTCAAACCCACAATCTTCTGATTATAGGGGCAACTTTCTATGGTAGCTGGTATGTAGAACAAAGCAGGGGTGTGGAACTCCTGTCCTAGAGGGTCGATATCCAGTTAATTGTCAGGCTTAGAGAACCATCAACCAGTGTTGGACACCAGGACGTGAGTTTGACACCCATGGCAGACCTAGGATTTGAACCCACATCCTTCTGGCCACAAGGGTAACTCCCAAACCACCAGCTGTCCTAAAACCTTTGCTCCAGGTGAGGCTCGAACTCACAACCTCGGCATGCCCCGTACTGCTGTATAAGTACCGCGCGCTAACCGATTGCGCCACTGGAGCACCTGACATACACCCTTTGTGCTCTGTGAAACTATGCTATCTACAGAAATGCTGGGATATTAGTACTAAAGACAAGGAACTTACAGTTCAGTGAATTACTAGTAAGACAATTAAATTAAATACAAGAAAAACGTCAGGGATCGGTTCTTTAATGCTCAACACTAAACTTCACTCAATGCTGCTTAGAACCCTGAGGACGTTTTCCAGCACGATTGTTGTAAGACGGTTTAAATGCTGTTGTGGGTCAGTGCACATACGGTTCTAAATATTTACGCTGTGTGTGTTAGTTCATAGCGAAACAATCTATGCCAAATTATAGGAACTGATTCGATTTCACCCAATACTTTTCTGCCTTCTTGGTTCCAAACATTAAAACACATGGAAGGAGGCAGGGATACATAAAAATTAGAGGTGGGCATAGATTAATTGTTTTAATTTAGATTAATCTCATAGTAATCTTGGAATTAATCTAGATTAAAATGGCTCATTTGAATTCTGCTGAGGGTCTGAAGCCACCCACCACAAAAAAAGATCCCAATGCCTATTTGTATAGTGTAAACCATGAATATGCCTCAAAATGTTCTCCCAGATCACTTTAATTTCATTTTGAACTCAGTTTAATGCATTACCCTTAAAGAAAATGTAAATATAAACCCGAGGTTTAAATACGGAAAAGTCAGGAACGAGAGAGTAAGAGAGAATAAGAGAGAGTGAGAGAAAGAGTGAAAGAAAGAGAGACGATCCGCACGCTACAGGAAAAGTCACGAACGAGAGGGAGCGCGCGAAAGAGAGGGAGGGTGCGCGTGCGAGAGGCACACAGAGAGCGACAGAGTGAGAGCGACAGAGAGAGCGAGACAGGTTTTAAACGGCCGCGATACGGAAAAGTCACGAACGAGAGAGAGACAGACAAAGAGAGAGAGAGAAAATCCGCGCTAAAATATCAAGTCCCAACCCAACTTTGTGAATAGATTAACGCCGATATTTAGCACGTTAATGCCGATAACGGCCCACCACTAGTGTGTATATGTGTGTGTATATATATATTAGGGCTGTTAAAAATATCGCGTTAACTATTTGCATTAATTTATTTTCTATAACGCTTTAAAATACATTGATTGCGTGATTAAGTTGAAAATTAATCGCCCCTCTCATTGCAGTACCACACAATCATTGGGGGCAGTATTGCGCTATGTCGGCGACCAGCATGCCAGAAGAAGAACTCATTTCATCTGGCCAATGCAGTTGCTTTGTCAAGCTAGAATGGAAGATAAACACACGCTGTTTCGCTTTAAGTTACTACCAGAGGGGGATTTGGACCAGACAAGGGTTATATGTGTGCTTTGCAAAAGTGAATTCAATTACCACCGAAGCACTACATCACTATCATATTACCTCAAGGCGAAGCATCCCGGTGTGGCAGAGACAGCAGAGGGAGGGGGTCTCCGACAGTTGAAGGAGTTTGGAGCGAGAGGCGGGACTTTAGTTAGGCTTTGTCCTTTAATTCAAGTTATTTAAAGCTACGTTTTTGTC
>JBBPDB010000039.1:3242003-3260315 GCA_037974465.1 Brachypetersius altus | reverse complement strand
ATGACTTTCACCTTGATATTTTAGCGCGGATTTACTCTCTCTCTCTCTCTCGCTCTGGCTTTCTCTCGTTCATGACTTTTCCGGAGCGTGCGGATCATCTCTCTGTATCTTTCTCTCTCTTTCTCTCTTTTATTCTCTCTCGCTCTCCCTTACTCTTTCTCTCTGTCTCTCTCTCTCTCTTGCTCTCTCTCTGTCTCTCTCTCGTTCCTGATTTTTCCTCGGGTTTATATTTCTATAAGGGTAGTGTATTAAACTGAGTTCAAAATGAAATTAAAGTGATATGGTTTACAGTATAGAAATAGCCATTGGGATCTTTTTTTTGGGGGGGGGCTTCAGACCGTTGGCAGAATTCAAATGAGCCATTTTAATCTAGATTAATCTTACAATGATTACAATGAGATTAATCTAGATTAAAAAAATGTATCTATGCCCACCTCTAGTGTATGTATGTATGTATGTATGTATGTATATGTATATATATGTCACCAACGTGGAGCCCCCAAGGACCACATGAGTAGCTTGCAGACCTGTTCTAAGAAAGAACTCACCAGTGAATAGGATCTTTCATTTAATTTTATCCTGTTGCTATTCTTCCTTAATCACATTTGCATTTCTATAGATTTGAAAATGGCAATATCTAAAAATAGCATTTAAAACATGTTTATTATACATATAGGTAAACTCTGTTCTAGTGTATCAAACTGGTAGCTTTTCATATGGCTCAGTACCTGTGAAGCTCTCAGTTTCAGAAAGGTTGGTGACTCCTGGATTAGTGAAGGAAATGGAAAGAATTGGGTGTTCTTGTTAATGAAGGGTTCAGGGGTACTATTTATTTATTTATTTATTTATTTATTTATTTATTTATTTATTTAGTATTTCATTTCCCCCCTCAGTCTCACTTAAGCCTTGTCACCATGTACCAAAATGACAGTCATAACTCATTTTACTCATAACTCATCATTATTTTCTTTTAAATTAAGCAGGTTTTTGTTACTATGCATTCAAGACTGATGTATTTAAATGGCCTCCACTCTGATTGGTTGCTCTAAAAGCACCCCTTGCTATAACAGTCGTTAATTATTCATTGCGCCTGGGTAGGGCTGAACTGCTGTGGATGGTCATTATTTGTAAAAGTGTTGGTTTTTGTGACCTCTTTAAAACTTATAGTTCCAAATGGGGAGAATGAATGGTTTAAAATTTTAACAGACGTTTAATTACATCCTTCGGGTTTTGGGGTCTTAATGCAAGATGCATGCAGGCACACACTCCACCGCAGTATCTTACCTTTTCAAGTAATCTTACCTTTTCAGGTGCTATCAGTACTTGGGCAGGTGCTGTGGTCAGTTTTTAATGTTGTTTAATCTTGGGTGACCTGGTGATCTCATGATGCTCTGTTATGCTGAGAATTGTACAGTGGCTTCAGAAGTCTGAGGCCACACTGAAAATTGATAGTTGTTCATTAAAGCACAACACAGATTGGTCAAAATCAAAATAAATGCTTCCCTGATTGCAGAATGTGGTTTTTTGTCTGCCGATTCTGACCTTGGTTGGTTCGACATGATGGTCCTGTTGCTGGGAAAGAATAGTCCTGCGGGACCTGAACTCATTTGTGTGTAATCACGCTTATACATATTTAATAGTCATACACTGAAAAGAGAAGACTTTGACCACATGCACTACTCTGGACATTTTTACCCTGCAAATAAGAGCTTTTGTTAAAAAAAACAAACAAATGTTTGGTTTATTAGTGACCGTTTGTTTATGGTTCACAGCAATTGATTGAGGACGTTGAGGAGATGCTGAATAATTTGCCAGGTGTCACATCAGTCCATGGGCGTTTCTATGACCTCTCCAGCAAGTACTATCGTTTTGTAGGAAACCACGCGATGTACTACAGGGATGCCCTGCGCTACCTCGGCTGTGTAGATGTGAAGGACTTATCTGGTATGTGGTGTATTTTGTTGCATTAAATTTGTACAAATTCATTCCATTCCATTCTGATTCCTCAGCTACGATGTGTTTGTGAGGCCCGGGGCCTCAGCAAGTAGATGAGTAGTTTCTTTTCTTATTTTCAGAAACAGAAAAACAAGAGAGAGCATTTACCCTGGGCCTTGCGGGGCTGCTGGGAGAGGGAGTTTACAATTTTGGAGAACTCGTAAGTCTCTGGGGCCTCTTCACCATGCCTCTATTCCACAGAGGACCATCATTATCGCTGCCTTTTGTTTTAAGTCTGATGTAAGCCTGTTTTTTTTTTGTTGTTGTTTTTTTGCAACTATTTCTTTTTTAGCTAATGCACCCAGTTTTGGAGTCTTTGAGAAATACAGACAAACAGTGGCTTATAGATACGCTGTACGCCTTCAACAGCGGCAATGTCGTCAAATTCCAGGCTTTGAAATCAGCCTGGGGCCAGCAGGTAAGACTGCGCGTCCTAACTTGCAAATTCACATGTGTAATTAATAGCTGTCTTGCATTGCATTTGATGGTGGATGTTAGGTCTGCACATAATAAGTGTAACTTTGTTGCTCAATGCTGTCATTGTACACTGGTGAGACAATAATGTGAAGGAAATTATCTGCATTTGAATTCTAACAATTAGCCTGCAATAAATGGTCTGACCAAAATATTTGACCTGTGTCAGATCTCACCTATCCTGGTCCACAGTCTACCTTCCTGCAAATTCTAGGTCCAACCACTGTCTAATTGACCAGCTCTATCTAATTCTAGCCTCGATTGGCTGAATGAGTTGCAAGGGTGGGTAGGGAGGGCAGCATGTTTGCAGGTAGGAAATAAACTCTAATATAAATATCTCAAGTCCATTCCCAAACGGCAAACTCCACATGTGAGAACCTCTAAGCTCTAGAGAGTTCAATTCTCAAGAATCCTTGGACGCAGACCCTTAGCATCGTATTACCTTAAATCCTTTTAGATACAATTGAGGACCAGAAAAACAACGCAATACAACATATGTCCCAAATGCATGAGTACCCAGTACCCTCAGGCTTTCTTGATCTCTAGGTCTGCATGTGTGTGATCTGGCCATAGTATGAAACAGTGCTCTACAAAGGTTTCAGTGTATGAATTGTCTGAAGGTGACGTGGTGAAATGGCGTTTAGTCACTATGCTGCCCGCTGCTGGAACCAGCTGTCCAACATCAGATTTTGCACCAAAAATGCATTAAAAACCATGCCACTCTCCTCTGCCTTCTTTAAATATTAGCACTTCTAGTGCAATTTCATTATTTTTTCATTGATATTTTTTATTTTATTGTATTTATTTTCATTGTTTTCCTGTAAAGCACATATTGTGCTGTATAAATAAACTTGTCTCAAAAGGTTCGCCACTAGAATACTTGAGCACGTTTTGCTCAAGTACCCCCAGAAACACTGTGTGCATCCAGAAACTCTAAAAGATGCTGCTTCTTGTTACTGATCCAGCCTCTCTCCTCCATGACCTGGAAACTGATTTTGTGACACAATTTTGCTTGCTGTCTAAATACCAGAGGAGACAAGAGAAGCCCCTCCCACCTGCCAAAGTGGCATCAAGCAGAGGATACATGAATTTGCGCTACCCAGAAAACCATTTAGAGTAAATTCACTGCGCTCCTGCTCAGAGGGGATACCTTTACTTTTTGTTTTTCATATATTCTCTGCTTTGTTTTGTTTAAAATGGAAGGAAATGGACACATTTATAAATAGGCTGGACCTGAGTAGCAGGAGTGTTGGGGGTGTGCTTCCAAGCAAACACGTTTGACATAGTGCATCAATAATCAGCATCAGATTTAATGATGCTGAAGTGTCCCATTTCCCCAGTTACTGCATGTTCTCTTTTTCCCCCATCCTCCTCTCCTGCCCAGAAGGAAGGGATGGGGAAGAGAGGAGCAGTACCAAATGTTTGACCGTAGTCGATGCTCAGGATGTTCACAGCATGCAGTAAACATGATTGGTTAAAGAGCTGGTGTTGTAGTCTACTACAGTATCAGTATTTTAATGACCAATAACCCAGTAATTATTTTTTCAGTCCTATGTATGTTAATGTGGATTCCATAAACATATTTCTTTATGCTTTACAGCCTGATCTTGCAACCCATGAGCCCAAACTGATGAAGAAGATACAGCTTTTGTGTGTGATGGAGGTGATTTTGTCTTTTTATGTCCTTGTATTGAATGTTTCTGCTCTAAACTGTATACATGCCTAAAGTGATTTTACTTCATTCTAGATGACTTTTACGCGCCCCACCAATAACAGGCAACTGACATTCCAAGAAATAGCTCAAAGTGCCCAAATCCAAGTGAACGAGGTGAACTGATTCACCTGCATACCATTTAATCAGTGTATCTGCTTTTCTTGTCATGGTATATTTTGTTAATTAAAACATTTTCGATGTGCACCACACATTCAGGTGGAGCTGCTTGTGATGAAGGCCCTTTCTGTCGGTTTGATAAAAGGCAGCATCGATGAAGTGGATCAAACAGTTCAGATGACATGGGTTCAGCCCAGAGTATTGGATATACACCAGGTAAAACCTTTCATTTATAAACTGGGTGTAAGATTCTGATCCTTTAGGAGACAATTGAGTGCATCATTTCCTTCCTGTGATTTATTTTGGTACAATTTGAAATAATTCTTAAAAAATATACAGTATACATGAATTTTTTTGGAGGAATAATTTGCAGAGTAGTAGAGTATGGACAGTAAAACCAGTACAAGACTGCCTGAAAATGTAATTGTAAAAAATGAGTGCATTTATTTTTAAGAATATGCTGATCAGTCACATTTCTTCCTTGAGATTGATGTACCCTGTAGCCAAAAATAATTTCATCTGATTGGACATGTGTGAAATTAGAGAGTTGGTTGTTTTAGGAAGCCCACTCTTTTCCCCTTTGATTATACAGGATATTAGAACAGATTATAAATTATTCTAATTTAAAAAAAAAAAAAATCCAAAAAAAAATCAGTCATATCTGTGGATTCTAATACGTTGATGCATTTGAACATTCTTCCTAATATGTAAAGTGTGTTGAACCGTTTTATTTGTTTACATTTGCTCAAGTGTGAATATGTGAAATCACTGAAGGAACCTTTTTTCCTTAGATCAAGGGCATGAACGAGCGCCTGGAGTTGTGGTGTAAAGATGTGAAGAACATGGCAGTGTTGGTGGAGCAACAAGCCCACGACATCCTCACATAAAGGAGCTTCTGATTACCTCACCACCGAACTCCATGCCATTCCTTTGTTTTACTTTGATAGCTACTGTTGCATTTTCATTGTGGAATTTCACTTTTTGTTGTAATGTGTTTGGTTTTGTCCCCATTTTTTTCCACTGTTTTCATAAACAATTTCTGAGCTGTTTAATTACTTGAATAGAATTTGACTTGTAATGCAGATGTTGGCTATAGGTGTCCTCTCTTGAGGTATATTTCTATTTATTATTGAAAATAAATACTCGGTTATGACGCTACACGGAAGTGACCTTGAGCAGTATGTATTGTATCAAATTACATCTTTTGGAGACGACTATATCTGTCTTGCTGTTTGAAACATTTGTTAATTGTATTGGTCATTAATGGAGTAAGGGCACAAAGCAAATGTTACAAATGCTGGCTGTAAAATCATTTATCTGCTATCCTGCTGTCGATCGCACTAGGATCCATTTTGCAGGGGTAACCGTGGTGCAACCAACCCCTTTATTGGGCTCCTCATACCTCCTGAAAGATCTAAACACACCTCTTAACCACCTGTTAGCTTCCATCCACACTGCATGACAGCCCTATAATCAGAATTTTTTTTGTTGTTTTTGGTGGTTTGATACTGCCAGTGGAAAAAATAAAGATATTGAAAAACTAGTAAAGAGCATTTTTTGAGTATTACATATTTTTCTATACAGTATACTGTGTGGTAATTATTAGTGTAACACATACTAATAGAACACCAGGTATTAAAGTTGGATATATGATCATTCTGGTGCTCACCTGAACATCAGTCTTTTTTCCAGTGTTTTTTTCAAGTCGCTTTTGCTTTATTGGGTACTAGGATGGAATCACAGTGTTTGCGACAATTTTACGGTCTAAAGCTTTCCTCTTGTTATTAGCTGTCTAGCGATTACACACTATACTTCACACGAGTCGTCTTTTTTTGGAAACAACTTTCAATTCACTACATTTGAAAGACAAACCCGTACTTTTCACTTCACTACATTTCTGTCAAGGTTCTCGTTACTCGTTACCTTCAGTTCTGAAAGTGGGCTGTTATACAGTACAGGCAACCCCCACCCCACCAGGTGGGCTGATCTCAAAATGCCCGGAAAGATTTTTTGTTCCAGTCCAGCCCTGGTCATCATGGTCGAGTTAACCATCCCATGGGAGGAAGGAATGGTGGCTCCCTTCAAAAGAAAGGTGTTGAAGTACAATGAGCTGGAAGCAAGATCCATAAAGACATGGCCAGTTGAGCTTGACTTGCCCGTACAGAGCCCTGACCTCAACCTCGTCCAACACTTTTGGCATTAACTGTAACAGAGATTGCGAGCCAGGCCTTCTCGTCCAACAGCAGTGCCTGCCCTCGTAAATACTCTACAGAATGAATGTTCACAGAAACGCCAAAATCTTGTGGAAAGTCTTCCAAGAAGAGTGGAAGCTGTTATAATGGCAAAGGGGGACCAACTCCATATTAAAGTCGATGTAGATGAATGCAATGTCATTACAGTCCATGTTGGTGTAATGGTCAGGAGTTCTGATACTTTTATCCACAAAGGGTAACATTAAATGCATCATGTACTTCTGAATTGTTAATCTGGATTAGTAGAACCCAATTAATTACCAAAGAGCATTAACATTACCAGCAGATCCTTTAAGTATTGTACATTCAAAGGCGGGGCTTAAATGGATTGATCTAGATCAGGGGTCCTTATTTTGCAGTTCCCTGTGGCTTTGGAGCATAAGTAATAATTTAACCCTCGAGCGACAGCTAACTGGCTATACCTGTAACGGCTATCAGAATCAGGATCGCGTTTATTGGTGTATGTGAGCGACACATACAAGGAATTTGATTCCGGTCGATGGTGTCTCTCAAGCACAACGGTATAAAACAACATCAATATGTAAAGATACGTGTGTACATGTGCCTACACCACACCCATATGTCTCTTACAGAGCTGCTGCTGCTCCAGTAGGTCAATAGACACGATTCTGATACAGAGCCTGGTGAAATAACGTCAACTGACGTTCTAGGTGTTAAGTGTATTTTATTTTTGTTAAAAAGCCCTAAATGTTCAAAATGTTTTCTTTGAATAATTAAAATTCCACAAGCAACACACTAGTCTAGTTTATATACACAGCATAAAAGTAAAAAAATAATATATGCAGTGTTATCTGGCCCCTGGTCTAGTTTGTCCAG
The DNA here is from genome assembly GCA_037974465.1 of Brachypetersius altus. NCBI lineage: Eukaryota > Metazoa > Chordata > Actinopteri > Characiformes > Alestidae > Brachypetersius > Brachypetersius altus. The sequence continues at coordinate 3,252,926 of JBBPDB010000039.1, read as the reverse complement.
CACATCCCACAGATGATCTGGGAAATCTGTGGGCCGTGTCTTAGACCCGTGGACCATTTTTAAACATGAAAGACTACATTATCTTGCTGAAAGAGATTACTGCCATTAGGGAATAACGTTGCTATGAAGGGGATTACATTGTTTAGGATCAGTGGTTCTTCCACTTTTGGCAGGTATTAACCACTGCAGACCTGACGTTTTGGAGATGCTCTCACACACTCATCATCTGGCTCTTCTCATAGTCTCTCAGATCCTTATACATGCCCGTTTTCCTGCTTCCAACTGACTGTTCACTCGCAGTTTGATATGCTTTGACCACCATTACTTTGGTAACAACATAATCAGTGTTATTTACTTTATTGTTATGGCTGAGCGGTGTATATTCCGACGTGTATATTCCGATACTTAAATATTAGAAGCAGGGCTGTACATCTGACAGGCAATACTGATCCAATGGTATTGGGGGCACCTGACAATGACACAACAAGGAATTTAATGACATTGCATTCAAATAAATAGGCTTTAATATGGAGCTTGCCCCCTCCCCCCCCCACTCTTCTGTGGGAAATTGTGTCCTTTAATTCTGTAGAGCATTTATGAGGTCAGACACTGATGTTGGATGAGAAGGTCTGTCTCACAATCTCTGTTCCAGTTCATCCAAAGGTGTTGTGGTCAGGGCTCTGTGTGGCAAGTCAAGTTCATCCACACAAAAGTCCATATAAACCGTGCTTTGTGCACTGGGACACAGTCATGCTGGAATAGAAAAGGTTCTTCCCCAAAATGTGTCCACAAACCTGGAAGCATGGTGTTGCCCAAAATGTTTTAGTATACTGAAGGATTAAGACAGCTCTTCACTGGAAGTAAGGGGCCTCGCACAAACCCTGAAAAACAGGTGTGTCCATATATGAGCACAGGTGGAGTTACCTGCTTAGCATTTCTGCCTGGCACACGTCCGCCAGTGCCATAGGGTCCTTGCTTTCCCCACAACTTGTCGTTTGTCCCGAGCCAAAGACAGAAGCTCCGCTGCTCTGCCTCCCCAGCCAGGCCTTTAATGGCTTTTCTCAGGTTTGTGTCTCTGGTCCTCAGGGACTGGGTGAAGTCTCCAGTGTAGCCTCTGCAGCCTATTTCCATTGGGAATGTGAAGGCTCTCTGCCTGCATACTGCTGCCAGCTCTGTGTACTTCGCCTTCTTTCTTTCAAAGGCAGCCACCATTTCCTCCTCCCATGGGATGGTCAACTCAACCATGATGACCGTCTTGGTCGGAGCAGAACAAAGCACGATATATTGGCGTTGTCCAAAATGTCTTTGTGTGCATTAAGCATTAAGATTACCCTTCACTGGAGGTAAGGGGCCTAGCCTAAACCCTGAATAACAGGTGAGTCCCAATCCTTTACTCCATATAGGCATTTAAAACACCAATATTTACACCAAACTGTAATGTAGAATGACTAGCTGCTAGGTTTGACTCTGCTATTGCACATTTGATATGGTTGTGTTGATATGGACCTCCGATGTTACAGGACAGTGTTTCTGAGGTTACTGTGGTCTCACAAACAGAAACATATATGTGTAGTTTTTTGTGTTCTGTTTGCTGGAATTACTATCATAACGGCAGTGCTGGTGGCAAGTCATTACGTTACTAGGTAAATACAACCTCAGTGTTTACTGTGTATTGATTTAATGACCTATTGCAACATTTATTTATCTTCCAGACAATGTGTCACTTTGAGTCTGATGCATTAAATATTTCCTAACGGTTAAGTATTACAAAGACTATAATAGTGAGGTGAGGTGTGTTCACAATGAGAATGAATTCAAAAGAATGAAATGCCATTTTGTAATTAAGATGTGAGTTAAACTTTTTTTAAAGGATAAAAAAAATCGGTGCTGAATTCAAGTTATACATTGAATATTGAGTTTATCTCAATTCAAATAATGGCGTTCTTTTACCAGCTACTGTTGTTATTCATCATTTAGCTTTAGCTTTGGGTGAAGGATTGCTTTGGGGAATGATTAGACCCCCTACTGTCATTATTGGGCCCCTTGTATAACTGGTTACACAACTTCATACCCAGGATTCATGCAGAGCTAAGAAAATTATAATACAGAATACTGTGATCATCACATCCACTTGGTTGAAACAGTAGTGAGCAAATGAGCAAATTCTCATTGTTTGTTCATTCAGAGTCATTTTCTAATTTTCTATTTTTTGCATGGGCCTATAAGATCCTAGGTACGCCACTAGTGTGGATGCTGAGTGTTTTCTCAGCCTCTATCCCTTTAAGAACAAGGACAAGAGGAGCATGATGTGGGGGAGGGGTACTGGCTGGGGTGGAACAGTCCAGTAATGAGCACATTCTGAGCATCATATGGCTTAAGACAATATAAGATCAATTTCCTCGGATGTTGTATTTAAATCCGAAGGAATAGGGGGTTGGGGAGGGAGCAGGATTATTCGGATCCTCTTTTTGTAATCTTTTTAGCAGTCTTCCAGGGAAGGGAGCTTCACCTCTACATCACAGCAGGAGCACGGAAAGGGAGCAGAGAGAGAGAAGCAGGAGCAGGAACGATGGGAGAAATCCTGTACCAGATAGGTTTTATTAGGTGCATGACTGGAAAAATGCTGTTGTTTTGGATTTAGAGCATCATTTAGAAGGAAGGCTTTGATTCCCTGCACAGTTTCAGGCTCCTGATGCTCTACTATTCCTCTCCATCCATTTTTGTGTGCCGGTGCGGCACATTGGTGGTTGGGGGGGCAGCGATGTAATGTCTGATTGAGCGTATCAATGCTGTTGTGTGGATCTGTGGGAGAGAAAAAAAAACAGGCCTCGTTTGCATCCTGATCTTCACGTAGAGGAAAGCGGAGCACGGATGTGAGCTTATGGCCAGTGGGGCCGTGCCTGGAACGAAGGAGAAGCACACCATCTGCATGCCCATGGGAAGAAGCAGGCATAATAAAGGCATCAATTACCCCAGGCCCGGGTCAGACACAGAGGAGTTATAACACTGGGATGAGGACTCGACAAGTTTGGTTGCCTCGCTTATTTTGAATGGACTTTATTGAGCCTTTCCTATTACACTCAGAAGCCACTGGGAGGTAACGTTGCTTTATCATTTTCTAATGGGCCTTTTCCTCCCTTTCTTATTCCTCCGACAAGCTACACTTGAAGACTTGGAGACAAAATACTTTTAACATTTCCTTTAATGGGCCATTCCCCTCTTACTTATTACACTGATGAGAAAAAATTGAATCCTAGGAGGGAAAACGTTTCCTCTTTTGAACCCTTTCTCAGCTTTCACATCACACCAACAAGCAAAACTTCCAGACCGGGTCACTGAATAACTGCTTCAACGTTTTCCTCTAATATTTATCAACGTCTTCCTTCATTGCTCTTTTCTTGTTTTCCTTGACATTCTTGGATTTGCCAAAACCTGTTTCATGCATGTCCACTGGAGGCAGGTTTGACTTTGATGATGGGGGGTCGTACTGTGGAGGGTGGGAACAGGGCAAGGCCCACGGCCGAGGGGTCTGCACGGGCCCCCAGGGCCAGGGGGAATACGCAGGGGCCTGGAGCCATGGATTTGAGGTTCTTGGAGTGTACACCTGGCCCAGTGGGAACAGTTACCAGGGAACGTGGGCACAAGGCAAGAGGCATGGCATCGGCATGGAGACCAAAGGCAGGTGGGAGTACAAGGGGGAGTGGACGCAAGGGTTCAAAGGACGCTATGGGAGACTCGAGAGCACCAGCAGCGGGGCGCGTTATGAAGGCACCTGGAGCAACGGCCTACAAGATGGATATGGGTCCGAGACCTATTCTGATGGAGGTAAGAACATTGGCATATGTCAAACATTTCCATTCAGTGAAGCAAACTAACCTTATATGGCCCTTTTTACCTGAACATTAGCAACAGAGTGAATTATTGACACATTTTCCGCACCTTGTTTGCTTCATTGTGTTTCAAATTAAATTTTCTTCACTAAACTATCCTGAGTAGGTCTAGTCAGTCAGAGGATTACTGTATGCTTTGTAGGCCTGCATTACATGTGGGGTAAGGTGGTAAAAGGCACTCCTGGCAATTATGTAACACTGCAGTTCGATCTGATAGCCTATAGACTCAGCATTTGATTTTTTCTCATGTGTGTTGGTTCTCAGCACCATCCCACTGACCGGCGTACTGTTTATGCACAGCAGTAGCAACGGCCTTGTAGCTGAAAGGGACTAAAAGCACCTCCACCTCCACCACTCCACCCTCTCAGTCCATTTCTCCATCTACCCCCCACACGCCTCTGTACAGTAAATCGCCATGGAAACGCAAAGACAGCGGTCATTGTGTCACCAGAGACTCCTGTGTTCTGGAAACTGATTGGATGTCACATTTTTGTGATTTGCATGTGCCAGAACATCTGCTGTTATGTGATTAGGTAAAATTTAAACTAGGTACAATTAGGTACAATTAGGTACAATTAGGTACAATTAGGTGAAATTATTATTATTATTATTATTATTATTATAAGAATAATGAAAACAACAACAACAAAAATTGTAATTATTATTATTATTGTTGTTGTTGTCATTATAGGGCAAAGACAGCAGGTCATTGTGTTACCAGAGACTCTTTGATGTTTTTTTGTGACTTGCATGTGCCAAAACATCTGCTATTAAATGAAAATGTGAAAAAAACACCACCACTAACAATAATATTAATAATAATGTCATTATTTCTGTGTATATCTCGGTCGTTTTCTAGCTCTTTGTAAACACATATATGTACATATATAGTGACGCTTATAATGACAGAAAACAGAAAAAAGGTGGTTCGCCCCAAACCGAGTGTGTTTATGGTCCCCTCCATCCTGTCTCTCTTTGTTTGGGTTTTGGGTTTCAGCACCTCGGACAGTGACGGGTGTAACGGGGCGGGCCCACGTCTCGCGATATTTAAAACCGTGCCGCGCGAGAGGTGGTCTTTGTTTCATAAAGCGCGTCTTTTCACTGGGGGGCACTGAGCGCTCCTTTATCGACCCACGACGGATGAAGAACTAAGCAACGGCTTGAAAAAAAAGCAATCAATAGGCTGAAACGCGTGCCATCGATTACTGAGCTTCATAATTGTGCCCTATATGAGGTTCACAGCTTTTGCTCTCAGATGTGCTTACAGTCTTGTTGCTCTTTGTTTGGCCAAAATCTATAACTGAACATGGAAAGCAAAGGAAAGGAAAGCACTGCAGCTTTCTCATCACAAAATGACTTTTTTGCATTAAATTATAATAATATAAATGCATTTATGCATTAACAAATTAGGGTGTTGTATTAGAAGCTTATTTACTCTTCTGGATTTATTATTATTATTATTATTATTATTATTATTATTATTATTATTATTATTATTATTATTATTGTTATTATTATTATTATTATTATTATTATCCAAGAAAAGTATTGCATAAGTTGTCACTGTCCAAAGAAATTCATGCATTTCTATTTTTTATACGCTGGACAAAGCTTTCACGATGAAGGAACCAATAGAAAAATATATGTCAATCCAAAATGACATATAATTGTAGACATATTTTGCTTTTACTTACTTAAATAAGAAGTAAATTCGGTTTTTGCCTGCTGCTTGTCTGAGAGCAGTGGTGAGTAAACAAGCATGGTACCACAATTTGTTTTATTTATTTCTAGGCAAGGATTTTTTTGCATGGGGCTCCTTTTGGAGATATTTGTTTTTGGGGGGACTTAAATGCTTCATTCAAAGCAAACCTGAGATGTGTATGTTGCAAAATGATACAGGATTCTATCAAAATTCAGTACATTCAAGGGAAGATAATGATCATGAAAAAATGTACCTATGTGCTACAGGTGCAGATACATAAGAATAAATTAGACATAGATGTGTATGTAAGAATTATAGTGACTGTCTGATTCACTCTGTTCTGTCTCTCTGCAAGGTACATACCAGGGACAGTGGTTGAGCGGGATGCGTCATGGCTATGGGGTGCGGCAGAGTGTGCCTTATGGCATGGCCGCCGTCATCTTCTCCCCTCTGCGCACCTCCATAAACTCCCTGCGCTCTGAACACAGCGAGGGAGCTCCAACGCCTGATGACGGCTCCGCGGTGAGTGGAGTGGCTGGAAGCCCGGTGGGCCGGGGAGGCTTTGTGCTTTGCGCCCAAAGTGATGCAGACAGGCAGCGGAAGCGGAAAGGACGCTTCCGGCAGTCCATCCTGAGTGGCCTGAAGTTGCGGCGGTCCGAGTCCAAGAGCTCTCTGGCCAGCCAGCTAAGTAAGCAGAGCTCCTTCTGTAGTGAGGCTGGCATGAGCACGGTCAGCTCAGCTGCATCAGACATCAACTCCAACATCAGCCTGGGCGAGGTGGAAATGGGAGGCAGCGTGGATGCCACTGTCACCGAGACATACGTGGGGGAATGGAGGAACGACATGCGAACAGGTTGGGGTGTCAGCCATCGCTCGGACGGCCTGCGCTACGAGGGTGAGTGGTTTGGGAACAAGCGGCATGGTTACGGCTGCACCACTTTCCCAGATGGGACCAAGGAAGAAGGCAAGTACAAGCAGAATGTTCTGGTGAGTGGGAAGCGGAAGAACCTGATACCACTGCGCACCAGCAAAATCCGGGAGAAGGTGGACCGTGCGGTCGAAGCTGCTGAGAAGGCGGCCGAAATCGCCAAACAGAAGGCTGAGATTGCACTGTCAAGGTACAACTCAACTCAACAGTGTCTAATTCATGATGTTTCAGTGCCCCAACAACCCTTTACCCAATATGCAAATTGTAAACACACGCTACTTACATAAAAAGGTGCCAGAAAGATGGAATGATTCCTTTGGTTCCCTTTAACAGTTAATGGTTGGACATAGCCATTTTGTAAGTCCTATTGTGTAGAATGTTCTTTAAGTTTAAAGAACCAACCAAATGCTTATCTTAGAACCATACATCCAAGGCAGGAACCTTTGCTTTGTAGTTACAACAAATACAACATTTGTATTTTCCAGTTTGAGATGTTATAAGACTTTCAAAAGCTACATGTTAAATGGAAAATGCTCTTTCTTGATGCCATCTGCCACAGGACTAGCCATGCCCAAGGAAAAGCCGAAGCTGCTGAGGGAGTTGCACAGAGGGCCCTGGAGGAGTGTCGTCTGGCCCGGATTATTGCCAAAGAACTTTCCCCCTCCTTCCATCATTATGGAAATGGTCAGTTAAAAGAAAGATATTTCATTAAAAAAATATTTAATACAGGACAGTGTGTAAGTAACTGTATTAAAGATACAAATCCTCTCACTCTTTATCTGAAACTGGGCTTCTCAATCCTGGTCTTAGTACATATTTTAGTTTACTTTCTCCAGCACTCCTGATTCAGCTCATTTACAAGCTTTTCCAAAGTGTATTGGATGTGTTAGAGTAAGGAGAATACCAGTCTACTCCAGGACCAGGGTTGAAAACCACTATCTTATGGTATAAAAAGGTTTTCACTATGTATAATTCAAAATGACAAACAAGTAATCTTTACTATCCACTAGGGCTGGAGTGCCAGAGACCAAAGCGTCAGGACAGAAAAGAGAAGGATATGGAAGTGATCTCCACCGGGACAGACAGCCCTGAGCTCTGCACGCCAGACACAACACCCCCAGCCCAGACCCCAGACCTGAGCCCAGCCCTTAGCAGCCCATCCTCACCGCCCTGCACCCCGCCATCTCACCGAGCAAGGAGCGCCTGCTTCATGCGCCAGAGTGCTGTGGATGAACAGGGAGGGGCTGAGATTCAGGTTCTGGTGGAAGGGAGAGGCATGGACAATGTAAGAGGTGGCGCCAACAGCTGGACTGCCGACATGTATCCCAACCGGAGGGGCAGCAAGGGAGAAAGTAGCCGTTCCACCACCCCATCCCTGCTGGAGGAGGAGATTGGTCACATCAATGGACATGAGCAAAACTCTGAACACTCGACCCATCGCGCATGGGAGAATGGCTCTTCCAATCACAAGTCCATCGAGCATGTCTCCTCAGACAAAGGGTGGGATCACACGTCCTCCAATCAAAAGCCCTGGAAGCATGCATCCTCCAACCACAAGTCCAGGGAATATGCAATGTCCAATCATAGAGAATGGGAGCATATTCCAGTCAGTCACAACTCTGTGGACCACAAATCTTCCAAGCTCAAACCACAGGTGCACACATATTCCAACCACAAGGCCTTGGGTCATACCATGTCCAATCACAAAACCCATGAGCATTCTTCCTCCAATCATAAGCCTAAGGAGTTTATCTCCACACATGCAAAACCCCAAGACCGCGTATCCTCCCATTACAACACCCGAGAGCATGTATCTTCCTATCGCAAATCACATGAGCATGTCCACTCCAATCACAAACCAAGCCAGTCCTTTACCAACCATACGGATGGTGAAACTAGCTTGAATGACTACCAGCCACCAGAGTGTGGAGCCAATAGCTCCTCTCTGGGATGGACTGTTGAGAGCTCTTCCCAGTGGATCCCCTGCCACTCACAGCTGCCAGAGAAAGAAGAAGAAAAGCTAGATGACTACCGGGTGGAAATGAGGTTCCAGCCCTTAGACTCCACCCCCCAGCAGCATTTCGGCTCAGGCATGGAATGTCCGAGTCTCCAAGGGCACAATTTGCAGAGACTGCGTCAGCGAAACCACGAAGGCAAGGAGTGGAGCCTCACAGCCAGGGAAGGGTCCATGGACTCTGTGCAAATGCTGGACAGCCTGAATGTCGGGGTGGATCTAGAGGAATGGCCGTTGCACAGAGATGTCACCCTGTCTCCCCCTTTAACATCCTCTCCAATCACACTGGAACATGACGGAGAGCATCTGAACCTGATCAAAACGAACTCAGTAAGTACATGGTCTGTTAGGCATAGAGGATATGGGCCTTCCCTGGAACTACATTATCTATATGATAAGCAAAAGATGCAGCAATGTGCATTTATTAGCACTGATAATATACTATGTAGCTATTTTTGTGATGTAAGAATTGCAACAGTTCAGGGGAAAACTAATTCTAAACTTCTCTCCTTGTTTCTTCCTGCAGGGCTCCAGCTCTGTCCTGGTGGTCATGGTGATTTTACTCAACATCGGTGTAGCCATTTTGTTCATTCATTTCTTTATTTAAACATAATGGCCTAGAGAATGTTAATAACAGCACTTACTATTATCAAAAAGTAAGATATGCACATGATGCACACTTAGCACCACTTCTTTATGTAAGGAACCCAGAAATTTACATTAGCCGAGTCCACGTACGCTGGACGCGTCCGTGTAAATTGTAAGTTTATTTTGTGGCTCCATTAAATGAGATATTTCCATTATTATCCATTAGATATATTTGCTTACGTTTTCCTTATCCATCATAAAGGCCCATGCACAGTATTCTTTAGGACTGCAAGTATTGCACACATTTAGGTTTCGAAGATACAATATTGCCTGATATAATTTGTCATGCCTTTCAGCTCAAGTCCTTTCTTTCCTTTTAACGGCGCGTCACGTCCTATTTCTTTTTCCGAGCAGTGTAGTTTAGTGAGACGGTCTTGTGGTTTTGTGTACAAAGATGTTGTATCGCGCATGCGAGGTGGTCAAGTGCAGAAAGCACTGATATGTAACTAGCCCGTCTAAGACTACACACCCCGCCCCCCCCCACCAAAATCCCAGGGTACAGCCCTATAGGACCGCTGCAACCGCTCATACGTCCATGCATCTCCATACCCAGATGTTGCATACTCTGTAAGTCTGAGGTAAGAGCTATCTTAAAGGGCTTCATCATGATACCTTCCCATCCCAATCCAAACACACACGTGCATATTGAACGGGGTAAGCCTGCAGAGTTCTTCCTTCACCACCAACCCCCACCAACCCCCTCCAAGTAGCCCCCCCCCCCCTTTAGCACCACAACTGAATGTCAGCACAATTCGGTCCGTCGCTTTGTTCGTTTCCATTCACAGTAAACACATTTTCACTAGCTATACACTACTATGCTGAACTCGCTACTAAAGAAAATAAGTTGTTTCTTTGTAAAAACACGCCATTACTTGCTATATGACATGAACTACAACAGAGGTGCATCAGTGGTTGAGTATTCCGGCTCATGCTCTGTAAAGTTTGAGACTGTTACCTTTTGACCACTGCTTTCAATATATATTCTATATTACTGAACAGTTAGAATCTTTTAACAGTTTGCAAGATATCATTGATAATGCTGAGTGCCTTTTTAATTGAAAAAAAAAAAAAATCATCCCAGCAAGCAGGCTTCGTATAGGTGACAACACACGAAGAGGCATGGAACAGTCTGTGTCTAACCCAACCAACATCCGAAACCGAACGAATTGGCTTTAGAAACACTGAGCCTGTGGAGATTTTTACAGCATGTTTGTTGGCCTGTTTTCTTCTGCTGTTATTCTGTGTGAATTTCTGCCTGTCTCTCCTGTCCAGCAACTTTAGGCGACAATAGGGACTGAAAGCAGTGTAAAAAAATATGCCAGCTTCTGTTTCTCAGTGGGACCTGACTGAAAAATCATCTAAATTAATGAATGATAAACTGCTACTGTATATTTTATACTACTCATCCAGTGACATCATCATGTTGTGAAATCATTGCATGCCCAAGCATGCCCTTTCTTACGCAATGATTTATGAGATTGTTTCCAAGTTATGTGGAAAAATTAATAAAATGTTTGAGGTTATGACGTGTTGGCAGTCTTCACTGGCGTAAGAGCTCAAATCCATGCGATTTCACTCAATGCAGCTGGAGAAGAACAGTGACAAAACTACAAATCAGCTGCTGCTACATCTTTCCTACAGCAGGGGTTTCTGGAATGGGATCCTGATGTGGTCACACACAGTTCTGTAACAGTACTGCAAATTGTTTAGTTTTCCTGCTCTTCTATGAGCACATTATGTG
>JBBPDB010000039.1:3201608-3232401 GCA_037974465.1 Brachypetersius altus | reverse complement strand
TTTAATCAATTCTGTTGTCTCCATCATCTCATTCCTCATCTCTCTCACTCTCTGTCTCCCTCTCCCTCATACACACATTCAGCAACCAAGATGACTATCAGTTGGTGCGTAAGCTTGGAAGAGGCAAATACAGCGAAGTGTTTGAAGCCATCAACATCAACAGCAACGACAGGGTTGTAGTTAAAATATTGAAGGTGAGGTGTGAGATTTTCTGCGGTGCATAAACAAGGAATGCAGTATGTAGCTCCATTCTTACCATGGCCTTACTTCCGCAGCCCGTAAAGAAGAAGAAGATCAAGCGTGAGATCAAAATTCTGGAAAACCTAAGGGGAGGAACCAACATAATTCGCCTTGTGGACACGGTGAAGGATCCTGTGGTAGGTTTGGCCACAGTCTGTGCTGACAGACCAAGCGATGGGTCAGTGCAAGATGCAGACAAGAATGTTTTAAGCAAAACAGTTTGTGGTTTACTATAAAGTTCAGTTGAATGCCACGTTTGTCTTCACTTTTCAGTTGGTGTCTTAATAAATATCTTAATAAAAGTCTGTCTTTTACAGTCTAGAACACCAGCCCTTGTCTTTGAGTGCATCAACAACACAGATTTCAAGGTACCAGTATGACCATTTGATCATCAGCATCACTTTTGGCATTTACAGTATGCAAATAGATCATTTCAGTCCAGTATAAAAGTGAAATCATCGTAGTCCAAATGTTTTCCAGAGGCTAGAGCCTGTTTTGTGTCGGCAACAATCCATTAACGTCATAGAGATCTATAATGTTTGACCTTACTGTTTGCTAGCTTGGGATGCATTTGACTCGTTTTGTTTTTATTTTGCAGGATCTCTACCAGAGATTAACAGATTTCGATATCCGTTTCTACTTGTATGAACTTCTAAAGGTAAAAATATTGCACAACTACTGATTCTCAAGATCAGTGATGTTGTTTTCTCTATTAAACTCTGTATGTTCCCCCCCAATAGGCTCTGGATTACTCTCATAGCATGGGCATCATGCATCGGGATGTAAAGCCACATAATGTCATGATAGATCACCAAATGAGAAAGGTACTTTATAATGTGGATTTAAGTATTTCAGTCCAACTGCATGTAAAGGGTAACCTAAGTAATTTCGTTTGCGTGTCTCTCTTTGTTCTAGTTGCGTTTAATAGATTGGGGCCTTGCTGAATTCTATCATCCCGCACAAGAATATAATGTAAGGGTGGCCTCAAGATCGTACAAGGGACCAGAGCTGCTGGTTGATTATCAGGTGTAGTGTTTCTCCAGTACTGCACAGAAATGTTGTATGTTGTTGCATTGGCCTGGTAATCGCTATCTTACCACAGAGATCACGGCTGGCTTTCCTCTTTGCTTCGCAGATGTATGATTATAGTTTAGACATGTGGAGCTTGGGCTGCATGCTGGCTAGTATGATTTTCCAGAAGGAGCCATTTTTCCACGGCCAGGACAATTATGACCAGGTATTCATAATATCATGCATCATTAAATGTATACCAGATTACAGTTTTGGATGGAATTTGCAAGTGTGTAACGGCTGTGTTTTGTTTATACAGCTTGTCCGTATTGCTAAGGTTCTTGGAACCGAAGAGCTTTACAGCTACCTTAATAAATACCACATTGAACTGGACACACGCTTCAAAGACCTGCTTGGACAGTAAGTTTTAGTCATGTTTATTCGATTATATGGATGACATTTTATTTTATGTACTATATTGAGTGAAGTAGTGGGATGCCGACAAAGGCGCCCAGGGAGCAGTGCGTGGGGACGGTTACCTCACTTGTGCCACTGGCAGTCGTTGGATTCAAACCCACAACTGTTTCATTGCAGGCGCTTATCCTTAACCATCAGGCCACCAGCTGCCTATGAACGCTACTTAAAAATGACAACTGGTGACAGTTGCTACCCAGCAGGGCTGGTTTAACGCACTTTTCTTTGGTAAAACCTTCCAGGCAAACGAGAAAGCGTTGGGAGCACTTCGTTCAGCCAGAGAATCAACACTTGGTGAGCCCCGAGGCTTTAGACCTGCTGGATAAGCTGCTGCGTTATGACCATCAGCAGAGACTGACTGCCCAGGAGGCCATGGAACACCCCTACTTCTGTGAGTCAGAACATATGATTTGCTATTTTGTCTCAAGCCTTTCAGCAACATATTACATTTCAAGTATCCAAGTATTCAATGAATTCCAGCATTAGCAGACCTTCATTAAAATATAGGCCAGTTTGTGGCTTTTCTGTTCGTATTAATAAGTGTCATCCTTTCTTTCTTCGAAAGCGAGTCTGGTCTGATCTGTTGTGTACGTCTCTGCAGATCCTGTGCTGAAGGGTCAGTCTCTCTCAAACTCAGATGGCACCCTGGCAATAAGCAGCTCAACCGCAACATGATGAGCTAAAAACAGGTGATAAGCTACTAACTAAAGACAAGCAACTAATGACATCGATGAAGAAATGCAGTGTTTTCTTAATCTGACCTTATATGTCTTCTTTCCTCCCTCCAGGAAAACCTTTTTACCTCAGTGTTTGGCAGAGTCCCTGCGTTTCAGGTGTAAAGCTTCATGTTACTGGAGCAAAAAGTCATTAAATAACACAAGACATGTACAGAAAGGACACAAAATGGGCTGGCCAGTTCCCTCTCCTTCATTCACTTTGTATTAGTGCTGCTTGCCACAGTTACCCAGATACCAAGAACTGGTATTCTGTATGTCCCCTTTCTCCTCTTTTAAGTTGAAAAAATCTCTTATTAAAAAAAAAAAAAGGGAAAAAAGACTAAACTGAAATATAAGTTATACAATATTGTGGTTGGGAAAGAATGCCTGCTCTTTCCCTGTGACTCTCAGGCTCTATATGACTGATGTGGGCTCAGGATCCAGGTTGCATTATGTGAAAGATTGTGTTGGTCAGTGACTTGCCCTGCTGTAATAAGCGCAGATTCTAAATTATAGTATTATTGGGTATGGAGGCTTTTCTGCAATCTATTGAAATGATATATTAAACAAGAGATAATTTTTAACCAGTTTGGTATGTGAGTGTTTTTTTAACCTGATGCATACATACATACGGATACATGTGACTATAATGGACGGCTGTTTCATCACAGAGAACCTGACCAGTGTTTGTGACCTAAATAAAGTTTAGTCTATGATCTTAAAATGACTGCCTGGCTTGGTGTAGTCACAGTAACTAATGGTGCTTGTGAATATAATTTTATAGAAGTAAAGTGATTGTTGCTGATGTCTTACGAAAGCCATAATGGCTTTTCTGACTCGAGAACCATTTGGTTCCATTGATTTTTCTGGAAACGATTCAGTTTCTCATGAAATATTCATATTTTCTTTGCATAGTTCATATTTCTCCATGATTTTGGGATGAAATATTTTTAAAAATGCATGAATACTCATACTGTTTACACACGAGCTATACAGCAGACATCCATTACTGAATGAACACATCTGTTACTGAATGTCTATTCATTTTTACACTCCAAAATCTGCAGTAATCTTGCCACTGTGGGGGCAGCTGGTGGTTAGGGAGTTACCCCTGCGATCAGAAGGTTGTGGGATTGAATCCCAGGACTGCTAGAGGCATCGTGGAGGTACACTTGAGCAAGATGCCGCCCCCACACACTGTTCTCCGGGTGCTCGGTGTCTGTGGCAGCCACCCGCTTCACTTGGTGAAAGGGTTAAATGCAGAGAAAGAATTTGTCACTGTTTGCACTGTGCTGTACTCATGCGTGACAATAAGGGGCCCCATTTTCATTATGGCTCACCAAGCCTGGATGACATTTCTCATCATTGGCTCAAATAAATAAAGAGACAACAGAGGTGACAGGAAATCATTTTAATAACTGAAGATTCCTGATTATTTGAGCAACATGAACTGTGCAATATTCGTGCAGTATAGACGATGGTGACGACTACAGAGATTTGGATATGTGATTTCAAGCATATTACAAATAGCCACTACAGATGAGTTCTCGACCCATCTAAGGCACGTCCACATCACCTCCCTGTATCTCCTCCCCGGTCCATCGCACTCCGATTTGAAATGTACGGCATGGGGAGCTGCGGGTGACTGGCCAGTTCCGACTGTTGTGTACAGGCGTGGAGAGCAGAGGTTTGCAGTGGTAACTGGCCTTCGCGGGCGCTCACATCACATTAGCGTGGGTTATGAAGTCCACCAAGGGTGCTCCAGAAAGAAGTGTTGACTTTCCATACTTATCTAGAACGAATGGCCTCTTCTAAGTCCTGACATGATATAAAATAGTGTCTCAATGTGGTTAAAAGTCAATTGCACTTGGTGTTTTTGCTAAACTCGTCAAAACAATCACGCGGCCATCTGGACACTCCCGTTGTTGAACATCCTTGGTGTCCTTTTCCGTAATGCTAAGGCGTACGACGACGTACTCCGCTAATGGAGTTTTATAAAGCTAAAACCAAGAACATTCGGTTTTCATTATGAATACGAGAGGTTAATAAATAAGAATAAATACCGTCATAAATACTTACAGTGGTTTTAAAAAGCGCTAACAGTGTACTAAAACAGCATCACAGAAACTACACTAATCGCAGTGCTCCGCTGGTGAACACAAGCAAAAAGAAGTGTACGAACACACTGAGGCCGAGGGGCGATGTGTGAAGCAGTTCTCCATTCTGGCTTGTCTTTGACACTTCCTTTAAATATCGTGAGAACTGAAAGCCTTGGCAAAGCCGTTAAGATGCCTTTGATCTTCAATTAAGCCTGATAATTAGGCAACATATGTACATAATACTCATTATACTTCAGTTTATGCATGTCGTCGCTGTCGGTACAAATCCTGGCATCTCCTTTTTTGTCGTTTTTCTATTTTTTGCACGATTTGAAACACCAGCTGCCTGTTATTATGTGAAAATTACATGACGGATGAACAAATAGAAACAACCCAAAATTACTTACACATGCGTTTGCATTAGCTTTCATTAAAAATTCGGGTTTTTTTTGCTTCTACTGCAAAGTTCCTATTTTTTGTTCCGACAGCAACGACCTACAGTTTGTAGAAACTGTTTGTTCTGAGGATCCAAACACTGAGAAATTGGTGAAAATCTCTCTAATTGTAAACATACTTATACTGGCACTTAAAAAGCTTTAACAAAGACTCGAGTGATTTTGACATGATATAATGAATGCAATGGCCTTCAGTTGGGTATAACTGGCAAGAAGGTTGGCGACTGATATCTGACAGAGATGCTGATATAATCCAGGCATGAAATAACACTTTTTTTGGAGACGGTTTTCTTGCCTGGAAGGGTTCAGCTGGATTGTAATGAATGTGTTTATGTAAATGGATGCGTTGGGACAAATCTGACCGAATCTTCAGAACGGCCCGAATACCTGAAGATTCACGGGATCAGTTCTTGCAGCTCAGCGTCGCTCAGTTCGTTGACTGTGACAATGTAGTCAAGTTGCTGCAGGTAGCGTTCCTGGTCACGCATGAAGTGCGGGATCTTCGCTCTGTGGAGAACTGCCAGAGGACGAAGTCTCTCCACGTCTTCATAGGAAACCTACAGAAGAGATGAATTACTCTTCAATTGTTCATGACTATCAGGGACAGACAGTATATTCGGTTTAAATCAATCGGACATACCTTCCCCAGTGAGGTTAACATCTTGAAATCGATGTTTCTCCTGTGGCGTAAAATCCTAAGGATCCCATCAAGGTAAACCTGATCTTTACTGAAGCAGCCTACAGGACACAGTATCAACAAGGGCGGTCAAAATTACTGGCACTCAGTTCATTTATTTAACAAAGAAAAACATTCAGTGTGGTTTACTGTGTCAACAATCCGAAATGATTCATTGGAAATATGCATAATGATATTGCATATATTTATGTTTTCTTCTCCTGGTCTTACAGTAATAAACAGAGTCAGATGACACACTTAATTATATATACTGTGTATATATATATATATTGTCTATATATATTGTCACACAGTTGTGTGTGTGTGAGTATAATATTCCATTACATATTTTGGGCTGCTTTAAATGTTTATGCCCTTGAAAAAACTGATGTTATTCAGTTATGTCCGTTTTTATTGTTTGGCATCTAAAACCAATTGATTACCATCAGACACAACACGCCCATTTATTAAAAGAGATTTGTTTTTGCTTTTTTGATGTCCCCCATCTCAAAAGGTAATATTCACTCCCCAGTCAAAACGGTTCGCACAAGGAAACTATACTACAAAAACAGCCCTTCGTGAATTTGTTCTTGTTATGTCATGAAAATGGACACACTCCGTGTATATCTGCCTATTCGCCCTACAGCACTTCATCCCTGGCTATTTAACTGGAGGGTTTAAGCTGTGGTCTTAGCGGAGGTTTTAAGACAGAGGTGTGTTTCAGCCTGGACTCCTTTTGAATGTGATACAGTACAGAGCAGCTACACAAAACAAAAAAACCATTAACATATCAGTCCTGAGGGTTAAATAAAGAGAGTTTGGAAAATAATTATATAGAAATGAATGATGGCTGTTCTTGGCACATAAACCCACACAAAAACTGCTGTTTTACAGAACACAGAGCCCACTCTTCATGTTCTTACCTGGTTTTGAGGTATCTGTTTGTCCCCGTTTGGCACGGAGGCAGTACTCCCAGCGTACAGCAGGGTCCTGGACAAAGCGGGCGATATGGCTGAAGAGTTGGCTGAAGCTCATGTTGGCTGCATGATACACAGTGTAGTACAGGAGCGAAGCTCGCCACAAGTATGGCTGTTTCCGCAGCAACACACTGTGAAGGCTGGCCAGACCCTCCTCTGTAGGATTGGCCGGCTTCAGTCCAAATTGCTTCCTTCCAACAGCAGTGGCCCAAGGCTGCATACTGTTATTCACACCCCGTAAATAATGTGTACCTGAGAGTGGGAGTCAGAACAGACCAGCAAGATGCTTCAGAACTCAGACAATAAACACAAACAAGTGCATCTCTGGACCTGCTTCAAACTGTGGGCTGAATTTAAACACCGCAGAACTTCTTTTGGTCCTGTTTTGTCCTGATATACATCATATACATCATACATCCTTTTGTTTATCATTTTTCACTTTTCTTTGCTAATCCTCTTGCATTCCAAAATTCATTACATTTTATTTATATGTACACACACACACACACACACACACACACACACACATACATATATATATAGTCTGCTTTATAAAAAATAGTGTTAGTTTTTTACATTAATATTTCTAAATACACTAAACATAAATACAAATAGTAAATATAGATAACACTATAAAATAAACAGTTATATTATGTACAGCATGTAATGATTTTATATACAGTAATGTGTTCCTTGTTGAAGTCCATTAGTTTCCATTCATTCATTAAAATATATCAGGAGCTTCTGATAGAATTTTAAAACACGGATTGTATTAAAATCCCCATTTAATGCAGTTTACTTTCCAAAATAACGGTGGAGAAAGGCAAGTGAATTCTGTTGTTTCTTGTGTGCATGAAGATCCCTTTCAACAACATATTTTCAGAGCCAAACCCTTTCAAATGGCAAACTCAAAACTGCACACACTGCCGATGATCACAAGTCACATACAAAATATGGAAAAACTAACCATTCAGGAGAAAGGGCACAGCTGCACACTTTTATTTTCTTCAGTTCTCCTTTCTAGTCAATATCCTACATACATGCCACGTTTTCAATTGCAAATGACATGGTCATGACAGGCTTTTTCACAAACGGGCAAGACAAATCCATTTGAAGAAAAGTAGGGATAAGCTACGTCGACTAAGCTCCTGACAAAAGGTTCGTTGTGAGAGAGACTAATTATGTGCGATTTAGTCTGGTGCTGAGCTTTTGATCTTTGTCTAAGTTCCTTTGCTACCATCTGCTGTTTAAAACACACGAGGGTCAGAAACAAACACCCTGTAAGAGACATAAAAGCCTTTTTCAGAAAACGTTTCGGAAACCTGATTGTCTGAGAAACATTTTATTAACAGCTGATTACTTGATTTAAAAATGAATTTGATTATAACACGTTTTCAAGGAATCGACTGAATGATGACGTCGTTTATAAACAAGTTGGCTGCAGGTCACTGGATAGCCATGTTTAACAGTTTGAGACGAAATCAAATTGCTGTTGTGTGCATGAAAAAGAGCAGACCCTCACCAGTGGGATATCTAGAGTGTGCATGATGTTTGTAGTAACACGTTTTATGTATATGGAGTAAAAGGTTTGCTGCTTTAAACTGTAATTAAATAACACTAGATTAATGATCAAAGTACTTATTAGCCAGTTAAATATACTTGACCACACCAGCCCTATATTTTATACAGCATTATTCTGCCAATGCACTAACCACTAGGCCACCGGCTGCCCCTGATGAACTACATATCTACTAAAAAGTAGTCTTTTGATGTTGTACTTATACGTATAAACATGTTTACCTAAAATATTTGAATAATGGTATTAAATTACATACATATAGATATATATTTACATTAATTGGCCACTAGTATTGGGTTGGATGCCAGTTTTGCCTTCAGAACTGCCCTAATTCTTCATGGCTTCGATTCAGAAATGTGCTGGAAACACCTCCTCAGAGATTTTGGTCCATACTGATCTGACGGCATCATGCAATTGCTGCAAATTTTTCCATGATGCGCATTTCCCATTCCACCACGTGCCAAATTTGCTCAATTGGATTGAGATCTGGTGACTGTGGAGGCCATTCTAGTATTGTGAACTCACTGTCATGATTAAGAAACCAGTTTGAGGAGATTATCCTGCTGGGAGTAGCCATCAGAAGAGGTGTACGCTGTGGTCATAAATAGATGGACATGGTCAGCAACAATACTCAGGTACTGTTACTCAGGAAAATATCTCGGCTCACTTTTATTTGATTTATTTCCACAGAATATCTGTTAACAATCTGAAAGTGACCACTCTATCATGCACCATTACACCACCAGCAGCAGCCAGAACCGTTGATACGAGGCAAGTCGGGTCCAAGCTTTAATATTGTTTACGCTAAACTCTGATACTACCATCTTTGGTTGTAGCAAGTAGCTATTTGAGTTATTGTTGTCTTCCTGTCAGCTCGAACCAGTCTGGCCATTCTCCTCTGACCTCTGGCATGAACAAAGCATCTTTCTTTCTTTTTTTAACATTAGTTTTTTAAAACTTGTTTTTTGCTAATTAATTTCATGCTAATGAGTTTTTTAACCTAACTTGGTTATGCTAATGAGCTTAAGGCACAAAAGAAACATAAGCGCTACATGAGAATTCATTTGCCATTATCCATCATTATTGTGGAAAGTGAAATGCATTAAATGGGGTTTTCAATACAATCTATGTTTTAATACGAGGTGTGAGAGATCGCGAGCCCCTGCTTGGGCAGATGGGTACTATGGATTCGTTTTAATGGAAGAATTTTGGTTCATACCAATCTCATGTCTCAGCATCCCTTCTAGCCAGTGCTGTCTTGCTCCAGACAAGTTGATTGTTAGGGTTGGCCTACAGCTCTCCACCATCATCACAGCCTGGGACAGTAGCTCATCAGAGAGACACACCACCACCTTACAGTGAAGCCCAACACCGGTTAGCACACTTCAATCCCTTTATGATTAAACAAGCCATGCTTTTAGAACACAGAAACACACACCTCACCCACACAGCCCTCTTTCTGCAGGTACTTGCGTGCTGTAGCCCATACCCGACTTTTTGGTAACAGACTTCCTCCTGTGACTTCTTCAAAGTTCTCATAGGTGCCAAATTTCCTCAAGACACACTCCATAATTCCAACCGCCTGGAGGAAAAGGATGGAGGAGATTGTTGTTGGTGCACAATCATTCAAATGTTTGGAATATCATAATATTATAACCACTAAGCAGAAAGGCATTAAAGTAGTTTTAAATACTACTTTTTTCTCAATATTTGACATATTCCACTAACAACTCAAACTATATATGACAAAAGATGTATGACAACTATTATACTGTAATTTTTATAATTTTTTTTATGTTTACATTTATGCTCTTATCCAAAGCGATGTACAAAATTCTCTTTTAAAATTCACTGTCTTTAAATTGGATTAACAGTTTTGAATTATATTATAAAAGTATATTATATGGATATATCTGTGTATTATAATTGAAATTATATATGTGTTGTGTATTACATACATGTATTATATACGTGTGTTTGTGTATTATATGAGTTGTAATCATAAATGAATTCTTTATATTATTCAGCTTTCTTACTATCTACAGATCTGTTCATCATTCCAAACACATCATAATTATTTTTTACTGTTTTCAATGAATAACTTTTTGCTGTTGTCCAGCATCCTAAGATATTAGACTCACTTTATATTAGTGAAAATACTATTACAGAACTGACTCTTGTGTGTGATTCTTTCATTAACATACCTGGGAAAGGAAGAGACCTGAACCTTCTTTATACCTCTCCAGGACATTGCTGATGGGGTCTGGCGAAGCGTATTCGAACTGAGGCTCGTACTTATAATCTGACTGGAAAAAGGTCTGGCGCTCCTGTTCGAGATTTGTGGGGCGCAGGGCCACCAGCAGGCAGGGCCCCCTTGGGGTAGAAGGCGTGGGTAGTGTTGCGGACCCAATACCCCTGGCAATGTGTGGCAAGGACGTAGCTGGTCGCATCCGCCCCCTTCCTGCCATAGGGGGCACTGTGGAGTTCACAGTGCAGGTGCTTTCGCTGCGGCGCATCCAGCCCCCAGGACCCAGGCTTGGACTTGTCAGGCTCCGTACTGGAGGAGAGGGAGCCCCGCAACGCCATGGGGGCTGCAGCACCTTTCTTTCAGACTGATGATGACTGACCCTAAGGTGCTGGGGTTTGACCTCCAGACTGAGGGGCCTTCGGGGGGCATCTGATGTTTCGGTTCCTCTCCTGCTCCCCCCTGCTGCACACTTCAGCCTTTGCTCTGACTTTGCATTGCCAGCCTGAGCTGAAGGTCCGTTGTGCAGCAGTCTGTCCCTCTGGGTGATGCTGCTGGTTCTGGCTCTGGCCCGGACGGGTCTGGGTTTCTCCTGAGTGGGGTCCGCTTCTTGAACGTCTACGCCAGCAGTGGCCATGCCCGCCCCATCAGCCCGCTCCATACAGTTCTCCCCCAGATCCAGCACCATTGCAGCAAGCACACCTCAGTCAAGCAACACTGCACATCTGTCCATTAAAGAACAGATGCTGTACCACTTTTGAAAGCTGACAGAGAAAAAAAAGAGATGCTCATGTTAGAATCTATCAGATCAGAAACCAAAACTATAACAAACTGAATGCCTTGGAAGGTCAGAAGCTCAAGCAAGTTGATGTGGTTGAGGAAAACCTATTCTTTAGCACAAAGGCACATGCATGAGATATATAGACTTGAAGATATTCGCAGAATGTGTTTTAAAAAATCTGCCATCATTATCTGTTTGCTTGTGCACTAAAACATGCACCTTTGGGTCACAGGGATTCCAGTGTTGAAGAAGAATTCCACAGATCTTTTTAAAACCATAAATATTGCTCCAGAACTACACTATATGGACAAAAGTATTGGGACATACCTGGTTTGGGCTAGACCCCTTACTTCCAGCGAAGGAGAATCTAATGCTTCAGTATACCAAGACATTTTGGAGTACACCATTCTTGTGGACACAGAGTCCCAGTGCACAAAACAAGGTCCATGAAGAAACGTGTGGAAAAACTTGAACGTCCCACACAGGCCCCTGACGGTCAGGCATCCCAATACATTTGTCCAAATAGTGTATTTCTGTGAGGAAGGCCTTGAACGTTTCAAACATCTGGTTCCTATCACCACTGCTGTGAGCAATTCTGATGGTACATTTCACATCAAACCACTGAACCCTTGTTTAACTGAGGAATTCCCCTTACAGCTCTCTCTGGGTTTGGAACATAAAGATTATAGGCCTGGAGTTCTCTGATTTATATTTCTGCTATAAACACTTAATAAAAATGAATCAAGACCTTGATGTCTACAGCAGCTTATAGGCTAAACCTGTTCACAGTTCTAAAACGTGACTGAGAAATGGGCGTAAAGGCATCCAAAGAAGTGGTGGAGTTCAGTTTACACAAGAGAGGTCAGAGAGCACAAACCTAGGAGTTGTACATAGAGAGATCAGGATACACAGAAGTTCTGTACTCCCTTACTTAATTGAATTTAACTATATTTAATTTAACAAAAATTAACACAGACAGCGTGTAATTTTTTATCATGGAATTGAAAATACTATGGATAAGCCGAATATAACATGAAAAAACATTGGTGTGCCGAAAAAAAAATAATAATAACAATATAAAACTTTAATAAAATCTAAAAAATGCTCACTGACAACTTTATATTTACAGCAGCTGATGTGCTAAACCAGCATGTTCTCCACTCTACAGCCCTTTTCGCCGTTCTAGAGCTTTATAAAATAATTATAAAAATAAAAACAAATATAAACATTTTAAATATCCCAAAGTTGCTATTTGTATTACAGAATGTGTGCAGGTATACCGTTATTGAGTGGGTCTGGAGTTTTTAGTAGGATAGAGCCCCAAATCTATCCTGTTATATCCTATAATAATCTATAATCGACACAGTAATCAATCAGAAGATGATCTGGGTTTTGCATGCGCTCCAGCCCAGAGTAGGAGAGGAAGAATAAACCAACCCCAGCAGTGAATGACTGGCGCTGATCGACACGCTGTTATCACATACCATGCGGGGCTCCTTTCACAGGAGAATGAATGAATAGGCATCAGGTCTCCCTCTCGGTTCCAGAGGCTGAAGTTCGGGTCCGGTGTGTATAACGGGACAGATAACGGACCGGTCCGGGATCAGGGAGGAGCGCTGGGTCCCGGTGCCTGCGCTGGAACAAATGACGCGCTGGCGCAGCCATGACACAAGCGCGCACGGGACTGCGTGACCACGCACAGATCGCCCCGCCCACACTTTCACGCCCTGTTTTCACTACACACCAAGCCCCGCCCGCTTACCTCCCATTGGCCGCTTTTACCTTCACTCCTATCCGAGGATTGGCTGCAACTCCCTTTGCCTAACATTCTACAGCATTCCTTTCAGAATACACTGTACTACATGGACTCCATTCCACCATCTGGGACTTGCATTAAAATACAATATAGATTTAATATCGAGTTTGTTCCCTTCCACTCTTTCCACAAGATTTTGGAGTTTGTGTTGGATTTTATTCATTCATCCTGTAGAGGTCAGGCACTGAGAAGACCTGGCTCTCAGTCTCCGTTCCAGTTCATCCCAAACGTGCTTAATTGGGTTGAGGTCAGTCAAGTTCTTCCACACCAAGCTCATTCAAACATGTATTTATGGACATTGCTTTATGCACTGGGGAATATAAAAGATTCTTTCTCAAATAGTATAAATAGTATACAGTATACAGGATTTTTAAGTAGAACCTAACTAACGATTGTCCATGGAAATCACAGATATTTGCCATGCAATTTAGTACTAAATTATTAAGAAAATATCAGTAACTAATTTTGTAACATAAATATTAATGTAAATTTAGCTACATTTCTATCTAAAATCTATCTGTATAAATATTTTGGTACTGTCGAAAGCACACATAGAAAGCGCATCTTGGGATGCTGAAACACCGCTGTACTCAGAGGCAGGAGGTTTGAAAGTAGCCAATCCGAGAACGTTCTAGTGTTTTTCATTTTGTTCTTGTTAAAGCCCTGTATTTTTACTGTAAATTAAATTAATTTACTACTGTATTTACCTGCTTATAGCAAAGAAAACGACAGTGAATACCAAAGAAAACGCCCATGCATGAATTACAGTACAGTCTATACAGGGATAACATTGGTACATTGGTAATTTACATTCTAGCTCTGTGGGAGTTCATTGTACACTGTACAGTACGGATACGGATTTACCTTTATATTTTCATTAAGGGTAATGTATTTTACTGTGTTTAAAATTAAATTCAAGTGTTTTGGGAGTATATTTTTGTATGTTCACGTTTTTTCACAATTCGCAGGTGCTCGTGGAACATAACCCCCGAGAATTTGGGGGGCCTACTGTTCCACACTATAAACTCTATAATTACAGTAAGATAAGACAAGATGAGATGAGACAATATAAAATAAGATAAGATAACCCTGTATTAATACCACAGGAGGGAACTTTACATTGTTACAGCTGCAATATGGACTGTACAAGAGAAGAAAGTAGGATAATCAATAAAATAAAAGACTATATAATTTAACAGTATAATATACGTTTGTAAGTAAAGTAGCCACTTATAGTTACCTATGAACACAGCACAGGACAACTCACTGTTTCTTTTTCAGCTTTTAACCCATTCCCCCAGTGAAGCAGTGGGCTGCAACCAACAGCAGCAATGTGTGGGGATGGTACCTTGCTCAAGGGTACTTCAGTGGTGCCACTAGAAGTCCTGGGATTCAAACCCACACCCTTCTGGTCGCAGGGGTACCTCCCTAACCACAAGGTCACCTGCTGCAATAAAAAATAAAATAAGACTGATAATGATTGAACAAAAAAAAAACCCTGGTCTTAAAGCCCCCCTGTCCGGCACATTGTAATGCTCCCCCTGCTTTAACACATCAACATTAACCATGATGGGGATTGTTAATGAGCCAGTGTGTTGGAATCAAGTGTGTTACAACAAGGAAAACACTCAAATTCACATCAGGAATCAGAACCATCACACTTCATGAACTGTATAAATATTTTGGTACTATCGAAAGAACACAAAGAAAGAAAACAGGGCCGTTCTTAGGCATATGCGAACTACGTGTCTGCGTAGGACCCCAAACTGCTAATAATGGCCCTGAAGAAAATCTCATCACTCCGATCCTCAAGTCCTTGCACTGGCTCCCAATTTAGTACAGAACTGATTTCAAGGTGTCATGTACTAGTCAATTGATGATTTGGACCCTAAACACATCTCTAAAATATTTCATTTTGCACCAACTGTCACTTTAAGAAGCTGCAAAAAACCACTTTATTCTCCTCTGCCTTCTTTTAAATACCTGCACTTTCAATCTTCTTTTATTGACTTTCTATGTATTCCTTTATTCTTCATTTTGTACTTCCTGTTTTCTGTAAAAAGCACACTGAATGACCTTTATGTATAATAATGGGTTTAATAAATAAACTTGACTTTCTACCTCTGAGATCCTTTCTTTCATCCCTCCATCCTTTTATTAAGACCAGTTGATTTTGATAAGACCATTCTTTGAATTTTCATGCTAGAGAAAGAAAAATCAATAGCGGACAGAAAAGATAACCACATTTCATGCTGAGGGCCCTCATCTATCTTATATTATCTTATCCTCCTAATGTTTCTTTGTTCCATTCATTATTCTTTAGAAAAAACAGCTGATTTTGCCATGAAAAGACTTTAAATGTTCAAGCTAGAGCCATTAGATCTGATAACAAGTCACACCATTTCGCTCAGAAAGCATAATTGCGATTTATGCAGATTTTCAAACAGATAAATAAGATTTACTAGTTTTGCAGAACAGGATGTTTGGAGCTTGCCTGCCTTCAATGAATCACTTCATGGACTGAATGCAAAATAATAGAAAGGGGGAAATGTCTACTGTGCACCTACTTTGCCCGATTGAAGATCCCAGAGGACACTTTGAGTCACATGAACACAAACCTGAGTGAGTAAATCAAAATTTGCACATAATAATTCACAGAATGGCATTTCATTTAGTTAACTACCAAAACAGGTTTCTGTCTAGTTACATTTTAGTCCCTTAAGGTCCAAACATTAGCCCGGTTTACATGGAACATTTTTAATTGGTTTCTGTATTTAATCGGATTGAAAGTGAAAAAAAAGTGTCCATGTTAACGGGGTTATAGTAAAGGTGCCCCCTTAGTCCTCAGAGTCCAGTTGTGTACTGATTTTCAAACATTTTGTGTTTTTTCTCAGGGTGTAGGAATGTACTAATTTCACAATAAACAGTGCATTGTTTTATTGCAGAAGCATTGAACAGAGTCAGCTTGAACAGATTTGAGTGGAATGATCAATAATGTGAAAAAAATCAAATCAATACATTTCTCAGAAAGCAAACAGTAAAACTTTTAAATTTACATTTACGAAGTGCTTTTTGATATTAGGTGTGAGATACACAAACATTCAAGTTTTTCCTTTAAAACCCTTAGGACCTGTACGTTTGCTCGTAACATGAGAAAGTTTTAGCACCCAAGCTCAGGTTTTTTCATTTATTCATCGGTTTATCTCAAACATCTGCAAATTTTATTGCATTTTCCTATTTATTTGCTGAACTTAACATACTGAAAAGGGGAAAAAGTGGCTTAATTCAAGTCAGATTAAGACAATTCCAGAGAGTAATGAAACCTCTTGGCACACTGGGCTTGCAGACATGGGCTCATCTAAGCAGCTGAAACTGAAGCAAACTGACTTCAGGAGAACATAAAAGGATATATAAAGATTTCCTGCATGTAATTATCACTGGCCAAAATGTAATTAGGAAAGGGAAGTTCAGGAGAACTCAGTCAATGCGAGATCTGGAGGACCAAGAAAACTCTCTGGGAAAATCTCCTGGGTGTGTAGGCAGGAGACGCTGACTTTTCAGGAACACGTAATCAAACAGATAAGAGATAAGGGAAAAGACACACACTACAAACAGATACTATACAGGTCAGGCAGGTTAAGCCCTATACAGGCCAGATACAGATCCTGCTGGAGGTGCACAAAGGTCAGAGCTAGAGGGACCACCACATACAAGCAAATGCACTCACAATGATTGGAGAAGTATGGTGGTGGACAGATAATGAGAGCCAACAAGCGGCAGGAGAAACTAACTGGCAACACGGATCAAACCAAAACAGGGAATTCTGATGGGGTGCCCAAGCTCACCGGAGGCGAGGCAGTTACAGGTATGCCACTGTTTAGAGCAGAATGTTTGAGGTGGAGAACCATCAATCTGTGCTGGACACAGTTTGATGGCCCTCCATGACCAGAGCTTGACAACCCTGGTTTAGAGACTCCAGTTGCAGCTGAAGGGGCCAAAGAGGGTCTCAAGCACAGACCGAAATGGTGCCCAGACTTGTGTACATGCCACTTTTTATTTTTCCATAATATTAAATTTGTTAAGTTGTGCATTAAACATTTGCAGAGGTGGTGTTTTATGCAGAGATATTATATTTATTCTCTCATTTTGACCAGGACTGCCCAGACATTCACATATAGTAGTTTACATTTATAGTAGTTTACATTTATAGCTAATAAGTAACTAATAAGCCAAGGGTGTAAGGGGTCAAGTACATTTCCATATCAGAACAAGTGCACAAAGCTCTGCATCACTCTGACTCAGCTACAAACTCTCTTATCTTCAGACTCGATGCAGTAGCCGGGCTTTCCTTTGTGAGGGTTCCTCTGATGTTCAGTGGTCATGTGGGGCAGCCTTGGTCTGGTTGTTCGGAGGGAGTGGTTTACTGAGGTGCTGCCCTGTGGTCAGGCCATAGGGCTGAGAAGCACATGCCGCTTTTACCTCGGGTCGCACTTTGAACCCAGCCTGGATTGTGAGGTCAAAGAGCTCAGAAGATGCAAACATAAGAGGCCGCTCTTCCAGCAGGCCTTTCAGCCTGGCCTGCCATGCCTCCAACATGGCTTCCCTCTCAGAGGGAGAGGCACGCGCAGGACCCCAGAAGATCTGAGGAGCAAGAACCTGAAAACCACAGAAGTGGAGAATTCCATTCTGTGGGCGGATGAATACAGTTAGTTACATTTTACTCGGCTATTCTAATAAATAAACAATAACTTCAGCATACAAACGTCACCTGTAAGGGCCAGAGGAGAACATTGATGTCTCCATTTATGCCGTCAGGTTCGTTCTTCGATTTTGATGAGCCGGTAGTGAAGGACAGCATAGTCTTTTTATCCTACAGTGAATTGCACATCATGTGTTTAATGAATTTAGTATAAAAGTAAAAACCTGACTTTATAATTACTTTAGGGCATACCAGACCTTACACAGTCCCTGGTCATATGTGTTCTGCAAAGTGTAGGCGAATCCTCGAGTGAGCACTCGCTCTACCCAGCCTCTCATTATAGCAGGGAACGAGGCCCAGTAGAGTGGAAACTGCAAAATACATCCATAATTCTCAGAGCCGAAGAAAGTGAGAAATATGACAATTAGGGAATAATCTCAAAATCTAACCTGAAAGATGATAATATCAGCCTGTGCCACTTTGCGGTGCTCTTCTTTGATGTCATCGCTCAGTCTGTTCTCCTTCCAGGCAATAAAGGTCTCCTCAGCATAAAGAAAGTGTTCAGGGTTCTTCAGCTTACCTGGACAGTCATAACAAAGAGGACAGGCAGGACTATAAGCACCAGAGATATCCGCTTCAAAGGTTACTTTATTCCATCTTATTCTCAGTAGAACACCAGCTCACTAAGATCCTGGCAGGATAGTATAGTACATTTCATGCAAAAACTATTGTATTCACACATCCATGCAAATTTTTTAGTTATTCATTTTTTTAGTTTTGCATTCTGATCTTAAAGTGTGATACGTTTCATGCACAACTGCACAGTTTCTATGGTTCATTGAATCTGTCCAGTCAAACGCAGCATTCAAGATGTGATTTCTATCCAGATGGGGATCTTTATATATATATATATATATATATAAAATATAAAATGCATGAAGTGAAGAGAAGGTTGTGCATGACTTGTGCATTGGTATCATTTGTAAAACTGAAGTGGAATTTAAAGTTGAAACTGTGATGTACATTTCCAATCATTTAACTTAATCCAACTTAAAATGAGCTACTTGATCTCCTTTGTTAATGATTTAGTATCACAAAGTACCAGTGCTGTCAAGCATTAACAAGTGAAAACCCACCATTATACTGTGCTGCAGTTGTCTATGGCTAACAGCGATTGGTAAGCAACGCCTGAAAAACGGTCTATAGTGGATTACTCCACTATATACATTCAAAACATTTGAAAAACAGAGCCTTTAATTTAAGTAAATTCAGTCTAAGAAATTGGCACCCCTGCATTAATTGCTGTGTGCAAACTCCCTTCAACAACATCAAGAGTGCCAGTAATTATGGAGCTGATTATATATTTTCTGAGTATTTTGATAAGTGCTTTAGGTCATTCAGATACATAGCCAGGGGTATCACTTGCAACTCCTTTTCACTCCCTCAGTACAGAAGCATCACACTTACCTTTGATATCCGCCGCTGTTGCTGAGGCATGAAAGTTCATGGCGTACAGATCAGACACAAGGACCTTATAGCCCTGAGCTGTCAGAGTCTGCACGGCCACATCCTTCGCAGCGGCGTTAAACGAGCTTGGACTCTGATGAGCATAAACGATCAACACTGTCTTTTGAGCTGCAACAAATAAAAAACAATTAGAGATAAGAGATAAAGAATACAGTTCAGTTGTGCAGTTTTTAATTAAACAAATACTTTTTTTATGCCTGAAAGGGCTCAGCCCCCTCCGCACACACACACACACATTATTTTCCTCTCCCAAACTCCCAGGGGATGTGGAGCTCCCACAGGAGGTGAAGTTTAGTGCAGGGAAGTCACACCCTGTCAGCAAATAACAAACTCTGCTTTCCATTACAACTGTTTAGTCTTACATAATAATCAGTAACCTTTGAAACTGAAGAATGTCACACGCATTATACTTATATATACAGTATTGCGCAAAAGTCTTAGGCGCCTGAGAAAATGATGTTTAAAAGCTGTTTACTACTGGGCAGGGGTGTTAAGTTAGTGTTAAAACACTCACATTACAACAAACACAAACCACAGTAATACAGTAAATGGTGGTTTTATGTGTGGCAAAGTGTTCGCTGAACCATTTCCAGACCTCTTTCCTCATGGAAGCCCAGTTTTACCTGCAGCTCCATCAAATCCCTGGTTCGGCTCTTTTTACTGCAGTAGATAAAATTAGGTGTTGATTATTGAATTTTGGATCCAAACCTGTGTTCTTCTAACTAGCTCACGGAATATCCACTACTTTTTAAAAAAAAAGAAATCTTGATACTTTATACTGCTTGTTTGTTTGCATTTATTCTAATATTCAGCTGTTTTTGATGCCGAAAGAAGCCACTGCTGATAGAAATGACTTCTAACTATTTGCACAGGTGCCTAATGCTCCAAACTCTCAATCTACACATCATCACTCAAACCACAGAAAGCTCTTTACTAAGGTGGTCTAATGTGGTTCAGGACACTGCATGACTTACTGCCAGCTACAAAAATGACCAGAACTTCACCCACACTAGCAACGTTTTCAGAGGACTGATAGATGTTTTGGGTGTGTTGTTATGAAAATGGTTTGTGCGAATATTGTGAAGTGTTTGTTAGTTGTGTTAAACTAAATAAGCAGAATTTGAAAGACAACCCTGTATTGGCTGATCAGCCACATCTGGGGTATTTAGAGAATATGACTATTCTTTCATTTACTTTAGGAAACTTCACATTAACGTGTCTTCACCAGACATGGAGGACAGTAAAGACTGATTTACTGAAATACAACGCTAACTGTTTTCTTCTTCTTCACCATAATCTTCCTTTGCAGATCAACAGTCTGGCAGCCATGGGGAAGTATGGTGGTGGCGGAGACAACAGTGGAGCCACTGGCCTTTCTCATTACCTCTCCAGCCATGCGTACTGAAACGCTACCAGTTGTCATCCTTTGGCGTTTCCTGAGATTTAGTCAATTCCACTGCCACTGCTATAGAAATTACTTTAATATGCAGGTATACATTCATTAAAGCTGTACCTTAGATTCAGTTCATTTCTGTTGTATCAGGACAGTGTGTGGACTAAATCAGAACTAAATAAGAGCTAATGAAATTAGTTAATCCAATAAATTTAATATTTTCCCTCTAAAGCTGAATGACCCATAAAAAACGGCACGTAGCTTATTATAGCTTCACTGTCAACTTCAGATGTGAGGAACTTGCTATAATAGGTTCAAAACTGAGAGAAAATATAGAAATAAAGGGATTATGCTGTAGTGATTCTTGTCACCCAACCAACAGAATTGGATTTTTCTCTTTAAATTTGTTAGATTTTACTTGTGCTGTGTTTGTGTGATCCAGACTTTCCCGACTGTAAAGCTTTTAACTTGAAAGTTTCAGTGTGAGGACTGTATGTGTGACTGTATTTCATGAAGCACTATGAAGATAGCTGTGTACTTTTGGTAAGCGATGTGGTATCCAGTGTGACCTAACAAGCAATTATTGTATACTTGTGAAACATAATAAATTGTGAAAGTAATGCCAGGATTCTGAAGCAGGTAATTTTGTGAAGTTTTTGTTCATTAATCATGAGGCCTTTTCCAACAAAAACTTTAGTGATGTGGCTAACATCCTCAACAGACCACAAACACACCTCATCTACAATCGCACTTTCAGGTTATTAGCTTTGTTTTTCCAGTAATAATTCACTTGTATCATCTTATCTAGGAAACCTTTAACTACATTTTGAATACATGACAAATCTGTTCCAAGAAAGTTATAAAAAAATGCTTATTTTATTTCAACTGAATTTTAAATGGATCAGGAATATCTAACCTTCGGGTTGATGTTCATTTGCCAGTCACAAAGTTCTGGGACGCCTGAGCATTACTGCAACACAGACTTTCATGACATTACATTCAGATCCATAGACTTTAATATGGAGTCGTCCCCCTGTACAGCTCTAAGAGCTTCCACTCTTCTTGGAAGTCTTTCCACAAGATTCTGGAGTTTCTGTGGGAATTTGTGCTCATTCATTCTGTAGCATATATGAGGTCAGACTGATGTTGGACGAGAAGGTCTGGATCACAATCTCCGTTCCAGTTCATCCCAAAGGTGCTGGATGGGGTTGAGATCAGGGCAAGTTCTTCCACACTGAACTCCTCCAGCATGTCTTTACGTAACTCACTTTGTGCATTGGGACACAGTCCTGCTGGAATAGAAAAAGTTCTTCACCAAACAGGGTCCAGAGTTGGAAGCATATGTCCAGAATGTCATTAAGATTCTCCTTCACTGGAAGTAGGCAGCCACCTGAATTTAATAGTTAAGAAGTGTGTCCCAATACTTTGTGTTAATGACATATAAATCATTGTACCCCACACGAATGTGCTAACGTGAAAAAAACACGTGACTAATCGTCACGAATCACTGAAAATAAAATAAACGTTTAAATCAGCGGGTATTTGTGAACTATTTTTTTTTTATCTCGGATGTGGACGGCAACGCGGGGTGTGGGATCACTCCGCGCGCCCGAAGCGCGCCAGTGAAGAGGAGGCGGGGCGAGAAGAACACGAGGAGCTGCAGGAGCAGAGACGGACCTGCTGAGAACTTCTCCAGAATACAGTGCGAGTAGCACCTCGACGTCTGAGGCTTTACTCTTGGTGAGTGGGTTGTTTGTTCTCTTGTTGTGCTGATGCATGTTGTAGGCAGATTCGAGTGTCCTGTGCAGTGTTGTGGGAACTGAGCTGTGTGTGATTCTGTGCGGTTCTGTGTGGTTCCAGTAGGCCCCTGTGTGGTTCTGAGTGTGTGGTTCCAGAAGGCCCCTCAGTGTGGATATGTCCGGAGGAGTGATCCGCGGCCCCGCGGGCAGTAATGACTGCCGGATCTATGTGGGGAACCTCCCGCCAGACATCCGCACCAAGGACGTGGAGGACGTTTTCTACAAGTACGGAGCGATCCGGGACATAGACCTGAAGAACCGGCGAGGCGGGCCGCCCTTCGCCTTCGTAGAGTTCGAGGACCCCAGGTACCGAATGCCGAACCCACGACCCGTTCCGGGAGAGGCAACGACACTAATGCTAAGCGGAGATCTGAGCTAACGCTAGGCTAG
This sequence comes from Brachypetersius altus, assembly GCA_037974465.1. Taxonomy (NCBI): domain Eukaryota; kingdom Metazoa; phylum Chordata; class Actinopteri; order Characiformes; family Alestidae; genus Brachypetersius; species Brachypetersius altus. Next base: position 3,209,524 of record JBBPDB010000039.1, on the reverse strand, counting down.
CAGCGAGACCTGGGCCGTTCACTTCCTGACAGAAAAAGCTCGCTCCAGTCCGGGTCTGTCCGGGCTTAAGTCGTGTTTTCTAACACTCGCTATGCACTGGTGCTTGTATCTGAGTTTACTCGCCATATTGTCCTAAAATGTTTTGTTTCGTTAGCTGCTCGTGAGGGCTCAGTTGGCTAATTAGCAGCTAATGCTAAGGGCTATTCTGTAGGTGGGGCGGTATTCCGAAGAGCTTCACACATTTATCACTTTCTTCACACGCATGTTGCTGAATAAAGCTCAGTGAGCATGGGTGTACTTTAAAACACCAGGTTTGTTAGTTTGTTAAACTCCTGCCTCGTCTCAGGAAGCAAGAGGGCAACACGCGGGTTAGCCGGATTAGCCTAGCTGCTAATCCCCCAGGAGCGAGCCCGCGGCTAACAAAAACAAGAACAATAACCGCACAATAGCTTATTGATATTATTACAAGAATAGTGGTAACATCGCAGCTTCAACAGTCAACCCTTAACTCATGTCTTCAACATTATTTCAGTGTTTCAGGTGATCATCCTGTAAGTTTTCTTAAAGAAAAACTGTTTAGTCCACTGTAAAGTTACTGTTAGGAACTAAGATACTGTTCGTCCTAAGGTTCTATATTGTCTTCTGGTCTTGCAGAGACGCTGAAGATGCAGTGTATGCCCGGGATGGCTACGACTATGATGGGTACAGGCTCAGAGTGGAGTTTCCCAGAAGTGGACGCGGAATGGGAAGAGGAGGCTTTGGCGCCGGGGCCCCCAGGGGCCGTTACGGACCCCCGTCCAGGCGCTCTGAGTACAGAGTGATCGTTTCAGGTAAGAACCTTACTGCACTGCACTCACCCCATGTTTATCTGGACAGGCTTTCCATTCTCCGCTCTTGTCACTGCAGCACCTAAAGCCTATGCATGGTGACCACATGCTTTTTAATCCTCAGTGGCTTTTCATTGATAATTGAAAAGCTGAAATTAGTCATTTTGTCTAGTATTTATAGAATGTTTGCTGTTTTATTTTACATTTTTCTCCTATATTAACACCTGGTATTGTGGAGACACTAGTACACCCAGGGCTGTGGAATCGACACATTGATTTGACTGGTTTGAGAAAATATTTGAAGCTACACTGAAGCAGAGCGTAGTGCCCCAGAATGTAATTAAGCTATATTAGCTAGATGTCTGCAGTTTACATGTTTTATTTTTATTGTAGGGCTACCACCAAGCGGCAGCTGGCAGGATCTGAAGGATCACATGCGTGAAGCAGGTGATGTATGTTATGCTGACGTTTTCCGAGATGGAACTGGTGTGGTGGAGTTTGTGCGCAAAGAAGACATGACCTACGCTGTTCGAAAGCTGGATAACACTAAGTTCCGGTCACATGAGGTAGGTTTGAGATTTTATTCAGGACTTTTGGATGTACATGGCTTAGGTTTGGATTTTTCTTTAAGGTAAGCGTATCTTGTGTGATGGGTACGGATCCTTATTTTCCACCAGGCATTTGGCAACATTTTGAGAACCTCAGGTAGCGCCTTATGAAATGAAGCTACTTTGGATCTTTACATCCAAATGCCAGTGTCAAACGTGATCGTTACCCACTAAAACAATAGTTGACTAGATTGTCATAACGACTGTAGTAATGTACATGTGCAGCCATCGCTCAGGGCTGGCGGTTACCAAAACTGAAAAGTGTTAAGTGGACTGTTGTATTGGGATTGAAAACCAGTTGGTGAGTAAGACGTGATCCTGGCTGTTTGTTGTACTGTGTGCTCAGAGGAAAGTGTTTTTGTCTGTCAGGGGGAAACTGCATACATTCGGGTGAAAATGGACGGCCCACGCAGTCCAAGCTATGGAAGATCGAGGTCCAGGAGCCGCAGTCGCAGCCGGAGTCGCAGCCGCAGCAACAACCGTAGCCGCAGCTACTCACCGCGGCGTGGCCGAGGGTCTCCTCAGTACTCTCCCCGCCACAGCCGTTCTCGCTCCCGGTCCTAAGCCGCCTTCTGTCGCCACCTCTGTGGTGCTTTAGAGTTCCCTTTCCTGTTTTGGTGAAGCTGACTTATCCCAGATTTTTTTGCCCCTGTTTTCCATTGAGTACTAGATTTAGTTCTTCCCGTTTTTCCTGACGATTTGGTTGTCTTAATGTTGTCTACCTGTCCTGCTCTTCACCCCACTACTCAATTAATTCATCTACCCCACCCCACATGCTTATCTAAATTCTTTTAAGAATGTGTTTTAAAGGACTGCTCACATCCTACCCCTTCTCACATTTCTTTTTTTTTTTAATATAAAATGGAACTCTCATTGACCAAACAAAGGTTTCTCAATGCCTCTCAATATTTTTGTAAAGTCATGTGCTGTCTTTCATGAGGGTGGGTTCACAAATGTATTTTACCCTTTTGTCTTCCTATAGTCATTCGACAAGAAGGACGAACTGATGCTTTGTAATAAAGGATTGCCTGAATCCATTTTTTGAGTTACAGTTTGAAATGTATCAAAGAGGTCCTCCGTTTATTATGATACTTATTTACCATCAAATTTAAGGGATGTTACTGTTCCTGTCTAGAAAACAGGTGCCATGTTATATTTCAGCTTTATGGCACTTATAGCTGTGTTTATAGTCCAGGTTAGATGTTCTCATGGTATCTGTACTTTTACCTACTATTTGCTAATGTGGCAACTTACATACTGGCATTGATGGTAGCTTCAGAGCATGGTTTGCAATAATAAACCAGATTATTTTTTTTTACAAGAATGCCATATGCATGCATTTAAGAAAGAATTTGACCAGAAGTGTTTCTAACTCTACCTTTTTCTTGATTTTTTTTTATTTTTCTTTTTTTTCCTTTGGCTGGTATTTTAAGGTTTGGATTGGAGGAGAGGCTCAGTGGATGCCGGCTCATTGGGATCAGTTCATAATGAAGATAGGATAGGGGATGCTGGATACATGGAACAGGATCAATGTCTCCAGGATCATAGGATTTAAGACTGAGCAGTTGAAGTTTACCAAAAAAAAAGTCCTCCTCCTTGGTTGTTCTTTTCATTTGGAGCCTTACCCAGCTTTTTGGCCCCTGGTATTTTCACTCACATTGGAGGAACAGATGCTGGAGCAGTCTTTTGGCATGGAATCATCAGGAGTCTGGTAAATATAGGGAAAATTTGGGAATAGGGGTAAAACTCAGGCAGTTTAGATTGTCACTGCCCCATGTTGGGTAGTTGCAGATGCTTTTACATCACTAGCCTTTTATTTGGTTATTTTTTTAGTGAACAGTTTCCTCAATAAAAGTATAATTGACACATAGTGTGACTGATTCTTGCCGAATGCTGTATGTTGCTGTGAACATTCCATTTAGACGAATCCCCGTGCGTCTTCGTACATTCAAGAAAACTTGTGGAAGGGCCATCCTGTACATGTTTACCAGTTCCTTAAATGCTGATTGCACTCACTCAGGTTTTATGGCATCAGTCAAGTTCAGTATCTGTAATAGTCATCAGTTCTTACTAAAACAGCCTTTAATGGTCTTACTCAGGGGGCATCTGTTTACAAATACATATATTTGTGGCTTTATAGACTAATGTATCATACCTATTTCTTTTTAAAATTATTTTTAGTTTGGGCTTTCTCTCCTTCCAAAAAAAGGCCCAAACCAGACATCGGTACACTCTACTCACTATCACGGCATGCTTTTCTCATGGTTGTGTACCGTTTTTACACACTGTTGATCAGCAGTTTGGGGAACATCGTTTTCAGGTGATGGTGGGGTAAATGTTCATGTACCATCTCTCCAGTAAAGCTCCAGTTTGGCAATTACTGAGGAGGTTTTCCTGTTTAAAGTGTAAAATATTTACATATAAAAATGTAACCGCTGTCAAAACGTTCCAGAACAATCGCTTCACTCAAGGTGTTGATCAGAAACCTGTCTCTAACCTGTGGTTAGGATTCCTGGTATGGGAAGTTCCTTCTGGTCCAATGATCAAACCCCTGTCCTTAAATAAACAGAAACCTGTACTATGATCAGTTCCCTGTCCTCTAATGATCAGCCTCCTGTTTTCTAATAATCAGACCCCGGTTCTCTAATGATCAGAAACCTGTGGGTTGTTGGTGTTTCGGAGGGGAATGTTTGAGAGCAAGGGGGCCTCAGGGGTGTCGGATTGATCTCTGACAAGCCGCCATCATTAATAAACCACAACTGACCAAGTTCTGTTGAGAGGTTCTGTTCATCTGTAGATGGTTAGCGAGCTGCACGTCCAGCAGTTGTAGAGGTACGGCTAATTATATAGGATTATATAGGATATGTAGAAAGTGCAGAATATGGTAGAAGTGACGTGGCTGAAATTTAATGCAATGTGCAGCTGAGCTGCAGATCCCGAGAGGAGAGAAGAACCTCTGCCTGACCTGGATTTTGGCGGAGAACCTCAGCACAGCACGATGGTGTTTTCTGCTGTTTACAGTAAGTTCCAATGTTTAATGCACAAAAAACATTAATTACAGATTGTGTATTTTAGACAAATAGCTCATGGTCAAGGTCAGGGTTACTTTGAAACAAAAAAAGTGCACATCCACATCTTCCAGATGGCAAAGTGTGCAGAACAAAGGGAAATTCAACTGTTGGAAACTCTTAATACTCACCCCACTTCTGGGGTCAGAGGAGCTTCATAACTGGTTTTGTGTGTGAGTCTAGCATGTGTGTGCGCATGTGTTGTGTGTGTGTGTGTGTAAGTTTAGTGTGTGTGCAGGTTGTATGTGCGCAAGTGTAGTGTGTGTGTGTGTGTGCAGGTTGTATGTGCGCACATGTAGTGTGTGTGCAGGTTGTATATGAGCAGGTTGTATGTGCGCAGGTGTAGTGTGTGTGTGCATGTTGTGTATGAGCTGGTTCTGTGTGTGTGTGTGTGTAAGTTTAGTGTGTGTGCAGGTTGTATGTGCGCACGTGTAGTGTGTGTGTGTGTGTGTGCAGGTTGTATGTGCGCACGTGTAGTGTGTGTGCAGGTTGTATATGGGCAGGTGTAGTGTGTGTGTGCATGTTGTATATGAGCTGGTTCTGTGTGTGTGTGTGTGTGTGCTGGTTCTATGTGCGCAGGTCTTGTGTGTGTGCGTGCAGATTGTATGTGCGCAGGTGTAGTGTGTGTGCAGGTTGTATATGAGCTGGTTCTGTGTGTGTGCTGGTTCTATGTGCGCAGGTCTAGTGTGTGTGTGTGTGTGTGTGTGCAGATTGTATATGAGCTGGGCTCTGTGTGTGCAGGTTGTGCGTGAGCTGTTCTGTTCTGTGGTCCCGGGTGGGCCGCGGGGGGAGGGGGTGGTGTCGTGTTTCCCTCGCGCTCCCGGTTGAAGGTGCATTGTGGGTTGAAATAAGATGCTGCTGGAGCGGCGCGAGAGGAGAGCGCGCGCGGCGGCGGCGGAGCTGAGCACCAGCCAATAGCAGCGGAGCGCGCGGCCGCGGAGGAGCGGTCCCGGGGGCGCGCGCCAGACCGACTGATCGGGACCGGACTGTTCGGACCGGAGAGCGGCGGCACCTTGGCCGGACTTGAGCTGCACCTGCACTGCCCCTCGGGTTCTGAAGGTGAGGACCGTCCCCAGATCAGCTCCACCGGGGAGAACACGGCAGAACCCTGCAGAACACTGCACCTGCGCCGGCCTCAGTTCAGCACCCGGGGTTATCCTGACTCTGTCCTGGTTTAAAGCTGATCTTAACCTGCTGGTAAACTGATCTTAACCACCTGATCTTATCCTGTCTTTAACTTGCTGTACCGCTGATTTTCTCCTGACTTTAACCTGCTGTTAACCTAATTTCACCCTGATTTATCCTGATCTTAACCTGGTGTTAATCTGATTTTATCCTGATGTTATCCTGACTTTAACCTGATGTTATCCTGAGGTTTATTCACTGCAAGGTTGCTTGTTAGTAATTTTGGCCAGCTTGACTTTGAGGTGTGTACATGAGGCAGGCCAGTGGTGTCAGGGTGGTCATGCGGTTCAGGTTCATCAGAAGATCCAGCTGGAACCAGAAAGTCAGCTATGAGACTGTGATGCTCCTGGACCTTCCATAGCATGGCCTGGTGGAGGAGACCAGACGCTTCCTGCTCGGTTTGGTCGCTCGGGCGTGAAGGGCTGAGTTTTAAGTCTTCTGCACAGGACAGGATCTCACTTCTCACTCGAGATGCTACAGCTCTGAAGGTGGAACACGAACTGAAGAAGTGCAGCCTTCATTTACACCTCCAACATCCACCTCACAGGCCTGGAGCTCCGAACCTCTGACCATCCTCTTCATCTTCTCCACCACCTCACAGGCCTGGAGTTCCGAACCTCTGACCATCCTCTTCATCTTCTCCACCACCTCACAGGCCTGGAGTTCCGAACCTCTGACCATCATCTTCATCTTCTTCCAGCAGTTGAAGAGGCTCTAAGGCTGTATTGGCTTGTTTTGTTTTGGCACCATGTTTTGGGGACCATAATGGTGTAAGAAAGAAGGAAGCAAAGAGAAAGAAAAAGAATGCAAGAAAGAAATATGAAAGTGTGATTGGTAGGCAGAGAGACTGAAAGAATGTGAATATGAAAGCAAAAGACTGGAAGATAGATTGAATGAGTATGGAAGAGAGAGACTGAAAGAGGGAGAGAGATAGATGGAGAGAAAAGGGATAAAGAATGAGGGAGGGAAAGAGATTGAGAGAGAACAATAGGAAGAATGAGAGGAAAAAACTGGGAAGAGGAGGTAGAACTGGTGGCTTGTGAAAGCACTGAATTGAGCGACCTATTAAAGAGTTACTTAGTGCTCAGTGTGGCCTATCTGGTGTCGCCAGATTACCCTAACAAACCGGATCCTTCAGGGGTCCATTGTGGTCCGGCGCTGTGCGAGAACCTGAAACCCGCTAGTGAAAGGGCGCTCTGTTGAAGCCGGGGCTGTTTTCTCCAGAGGAGCCGTGGAGTCTTATGTTATTACGGGTTTGTAGATGCATTTGGTCGTTTTAACGTCTTTCTCTTTCTTTTTCAAGCACCATGACTGACAGGAAAGCTGTGATCAAGAATGCTGACATGTCCGAGGACATGCAGCAGGACGCAGTCGACTGTGCGACGCAGGCCATGGAGAAGTACAACATCGAGAAGGACATCGCAGCCTACATCAAGAAGGTAGGCTTTCATAAAGCAGTGCTTCGGTCTAGAGTGACTTAAGCTGGGCAAACACTGTGTGATTTTTTTCAGCTCCTGATCAAACTGTACGATTGAATCTCAGGAGTTCGTAGCTCAGATTCATATTCTCACACTGTACGGCCCGATAATCTGATGTGACCCGACTGCTCACACTGTACGTCTAAACACGACCCGTGGGGCTCTGGTTTCCACACACCCATGTTGATGTAGGCTTTAGGTAATAATGGGTAAACTTCTGAAGACATCTGACACTTCTACTTTCATTAGGCGACCTTTAATTGTAGCCTATTAGTGTTTTATTTAATTGGATTACTGGCCAATAACTACAGTATTTACTTTTACACTTTTACTTGAGTAGCGTTCTGGTGAGTGACTTGAACATCAACCAAAGTGGTTTTTTTGGGACTTCTGTCTGCTTTATACAACATTGGTTAAATAAACACACACACACACACACACTAACACACACACACACACACTCACTAACCCACGCTTCTCGTTACCCCATGTATACTACACCATGCATTGCGCACACACACACATACACAAACTCTCACTAACACGCGCACACACACTCTCACTAACACACACGCACACACACACTTACTAACGCACACACTCTCAGTAACACACACACTCACGAAAACACACTTCTTGTTACTCCTTGTATACTACACCATGCATCACACACACACACACACACACACACACACACACACACACACACACACACTCTCCCCCACACACCCCCCCCACCCCCCCCTATAC